>CM075870.1:25913235-26411400 GCA_038021265.1 Cyprinella venusta | reverse complement strand
TTCGGATGTCAAAGTTTTGACCCGAAAAAAAAAACATAAGGGGTAACACTGTCGTTTTTGGCCGAAATTTTGACCCCCTCCGATCTTCTTGAAACTCTGGATTCTGACAGAGGGCCACGAGACTTCGACCAGCGCGCAAAATGGAGGCTCTAGACCCTTCCAGAGCCGAGATATCGGATGTCAAAGTTTTGACCTGTAAAAAAAACATAAGGGGTAACACTGTCGTTTTTGGCCGAAATTTTGACCCCCTCCGATCTTCTTGAAACTCTGGATTCTGACAGAGGGCCACGAGACTTCGACCAGCGCGCAAAAATGGAGGCTCTAGACCCTTCCAGAGCCGAGATATCGGATGTCAAAGTTTTGACCTGTAAAAAAAACATAAGGGGTAACACTGTCGTTTTTGGCCGAAATTTTGACCCCCTCCGATCTTCTTGAAACTCTGGATTCTGACAGAGGGCCACGAGACTTCGACCAGCGCGCAAAAATGGAGGCTCTAGACCCTTCCAGAGCCGAGATATCGGATGTCAAAGTTTGGACCCGAAAAAAAAAACATAAGGGGTAACACTGTCGTTTTTGGCGGAAATTTTGACCCCCTCCGATCTTCTTGAAACTCTGGATTCTGACAGAGGGCCACGAGACTTCGACCAGCGCGCAAAAATGGAGGCTCTAGACCCTTCCAGAGCCGAGATATCGGATGTCAAAGTTTTGACCTGAAAAAAAAAACATAAGGGGTAACACTGTCGTTTTTGGCCGAAATTTTGACCCCTCCGATCTTCTTGAAACTCTGGATTCTGACAGAGGGCCATGAGACTTCGACCAGCACACAAAAATGGAGGCTCTAGACCCTTCCAGAGCCGAGATATCGGATGTCAAAGTTTTGACCTGAAAAAAAAACATAAGGGGTAACACTGTCGTTTTTGGCCGAAATTTTGACCCCCTCCGATCTTCTTGAAACTCTGGATTCTGACAGAGGAACACGAGACTTCGACCAGCGCGCAAAAATGGAGGATGTAGACCCTTCCAGAGCCGAGATATCGGATGTCAAAATTTTGACCTGAAAAAAAAACATAAGGGGTAACACTGTCGTTTTTTGGCCGAAATTTTGACCCCCTCCGATCTTCTTGAAACTCTGGATTCTGACAGAGGGCCACGAGACTTCGACCAGCACGCAAAAATGGAGGCTCTAGACCCTTCCAGAGCCGAGATATCGGATGTCAAAGTTTTGACCGGAAAAAAAAACATAAGGGGTAACACTGTCGTTTTTGGCCGAAATTTTGACCCCCTCTGATCTTCTTGAAACTCTGGATTCTGACAGAGGGCCACGAGACTTCGACCAGCGCGCAAAAATTGGAGGCTCTAGACCCTTCCAGAGCCGAGATATCGGATGTCAAAGTTTTGACCTGAAAAAAAAACATAAGGGGTAACACTGTCTTTTTGGCCGAAATTTTGACCCCCTCCGATCTTCTTGAAACTCTGGATTCTGACAGAGGGCCACGAGACTTCGACCAGCGCGCAAAAATGGAGGCTCTAGACCCTTCCAGAGCCGAGATATCGGATGTCAAAGTTTTGACCTGAAAAAAAAAACATAAGGGGTAACACTGTCGTTTTTGGCCGAAATTTTGACCCCCTCCGATCTTCTTGAAACTCTGGATTCTGACAGAGGGCCACGAGACTTCGACCATGCGCGCAAAAATGGAGGCTCTAGACCCTTCCAGAGCCGAGATATCGGATGTCAAAGTTTTGACCTGAAAAAAAAAACATAAGGGGTAACACTGTCGTTTTTGGCCGAAATTTTGACCCCCTCCGATCTTCTTGAAACTCTGGATTCTGACAGAGGGCCACGAGACTTCAACCAGCGCGCAAAAATGGAGGCTCTAGACCCTTCCAGAGCCGAGATATCGGATGTCAAAGTTTTGACCTGAAAAAAAAACATAAGGGGTAACACTGTCGTTTTTGGCCGAAATTTTGACCCCCTCCGATCTTCTTGAAACTCTGGATTCTGACAGAGGGCCACGAGACTTCGACCAGCACGCAAAAATGGAGGCTCTAGACCCTTCCAGAGCCGGAGATATCGAAGGTCAAAATTTGGACCTGAAAAAAAAACATAAGGGGTAACACTGTCATTTTTTTTTTTTGGCCGAAATTTTGACCCCCTCCGATCTTCGTGAAACTCTGGATTCTGACAGAGGGCCACGAGACTTCGACCAGCGCGCAAAAATGGAGGCTCTAGACCCTTCCAGAGCCGAGATATCGAAGGTCAAAATTTGGACCTGAAAAAAAAACATAAGGGGTAACACTGTCATTTTTTTTTTGGCCGAAATTTTGACCCCCTTCGATCTTCTTGAAACTCTGGATTCTGTCAGAGGGCCACGAGACTTCGACCAGCGCGCAAAAATCGAGGCTCTAGACCCTTCCAGAGCCGAGATATCGAAGGTCAAAATTTGGACCTGAAAAAAAAACATAAGGGGTAACACTGTCATTTTTTTTTTTTGGCCGAAATTTTGACCCCCTCCGATCTTCTTGAAACTCTGGATTCTGACAGAGGGCCACGAGACTTCGACCAGCGCGCAAAAATAGAGGCTCTAGACCCTTCCAGAGCCGAGATATCGAAGGTCAAAATTTGGACCTAAAAAAAAAACATAAGGGGTAACAATGTCATTTTTTTTTGGCCGAAATTTTGACCCCCTCCGATCTTCTTGAAACTCTGGATTCTGACAGAGGGCCACGAGACTTCGACCAGCCCGCAAAAATGGAGGCTCTAGACCCTTCCAGAGCCGAGATATCAGACGTCAAAGTTTTGACCCGAAAAAAAAAACATAAGGGGTAACACTGTCGTTTTTGGCCGAAATTTTGACCCCCTCCGATCTTCTTGAAACTCTGGATTCTGACAGAGGGCCACGAGACTTCGACCAGCGCGCAAAAATGGAGGCTCTAGACCCTTCCAGAGCCGAGATATCGGATGTCAAAGTTTTGACCTGTAAAAAAAACATAAGGGGTAACACTGTCGTTTTTGGCCGAAATTTTGACCCCCTCCGATCTTCTTGAAACTCTGGATTCTGACAGAGGGCCACGAGACTTCGACCAGCGCGCAAAAATGGAGGCTCTAGACCCTTCCAGAGCCGAGATATCGGATGTCAAAGTTTGGACCCGAAAAAAAACATAAGGGGTAACACTGTCGTTTTTGGCCGAAATTTTGACCCCCTCCGATCTTCTTGAAACTCTGGATTCTGACAGAGGGCCACGAGACTTCGACCAGCGCGCAAAAATGGAGGCTCTAGACCCTTCCAGAGCCGAGATATCGGATGTCAAAGTTTTGACCTGAAAAAAAAACATAAGGGGTAACACTGTCGTTTTTGGCCGAAATTTTGACCCCCTCCGATCTTCTTGAAACTCTGGATTCTGACAGAGGGCCACGAGACTTCGACCAGCACACAAAAATGGAGGCTCTAGACCCTTCCAGAGCCGAGATATCGGATGTCAAAGTTTTGACCTGAAAAAAAAAACATAAGGGGTAACACTGTCGTTTTTGGCCGAAATTTTGACCCCCTCCGATCTTCTTGAAACTCTGGATTCTGACAGAGGGCCACGAGACTTCGACCAGCGCGCAAAAATGGAGGATGTAGACCCTTCCAGAGCCGAGATATCGGATGTCAAAGTTTTGACCTGAAAAAAAAACATAAGGGGTAACACTGTCGTTTTTGGCCGAAATTTTGACCCCCTCCGATCTTCTTGAAACTCTGGATTCTGACAGAGGGCCACGAGACTTCGACCAGCACGCAAAAATGGAGGCTCTAGACCCTTCCAGAGCCGAGATATCGGATGTCAAAGTTTTGACCCGAAAAAAAAAACATAAGGGGTAACACTGTCGTTTTTGGCCGAAATTTTGACCCCCTCCGATCTTCTTGAAACTCTGGATTCTGACAGAGGGCCACGAGACTTCGACCAGCGCGCAAAAATGGAGGCTCTAGACCCTTCCAGAGCCGAGATATCGGATGTCAAAGTTTTGACCTGAAAAAAAAACATAAGGGGTAACACTGTCGTTTTTGGCCGAAATTTTGACCCCCTCCGATCTTCTTGAAACTCTGGATTCTGACAGAGGGCCACGAGACTTCGACCAGCGCGCAAAAATGGAGGCTCTAGACCCTTCCAGAGCCGAGATATCGGATGTCAAAGTTTTGACCTGAAAAAAAACATAAGGGGTAACACTGTCTTTTTGGCCGAAATTTTGACCCCCTCCGATCTTCTTGAAACTCTGGATTCTGACAGAGGGCCACGAGACTTCGACCAGCGCGCAAAAATGGAGGCTCTAGACCCTTCCAGAGCCGAGATATCGGATGTCAAAGTTTTGACCTGAAAAAAAAAACATAAGGGGTAACACTGTCGTTTTTGGCCGAAATTTTGACCCCCTCCGATCTTCTTGAAACTCTGGATTCTGACAGAGGGCCACGAGACTTCGACCAGCGCGCAAAAATGGAGGCTCTAGACCCTTCCAGAGCCGAGATATCGGATGTCAAAGTTTTGACCTGAAAAAAAAAACATAAGGGGTAACACTGTCGTTTTTGGCCGAAATTTTGACCCCCTCCGATCTTCTTGAAACTCTGGATTCTGACAGAGGGCCACGAGACTTCGACCAGCGCGCAAAAATGGAGGCTCTAGACCCTTCCAGAGCCGAGATATCGGATGTCAAAGTTTTGACCTGAAAAAAAAAACATAAGGGGTAACACTGTCATTTTTTTTTTTTGGCCGAAATTTTGACCCCCTCCGATCTTCTTGAAACTCTGGATTCTGACAGAGGGCCACGAGACTTCGACCAGCGCGCAAAAATAGAGGCTCTAGACCCTTCCAGAGCCGAGATATCGAAGGTCAAAATTTGGACCTGAAAAAAAACATAAGGGGTAACACTGTCATTTTTTTTTTTGGCCGAAATTTTGACCCCCTCCGATCTTCGTGAAACTCTGGATTCTGACAGAGGGCCACGAGACTTCGACCAGCGCGCAAAAATGGAGGCTCTAGACCCTTCCAGAGCCGAGATATCGAAGGTCAAAATTTGGACCTGAAAAAAAAACATAAGGGGTAACACTGTCATTTTTTTTTTGGCCGAAATTTTGACCCCCTTCGATCTTCTTGAAACTCTGGATTCTGACAGAGGGCCACGAGACTTCGACCAGCGCGCAAAAATAGAGGCTCTAGACCCTTCCAGAGCCGAGATATCGAAGGTCAAAATTTGGACCTAAAAAAAAAACATAAGGGGTAACAATGTCATTTTTTTTGGCCGAAATTTTGACCCCCTCCGATCTTCTTGAAACTCTGGATTCTGACAGAGGGCCACGAGACTTCGACCAGCCCGCAAAAATGGAGGCTTTAGACCCTTCCAGAGCCGAGATATCAGACGTCAAAGTTTTGACCCGAAAAAAAAAACATAAGGGGTAACACTGTCGTTTTTGGCCGAAATTTCGACCCCCTCCGATCTTCTTGAAACTCTGGATTCTGACAGAGGGCCACGAGACTTCGACCAGCGTGCAAAAATGGAGGCTCTAGACCCTTCCAGAGCCGAGATATCGGATGTCAAAGTTTTGACCTGAAAAAAAACATAAGGGGTACCACTGTCGTTTTTGGCTGAAATTTTGACCCCCTCCGATCTTCTTGAAACTCTGGATTCTGACAGAGGGCCACGAGACTTCGACCAGCGCGCAAAAATGGAGGCTCTAGACCCTTCCAGAGCCGAGATATCGGATGTCAAAGTTTTGACCTGTAAAAAAAACATAAGGGGTAACACTGTCGTTTTTGGCCGAAATTTTGACCCCCTCCGATCTTCTTGAAACTCTGGATTCTGACAGAGGGCCACGAGACTTCGACCAGCGCGCAAAAATGGAGGCTCTAGACCCTTCCAGAGCCGAGATATCGGATGTCAAAGTTTTGACCTGTAAAAAAAACATAAGGGGTAACACTGTCGTTTTTGGCCGAAATTTTGACCCCCTCCGATCTTCTTGAAACTCTGGATTCTGACAGAGGGCCACGAGACTTTGACCAGCGCGCAAAAATGGAGGCTCTAGACCCTTCCAGAGCCGAGATATCGGATATCAAAGTTTGGACCCGAAAAAAAAACATAAGGGGTAACACTGTCGTTTTTGGCCGAAATTTTGACCCCCTCCGATCTTCTTGAAACTCTGGATTCTGACAGAGGGCCACGAGACTTCGACCAGCGCGCAAAAATGGAGGCACTAGACCCTTCCAGAGCCGAGATATCGGATGTCAAAGTTTTGACCCGAAAAAAAAAAACATAAGGGGTAACACTGTCGTTTTTGGCCGAAATTTTGACCCCCTCCGATCTTCTTGAAACTCTGGATTCTGACAGAGGGCCACGAGACTTCGACCAGCGCGCAAAAATGGAGGCTCTAGACCCTTCCAGAGCCGAGATATCGGATGTCAAAGTTTTAACCTGAAAAAAAAACATAAGGGGTAACACTGTCGTTTTTGGCCGAAATTTTGACCCCCTCCGATCTTCTTGAAACTCTGGATTCTGACAGAGGGCCACGAGACTTCGACCAGCACACAAAAATGGAGGCTCTAGACCCTTCCAGAGCCGAGATATCGGATGTCAAAGTTTTGACCTGAAAAAAAAACATAAGGGGTAACACTGTCGTTTTTGGCCGAAATTTTGACCCCCTCCGATCTTCTTGAAACTCTGGATTCTGACAGAGGGCCACGAGACTTCGACCAGCGCGCAAAAATGGAGGATGTAGACCCTTCCAGAGCCGAGATATCGGATGTCAAAGTTTTGACCTGAAAAAAAAACATAAGGGGTAACACTGTCGTTTTTGGCCGAAATTTTGACCCCCTCCGATCTTCTTGAAACTCTGGATTCTGACAGAGGGCCACGAGACTTCGACCAGCACGCAAAAATGGAGGCTCTAGACCCTTCCAGAGCCGAGATATCGGATGTCAAAGTTTTGACCTGAAAAAAAAACATAAGGGGTAACACTGTCGTTTTTGGCCGAAATTTTGACCCCCTCCGATCTTCTTGAAACTCTGGATTCTGACAGAGGGCCACGAGACTTCGACCAGCGCGCAAAAATGGAGGCTCTAGACCCTTCCAGAGCCGAGATATCGGATTTCAAAGTTTTGACCTGAAAAAAAAAACATAAGGGGTAACACTGTCGTTTTTGGCCGAAATTTTGACCCCCTCCGATCTTCTTGAAACTCTGGATTCTGACAGAGGGCCACGAGACTTCGACCAGCGCGCAAAAATGGAGGCTCTAGACCCTTCCAGAGCCGAGATATCGGATATCAAAGTTTTGACCTGAAAAAAAAACATAAGGGGTAACACTGTCGTTTTTGGCCGAAATTTTGACCCCCTCCGATCTTCTTGAAACTCTGGATTCTGACAGAGGGCCGCGAGACTTCGACCAGCGCGCAAAAATGGAGGCTCTAGACCCTTCCAGAGCCGAGATATCGGATGTCAAAGTTTCGACCTGAAAAAAAACAAGGGGTAACACTGTCGTTTTTGGCCGAAATTTTGACCCCCTCCGATCTTCTTGAAACTCTGGATTCTGAAAGAGGGCCACGAGACTTCGACCAGCGCGCAAAAATGGAGCATCTAGACCCTTCCAGAGCCGAGATATCGGACGTCAAATTTTTGACCCGAAAAAAAAACATAAGGGGTAACACTGTCATTTTTTTTTTGGCCGAAATTTTGACCCCCTCGGATCTTCTTGAAACTCTGGATTCTGACAGGTGGCCACGAGACTTCGAACAGCACGCAAAAATGGAGGTTCTAGACCCTTCCAGAGCCGAGATATCAGACGTCAAAGTTTTGACCCGAAAAAAAACATAAGGGGTAACACTGTTGTTTTTGGCCGAAATTTTTACCCCCTCCGATCTTCTTGAAACTCTGGATTCTGACAGAGGGCCACGAGACTTCGACCAGCGCGCAAAAATGGAGGTTCTAGACCCTTCCAGAGCCGAGATATCAGACGTCAAAGTTTTGACCCGAAAAAAAAACATAAGGGGTAACACTGTCGTTTTTGGCCGAAATTTTGACCCCCTCCGATCTTCTTGAAACTCTGGATTCTGACAGAGGGCCACGAGACTTTGACCAGCGCGCAAAAATGGAGGCTCTTGACCCTTCCAGAGCCGAGATATCGGATGTCAAAGTTTTGACCCGAAAAAAAAACATAAGGGGTAACACTGTCGTTTTTGGCCAAAATTTTGACCCCCTCTGATCTTCTTGAAACTCTGGATTCTGACAGAGGGCCACGAGACTTCGACCAGCGCGCAAAAATGGAGGCTCTAGACCCTTCCAGAGCCGAGATAACAGACGTCAAAGTTTTGACCCGAAAAAAAAACATAAAGGGTAACACTGTCGTTTTTGGCCGAAATTTCAACCCCCTCCGATCTTCTTGAAACTCTGGATTCTGACCGAGGGCCACGAGACTTCGACCAGCGCGCAAAAATGGAGGCTCTAGACCCTTCCAGAGCCGAGATATCGGATGTCAAAGTTTTGACCCGAAAAAAAAAACATAAGGGGTAACACTGTCGTTTTTGGCCGAGATTTTGACCCCCTCCGATCTTCTTGAAACTCTGGATTCTTACAGAGGGCCACGAGACTTCGACCAGCGCGCAAAAATGGAGGCTCTAGACCCTTCCAGAGCCGAGATATCGGATGTCAAAGTTTTGACCCGAAAAAAAAACACAAGGGGTAACACTGTTGTTTTTGGCCGAAATTTTGACCCCCTCCGATCTTCTTGAAACTCTGGATTCTGACAGAGGGCCACGAGACTTCGACCAGCGCGCAAAAATGGAGGCTCTAGACCCTTCCAGAGCCGAGATATCGGATGTCAAAGTTTTGACCCGAAAAAAAAACATAAGGGGTAACACTGTCGTTTTTGGCCGAAATTTTGACCCCCTCCAATCTTCTTGAAACTCTGGATTCTGACAGAGGGCCACGAGACTTCGACCAGCGCGCAAAAATGGAGGCTCTAGACCCTTCCAGAGCCGAGATATCGGATGTCAAAGTTTTGACCTGAAAAAAAAACATAAGGGGTAACACTGTCGTTTTTGGCCGAAATTTTGACCCCCTCCGATCTTCTTGAAACTCTGGATTCTGACAGAGGGCCACGAGACTTCGACCAGCGCGCAAAAATGGAGGCTCTAGACCCTTCCAGAGCCGAGATATCGAAGGTCAAAATTTGGACCTGAAAAAAAAACATAAGGGGTAACACTGTCATTTTTTTTTTTTGGCCGAAATTTTGACCCTCTCCGATCTTCTTGAAACTCTGGATTCTGACAGAGGGCCACGAGACTTCGACCAGCGCGCAAAAATGGAGGCTCTAGACCCTTCCAGAGCCGAGATATCGAAGGTCAAAATTTGGACCTGAAAAAAAAAACATAAGGGGTAACACTGTCATTTTTTTTGGCCGAAATTTTGACCCCCTCCGATCTTCTTGAAACTCTGGATTCTGACAGAGGGCCACGAGACTTCGACCAGCGCGCAAAAATGGAGGCTCTAGACCCTTCCAGAGCCGAGATATCGAAGGTCAAAATTTGGACCTGAAAAAAAAACATAAGAGGTAACACTGTCATTTTTTTTTGGCCGAAATTTTGACCCCCTCCGATCTTCTTGAAACTCTGGATTCTGACAGAGGGCCACGAGACTTCGACCAGCGCGCAAAAATGGAGGCTCTAGACCCTTCCAGAGCCGAGATATCGAAGGTCAAAATTTGGACCTGAAAAAAAACGTAAGGGGTAACACTGTCATTTTTTTTTTTGGCCGAAATTTTGACCCCCTCCGATCTTCTTGAAACTCTGGATTCTGACAGAGGGCCACGAGACTTCGACCAGCGCGCAAAAATGGAGGCTCTAGACCCTTCCAGAGCCGAGATATCGAAGGTCAAAATTTGGACCTGAAAAAAAAACATAAGGGGTAACACTGTCATTTTTTTTTTTGGCCGAAATTTTGACCCACTCCGATCTTCTTGAAACTCTGGATTCTGACAGAGGGCCACGAGACTTCGACCAGCGCGCAAAAATGGAGGCTCTAGACCCTTCCAGAGCCGAGATATCGAAGGTCAAAATTTGGACCTGAAAAAAAAACATAAGGGGTAACACTGTCATTTTTTTTTGGCCGAAATTTTGACCCCCTCCGATCTTCTTGAAACTCTGGATTCTGACAGAGGGCCACGAGACTTCGACCAGCGCGCAAAAATGGAGGTTCTAGACCCTTCCAGAGCCGAGGTATCGAAGGTCAAAATTTGGACCTGAAAAAAAACATAAGGGGTAACACTGTCATTTTTTTTTTTGCCGAAATTTTGACCCTCTCCGATCTTCTTGAAACTTTGGATTCTGACAGAGGGCCACGAGACTTCGACTAGCGCACAAAAATGGAGGCTCTAGACCCTTCCAGAGCCGAGATATCGAAGGTCAAAGTTTTGACCCGAAAAAAAAACATAAGGGGTAACACTGTCGTTTTTGGCCGAAATTTTGACCCCCTCCAATCTTCTTGAAACTCTGGATTCTGACAGAGGGCCACGAGACTTCGACCAGCGCGCAAAAATGGAGGCTCTAGACCCTTCCAGAGCCGAGATATCGGATGTCAAAGTTTTGACCTGAAAAAAAAACATAAGGGGTAACACTGTCGTTTTTGGCCGAAATTTTGACCCCCTCCAATCTTCTTGAAACTCTGGATTCTGACAGAGGGCAACGAGACTTCGACCACCGCGCAAAAATGGAGGCTCTAGACCCTTCCAGAGCCGAGATATCGAAGGTCAAAATTTGGACCTAAAAAAAAAACATAAGGGGTAACACTGTCATTTTTTTTTTTGGCCGAAATTTTGACCCCCTCCGATCTTCTTGAAACTCTGGATTCTGAAAGAGAGGCCATGAGACTTCGACCAGCGCGCAAAAATGGAGGCTCTAGACCCTTCCAGAGCCGAGATATCGAAGGTCAAAATTTGGACCTGAAAAAAAAACATAAGGGGTAACACTGTCATTTTTTTTTTTGGCCAAAATTTTGACCCCCTCCAATCTTCTTGAAACTCTGGATTCTGACAGAGGGCCACGAGACTTCGACCAGCGCGCAAAAATGGAGGCTCTAGACCCTTCCAGAGCCGAGATATCGAAGGTCAAAATTTGGACCTGAAAAAAAAACATAAGGGGTAACACTGTCATTTTTTTTTTGGCCGAAATTTTGACCCCCTCCGATCTTCTTGAAACTCTGGATTCTGACAGAGGGCCACGAGACTTCGACCAGCGCGCAAAAATGGAGGCTCTAGACCCTTCCAGAGCCAAGATATCGAAGGTCAAAATTTGGACCTGAAAAAAAAACATAAGGGGTAACACTGTCATTTTTTTTTTTGGCCGAAATTTTGACCCCCTCCGATCTTCGTGAAACTCTGGATTCTGACAGAGGGCCACGAGACATCGACCAGCGCGCAAAAATGGAGGCGCTAGACCCTTCCAGAGCCGAGATATCGAAGGTCAAAATTTGGACCTGAAAAAAAAACATAAGGGGTAACACTGTCATTTTTTTTTTGGCCGAAATTTTGACCCCCTTCGATCTTCTTGAAACTCTGGATTCTGTCAGAGGGCCACGAGACTTCGACCAGCGCGCAAAAATCGAGGCTCTAGACCCTTCCAGAGCCGAGATATCGAAGGTCAAAATTTGGACCTGAAAAAAAAAACATAAGGGGTAACGCTGTCATTTTTTTTTTTGGCCGAAATTTTGACCCCCTCCGATCTTCTTGAAACTCTGGATTCTGACAGAGGGCCACGAGACTTCGACCAGCGCGCAAAAATGGAGGCTCTAGACCCTTCCAGAGCCGAGATATCGAAGGTCAAAATTTGGACCTGAAAAAAAACATAAGGGGTAACACTGTCATTTTTTTTTTTGGCCGAAATTTTTACCCCCTCCGATCTTCGTGAAACTCTGGATTCTGACAGAGGGCCACGAGACATCGACCAGCGCGCAAAAATGGAGGCTCTAGACCCTTCCAGAGCCGAGATATCGAAGGTCAAAATTTGGACCTGAAAAAAAAACATAAGGGGTAACACTGTCATTTTTTTTTGGCCGAAATTTTGACCCCCTTCGATCTTCTTGAAACTCTGGATTCTGTCAGAGGGCCACGAGACTTCGACCAGCGCGCAAAAATCGAGGCTCTAGACCCTTCCAGAGCCGAGATATCGAAGGTCAAAATTTGGACCTGAAAAAAAAACATAAGGGGTAACGCTGTCATTTTTTTTTTTGGCCGAAATTTTGACCCCCTCCGATCTTCTTGAAACTCTGGATTCTGACAGAGGGCCACGAGACTTCGACCAGCGCGCAAAAATGGAGGCTCTAGACCCTTCCAGAGCCGAGATATCGGATGTCAAAGTTTTGACCTGTAAAAAAAACATAAGGGGTCCCAGACAGCAAGCCAACATTGAATAAACATTGTTTTTCCATCTGAATCATCATTATGGTTGATATCGAAATTTCAATGCAAAATTAATGTTGAATCAACATTGCCCTGTCGACGAAAACCTGATGTTATTAATGTTGATGGCAACGATATTGGAACAACATTGATCTATAGTTATCTTTATGATTGATTTAGCATTGATATTTGGTTTACCGGGCGATCGCTGAATGTGTTGAAAAGTAATTGATTTATAGTTGACCGGGAAACTACACTGTTGTTGAAAAGTCATCGACATTTAGTTGAGCGGGAAATGTGATTGAAAATGCATCGACATATAGTTGACCGGGAATTATGATTGAAAATCAATAGATTTTTGGTTGACCGGGAGATCAACGGGTGTTACGTGCACCGGACAGCGGACACACGTACGCTCATTTCTGGACCCTTTGGCACAAGTGTAAAGGTAAGCTTGCTTAGCCTTGTTTGAAATTAATGAATTGTACCAAATCAAATAGGCTGTTCGTTAACAGGATGTTTGGTGTAGCGATAAATAGATTTTTGTTGTACCACGTACTGTATCAAAATCTGCCAAAAGTGCCTAGCCTACTTTGTAGTTCTCTTCTAGGTTATAAAGTTAGCAAAACCTCCCGAGTGCAGTCTATTAGTGTGATTTAGCTAAAAAATACATGTATGTAGCCTTGCTACTCATTGCTTGTGTCGTGAAATCTCAGTTGGTTCCACGCCGCCTTCTCCGGCGGTCAGAAGAAATAACGGTGCCACCCGGACCGCCGGAGAACGCGGCGTGGAACCAACTAGCTGGCACCCTAATATTAGTGCTCCACCTAGCGCTGTATACCCCGAGAAGTGACCGCGGCGGGCCAGAATTACACAGAAGACATGACTTACTTTACTTTTTTCAATGCAAAACTGTCTCGAGTTGTAACTGAATGCCGATTAGACCACCTCGTCGTGCAAATCCCAAATATGAATGTACTAATGCTCATGCGATATCACAATTTTTGCGCGCACTGTTGCCTAACAACCAGGCCTCGCGTCAAGGGGGACGAGGGCGAATGTACTAATGCAAATAAATATAATCTCATGTTTAACTTAAGACTAATTTTTGCCTTGTGATTTTATTTTCTGTTTTAGGTGCTCTAACTCATCGGATGGGGACAGGCGCCGTCACCCAAGTCCAGACCGGGCAGAAGGGACTGGACGGCAAAATATTCAGACGTCAGAGGACATGTAAATAAGATTAATTAAATAAAAAGGCTAATAAAAATGAATTTGTTTGTGTGGTTTGTTCAGTGTTTTATACGAGATTTTAAATGTTCGATTACTTTTTAACATCCTGGCTGTAGATAAAGCAGGGTATTTAATTTATGGCATTACATTAACATAAAATTAACATTTAAAAATGATTGAAATTTCATTGAAATCACGTTGATCCATAGTTCAGTTGAAATTTCAACATTGTTTCAATATTCCTTATGATTGAAATACCATTGAAATTCTGTTGATCTATGGACAGGATTTCAATGTTGTTTCAATATTAAAACAGGGTGCAAAATGATGTAGAATCAACATCAGAGTTCAATGTTGATTCAATGATTTAATGTTGATAATTTAACATTGATTTACCATTGTTTCAATGACTGTTTGCTGTCTGGGGTAACACTGTCGTTTTTGGCCGAAATTTTGACCCCCTCCGATCTTCTTGAAACTCTGGATTCTGACAGAGGGCCACGAGACTTCGACCAGCGCGCAAAAATGGAGGCTCTAGACCCTTCCAGAGCCGAGATATCGGATGTCAAAGTTTGGACCCGAAAAAAAAACATAAGGGGTAACACTGTCGTTTTTGGCCGAAAATTTTACCCCCTCCGATCTTCTTGAAACTCTGGATTCTGACAGAGGGCCACGAGACTTCGACCAGCACGCAAAAATGGAGGCTCTAGACCCTTCCAGAGCCGAGATATCGGATGTCAAAGTTTTGACCTGAAAAAAAAACATAAGGGGTAACACTGTCGTTTTTGGCCGAAATTTTGACCCCCTCCGATCTTCTTGAAACTCTGGATTCTGACAGAGGGCCACGAGACTTCGACCAGCACACAAAAATGGAGGCTCTAGACCCTTCCAGAGCCGAGATATCGGATGTCAAAGTTTTGACCTGAAAAAAAAACATAAGGGGTAACACTGTCGTTTTTGGCCGAAATTTTGACCCCCTCCGATCTTCTTGAAACTCTGGATTCTGACAGAGGGCCACGAGACTTCGACCAGCGCGCAAAAATGGAGGATGTAGACCCTTCCAGAGCCGAGATATCGGATGTCAAAGTTTTGACCTGAAAAAAAAACATAAGGGGTAACACTGTCGTTTTTGGCCGAAATTTTGACCCCCTCCGATCTTCTTGAAACTCTGGATTCTGACAGAGGGCCACGAGACTTCGACCAGCACGCAAAAATGGAGGCTCTAGACCCTTCCAGAGCCGAGATATCGGATGTCAAAGTTTTGACCTGAAAAAAAAAACATAAGGGGTAACACTGTCGTTTTTGGCCGAAATTTTGACCCCCTCCGATCTTCTTGAAACTCTGGATTCTGACAGAGGGCCACGAGACTTCGACCAGCGCGCAAAAATGGAGGCTCTAGACCCTTCCAGAGCCGAGATATCGGATTTCAAAGTTTTGACCTGAAAAAAAAACATAAGGGGTAACACTGTCGTTTTTGGCCGAAATTTTGACCCCCTCCGATCTTCTTGAAACTCTGGATTCTGACAGAGGGCCACGAGACTTCGACCAGCGCGCAAAAATGGAGGCTCTAGACCCTTCCAGAGCCGAGATATCGGATGTCAAAGTTTTGACCTTAAAAAAAAACATAAGGGGTAACACTGTCGTTTTTGGCCGAAATTTTGACCCCCTCCGATCTTCTTGAAACTCTGGATTCTGACAGAGGGCCACGAGACTTCGACCAGCGCGCAAAAATGGAGGCTCTAGACCCTTCCAGAGCCGAGATATCGGATGTCAAAGTTTTGACCTGAAAAAAAACAAGGGGTAACACTGTCGTTTTTGGCCGAAATTTTGACCCCCTCCGATCTTCTTGAAACTCTGGATTCTGAAAGAGGGCCACGAGACTTCGACCAGCGCGCAAAAATGGAGCATCTAGACCCTTCCAGAGCCGAGATATCGGACATCAAATTTTTGACCCGAAAAAAAAAACATAAGGGGTAACACTGTCATTTTTTTTTTGGCCGAAATTTTGACCCCCTCCGATCTTCTTGAAACTCTGGATTCTGACAGAGGGCCACGAGACTTCGAACAGCGCACAAAAATGGAGGTTCTAGACCCTTCCAGAGCCGAGATATCAGACGTCAAAGTTTTGACCCGAAAAAAAACATAAGGGGTAACACTGTTGTTTTTGGCCGAAAATTTGACCCCCTCCGATCTTCTTGAAACTCTGGATTCTGACAGAGGGCCACGAGACTTCGACCAGCGCGCAAAAATGGAGGTTCTAGACCCTTCCAGAGCCGAGATATCAGACGTCAAAGTTTTGACCCGAAAAAAAAACATAAGGGGTAACACTGTCGTTTTTGGCCGAAATTTTGACCCCCTCCGATCTTCTTGAAACTCTGGATTCTGACAGAGGGCCACGAGACTTTGACCAGCGCGCAAAAATGGAGGCTCTTGACCCTTCCAGAGCCGAGATATCGGATGTCAAAGTTTTGACCCGAAAAAAAACATAAGGGGTAACACTGTCGTTTTTGGCCAAAATTTTGACCCCCTCCGATCTTCTTGAAACTCTGGATTCTGACAGAGGGCCACGAGACTTCGACCAGCGCGCAAAAATGGAGGCTCTAGACCCTTCCAGAGCCGAGATATCGGACGTCAAAGTTTTGACCCGAAAAAAAAACATAAGGGGTAACACTGTTGTTTTTGGACGAAATTTTGACCCCCTCTGATCTTCTTGAAACTCTGGATTCTGACAGAGGGCCACGAGACTTCGACCAGCGCGCAAAAATGGAGGCTCTAGACCCTTCCAGAGCCGAGATATCAGACGTCAAAGTTTTGACCCAAAAAAAAACATAAAGGGTAACACTGTCGTTTTTGGCCGAAATTTCGACCCCCTCCGATCTTCTTGAAACTCTGGATTCTGACAGAGGGCCACGAGACTTCGACCAGCGCGCAAAAATGGAGGCTCTAGACCCTTCCAGAGCCGAGATATCGGATGTCAAAGTTTTGACCCGAAAAAAAAAAACATAAGGGGTAACACTGTCGTTTTTGGCCGAGATTTTGACCCCCTCCGATCTTCTTGAAACTCTGGATTCTGACAGAGGGCCACGAGACTTCGACCAGCGCGCAAAAATGGAGGCTCTAGACCCTTCCAGAGCCGAGATATCGGATGTCAAAGTTTTGACCCGAAAAAAAAAACACAAGGGTAAACACTGTCGTTTTTGGCCGAAATTTTGACCCCCTCCAATCTTCTTGAAACTCTGGATTCTGACAGAGGGCCACGGGACTTCGACCAGCGCGCAAAAATGGAGGCTCTAGACCCTTCCAGAGCCGAGATATCGGATGTCAAAGTTTGGACCTGAAAAAAAAACATAAGGGCTAATACTGTCGTTTTTGGCCGAAATTTTGACCCCCTCCGATCTTCTTGAAACTCTGGATTCTGACAGAGGGCCACGAGACTTCGACCAGCGCGCAAAAATGGAGGCTCTAGACCCTTCCAGAGCCGAGATATCGAAGGTCAAAATTTGGACCTGAAAAAAAAACATAAGGGGTAACACTGTCATTTTTTTTTTTTGGCCGAAATTTTGACCCCCTCCGATCTTCTTGAAACTCTGGATTCTGACAGAGGGCCACGAGACTTCGACCAGCGCGCAAAAATGGAGGCTCTAGACCCTTCCAGAGCCGAGATATCGAAGGTCAAAATTTGGACCTGAAAAAAAAAACATAAGGGGTAACACTGTCATTTTTTTTTGGCCGAAATTTTGACCCCCTCCGATCTTCTTGAAACTCTGGATTCTGACAGAGGGCCACGAGACTTCGACCAGCGCGCAAAAATGGAGGCTCTAGACCCTTCCAGAGCCGAGATATCGAAGGTCAAAATTTGGACCTGAAAAAAAAACATAAGAGGTAACACTGTCATTTTTTTTTGGCCGAAATTTTGACCCCCTCCGATCTTCTTGAAACTCTGGATTCTGACAGAGGGCCACGAGACTTCGACCAGCGCGCAAAAATGGAGGCTCTAGACCCTTCCAGAGCCGAGATATCGAAGGTCAAAATTTGGACCTGAAAAAAAACGTAAGGGGTAACACTGTCATTTTTTTTTTTGGCCGAAATTTTGACCCCCTCCGATCTTCTTGAAACTCTGGATTCTGACAGAGGGCCACGAGACTTCGACCAGCGCGCAAAAATGGAGGCTCTAGACCCTTCCAGAGCCGAGGTATCGAAGGTCAAAATTTGGACCTGTAAAAAAACATAAGGGGTAACACTGTCATTTTTTTTTTTTTGGCCGAAATTTTGACCCCCTCCGATCTTCTTGAAACTTTGGATTCTGACAGAGGGCCACGAGACTTCGACCAGCGCACAAAAATGGAGGCTCTAGACCCTTCCAGAGCCGAGATATCGAAGGTCAAAATTTGAACCTGAAAAAAAACATAAGGGGTAACACTGTCATTTTTTTTTTGGCCGAAATTTTGACCCCCTCCGATCTTCTTGAAACTCTGGATTCTGACAGAGGGCAACGAGACTTCGACCAGCGCGCAAAAATGGAGGCTCTAGACCCTTCCAGAGCCGAGATATCGGATGTCAAAGTTTTGACCCGAAAAAAAAACATAAGGGGTAACACTGTCGTTTTTGGCCGAAATTTTGACCCCCTCCAATCTTCTTGAAACTCTGGATTCTGACAGAGGGCCACGAGACTTCGACCAGCGCGCAAAAATGGAGGCTCTAGACCCTTCCAGAGCCGAGATATCGGATGTCAAAGTTTTGACCTGAAAAAAAAAACATAAGGGGTAACACTGTCGTTTTTGGCCGAAATTTTGACCCCCTCCGATCTTCTTGAAACTCTGGATTCTGACAGAGGGCCACGAGACTTCGACCAGCGCGCAAAAATTTTGTTTCTAGACCCTTCCAGAGCCGAGATATCGAAGGTCAAAATTTGGACCTGAAAAAAAAACATAAGGAGTAACACTGTAATTTTTTTTTTAGCCGAAATTTTGACCCCCTCCGATCTTCTTGAAACTCTGGATTCTGACAGAGGGCCACGAGACTTCGACCAGCGCGCAAAAATGGAGGCTCTAGACCCTTCCAGAGCCGAGATATCGAAGGTCAAAATTTGGACCCAAAAAAAAACATAAGGGGTAACACTGTCATTTTTTTTTTTTTGGCCAAAATTTTGACCCCCTCCGATCTTCTTGAAACTCTGGATTCTGACAGAGGGCCACGAGACTTCGACCAGCGCGCAAAAATGGAGGCTCTAGACCCTTCCAGAGCCGAGATATCGAAGGTCAAAATTTGGACCCAAAAAAAAACATAAGGGGTAACACTGTCATTTTTTTTTTGGCCGAAATTTTTACCCCCTCCAATCTTCTTGAAACTCTGGATTCTGAAAGAGGGCCACGAGACTTCGACCAGCGCGCAAAAATGGAGGCTCTAGAACCTTCCAGAGCCGAAATATCGAAGGTCAAAATTTGGGCCTGAAAAAAAAACATAAGGGGTAACACTGTCATTTTTTTTTTTTGGCCGAAATTTTGACCCCCTCCGATCTTCTTGAAACTCTGGATTCTGACAGAGGGCCACGAGACTTCGACCAGCGCGCAAAAATGGAAGCTCTAGACCCTTCCAGAGCCGAGATATCGAAGGTCAAAATTTGGACCTGAAAAAAAAACATAAGGGTTAACACTGTCATTTTTTTTTTGGCTGAAATTTTGACCCCCTCCGATCTTCATGAAACTCTGGATTCTGACAGAGGGCCACGAGACTTCGACCAGCACGCAAAAATGGAGGCTCTAGATCCTTCCAGAGCCGAGATATCGAAGGTCAAAATTTGGACCCAAAAAAAACATAAGGGGTAACACTGTCATTTTTTTTTTTGGCCGAAATTTTGACCCCCTCCGATCTTCTTGAAACTCTGGATTCTGACAGAGGGCCACGAGACTTCGACCAGCGCGCAAAAATGGAGGCTCTAGACCCTTCCAGAGCCGAGATATCAAAGGTCAAAATTTGGACCTGAAAAAAAACATAAGGGGTAACACTGTCATTTTTTTTTTTGGCCGAAATTTTGACCCCCTCCGATCTTCTTGAAACTCTGGATTCTGGAAGAGGGCCACGAGACTTCGACCAGCGCGCAAAAATGGAGGCTCTAGACCCTTCCAGAGCCGAGATATCGAAGGTCAAAATTTGGACCTGAAAAAAAACATAAGGGGTAACACTGTCATTTTTTTTTTTGGCCGAAATTTTGACCCCCTCCGATCTTCTTGAAACTCTGGATTCTGCCAGAGGGCCACGAGACTTCGACCAGCGCGCAAAAATGGAGGCTCTAGACCCTTCCAGAGCCGAGATATCGAAGGTCAAAATTTGAACCCAAAAAAAAAAACATAAGGGGTAACACTGTCATGTTTTTTTTTTGGCCGAAATTTTGACCCCCTCCGATCTTCTTGAAACTCTGGATTCTGACAGAGGGCCACGAGACTTTGACCAGCGCGCAAAAATGGAGGCTCTAGACCCTTCCAGAGCCGAGATATCGAAGGTAAAAATTTGGACCTGAAAAAAAAACATAAGGGGTAACACTGTCGTTTTTTTTTTTTGGCCGAAATTTTGACCCCCTCCGATCTTCTTGAAACTCTGGATTCTGACAGAGGGCCACGAGACTTCGACCAGCGCGCAAAAATGGAGGCTCTAGACCCTTCCAGAGCCGAGATATCGAAGGTCAAAATTTGGACCCAAAAAAAAAAACATTAGGGGTAACACTGTCATTTTTTTTGCCAAAATTTTGACCCCCTACGATCTTCTTGAAACTCTGAATTCTAACAGAGGGCCACGAGACTTCGACCAGCACGCAAAAATAGAGGCTCTAGACCCTTCCAGAGCCGAGATATCGAAGGTCAAAATTTCGACCTGAAAAAAAAACATAAGGGGTAACACTGTCATTTTTTTTTTGGCCGAAATTTTGACCCCCTCCGATCTTCTTGAAACTCTGGATTCTGACAGAGGGCCACGAGACATCGAACAGCGCGCAAAAATGGAGGCTCTAGACCCTTCCAGAGCCGAGATATCGAAGGTCAAAATTTGGACCCGAAAAAAAACATAAGGGGTAACACTGTCGTTTTTTTTTTTTTGGCCGAAATTTTGACCCCCTCCGATCTTCTTGAAACTCTGGATTCTGACAGAGGGCCAAGAGACTTCGACCAGCGCGCAAAAATGGAGGCTCTAGACCCTTCCAGAGCTGAGATATCGAAGGTCAAAATTTGGACCCGAAAAAAAAAACATAAGGGGTAACACTGTCGTTTTTTTTTTTTTTTGGCCGAAATTTTGACCCCCTCCAATCTTCTTGAAACTCTGGATTCTGACAGAGGGCCACGAGACTTCGACCAGCGTGCAAACATGGAGGCTCTAGACCCTTCCAGAGCCGAGATATCGAAACTCAAAATTTCGACCAGAAAAAAAATGACAGTGTTACCCCTTATGTTTTTTTTTATTGGGCGAAAAATTAAGTTTCCCCAATCTTCTCAAAACTCTGGATTCTGATAGAGGGCGATGAGACTTAAACCTGAGTGCAAAAATGGAGGCTCTAGACCCTTCCAGAGCTGAGATATCGAAACTTAAAATTTCGACCAGAAAAAAATGGCAGTGTTACCCCTTACGTTTTTTTTTTTTTTGGGGGGGGAGAAAATGTAAGTTTCCACAATCTTCTCAAAACACTGGATTCTGATAGAGGGCCATGAAACTTAGACCTGAGTGCAAAAATGGAGGCTCTAGACCCTTCCAGAGCTGAGATATCGAAAATCAAAATTTTGACCAGAAAAAAAAAACGACAGTGTTACCCCTTACGTTTTGTTTTTTTTTTGGGGGGGGGGGTGAAAAATTAAGTATCCCCAATCTTCTCAAAACTCTGGATTCTGATAGAGGGGCATGAGACTTAGACCTGAGTGCAAAAATGGAGGCTCTAGATCCTTCAAGAGCTGAGATATCGAAACTCAAAATTTCTACCAGAAAAAAAAAACGACAGTGTTACCCCTTATGTTTTTTTTTTGGGGGGGTGGGCGAAAAATTAAGTTACCCCAATCTTCTCAAAACTCTGGATTCTGATAGAGGGCCATTAGACTTACACTTGAGTGCAAAAATGGAGGCTCTAGACCCTTCCAGAGCTGAGATATCGAAACTCAAAATTTCGACCAGAAAAAAAAAAACGACAGTGTTACCCTTTACGTTTTTTTTTTTTGTTTTTTGTTTTTTTTTTTGGTAAAAAATTAAGTTTCTCCAATCTTCTTGAAACTCTGGATTCTTATAGAGGGCCATGGGACTTAGACCTGAGTGCAACAATGGAGGCTCTAGACCCTTCCAGAGCTGAGATATTTAGATATTTATAATGGCATAAACGCTACGTTGGATATTAATATCTCAGCTGTGGATGGGTCTAGAGGCTCCGAGAACCGAGAGAGACCACTTGGATGTGACTGTTACAACAAAAGGTAAAAACAATATAAATACTGTTCATTTTCTCACACAAACTGCTTTTTTCGTGTCTTAGGCCATCAATGTTTACTTACATTTAGGAGTCATTAAATCATTTGGACTTCCCTGTACATGCTTTTTTCAGGTGGACCCAGGGTGACCCCCATAAACCTGCATTATATAACTGACAGACAAGAACGGTTTGACCTAAAAATATCAAAATTGAAAATACTGTGGAAACAAAAGACACCTACATCTTGGATGCCCTTGAGGTAAGCTAAAACATATCAAAAATTAATTTCAAAGTGAACTATCCCTTTAATGAAATCTGAGAGCTTTCATTCCCTCTGTTGACAGCTCTCCCTCTGCTTACACCTACCACTTTCAAGCTCCAGAAATATAGTAAGATCATCATAAAAGTAACACAGTGTTACAGTCCTATCCACATGTGATGCAATAAGATTCTAGCAACAAGCAACAAAACATTTGTGCCACTTTATAAATTTGGAGTTAAACCACTGGAGTCACATGGATTACATTTTTGTCTATGCCTTTCTGAAACTTAAAAGTGGTAGTTGCCTAAGCTGTCAATGGTTGGAAAGAAATCTCTCAGAGTTCCTCAAAAAGATCTTCATTTTTGTTCTAAAGATGAATGTAACTCTTGTGAGGTGTGGAACAACGTGCGTGTGAGTAATTACAATTAAAATTTTGGGGTGGGCTAACGCTTTATGTAATATTGTGTTCTCTTACAGAAAAATGGCATCAACACTAACATTTCACTCTTCCTTAATCCCTAGCTGGCATCTTGGGGAGGATGACCTTGCATCCAGTATGCTGCTGAGAGCGCCGCAGGATTTCAAACTCATTCGATCAATTGTCTACATGCTTTTCGAACTGTGGCGACTAATCTTGCCTTGCTGTGGGTCAAGCCGCTGGTTCTTCAGATCTTCTTCGATTTGCTTAATCAATCCTTTTTTGGGTGCAGTGCGCTGGATTCTCCACTGGGTTGGATGTTTCCTCCAGAGGACTTGTGTGGTATTCGATTTGCATCCATTCTGCATGTGTCCAAACATTTCACTTTATTGACTAGAAGTCTAAAGCAATTTTTAAGGATAAAAGCAGAAGCCCAATCTTCATTCCATTTTATTTGTTTCTGTATTGTATCGTATTCTATTCGTATTGAATATGAAAATGTTTTGAATCTTGACTTTCACAGTTTATGAAGGTTTTTTTCCCATTTTTTAAAAATATTATATACATTTTGAGCTACTTGGTGCAACACCAACATTGTGCAAGTACTGTACCTGCTCATGTTTTCTTTTCCTTTTTTTCATTTCTCCCATGTTTGTTTAATGTCTTAACTTTTTCTACAATATAAGCACTTTTTATGGCGCTTTGAACATTGTTTGTTTGTGTGTGTGTGCGTGTGTGTGTGTCTGTCTGTCTGTATATATCAATCTTTACCCATTGAATGTGTTTTAAGAATGTTTACATGAATTTTTTTCCAAAAATAAAACATGTTCAATATGTATATATTGTTCTTCAATTATTTGCTGTAAAAATAGAAATTTCTGTTTAAGGATTAACTGTGAATAGTACAGAAAATACCGAATTTTCCATTTTAGGTTTGACAAAAATGTCACAGAAATGGTACAGAAAAACTCATAAATCTACGGAAATATCTGTTTTAAGGTTTACGGAAGTGCCCATACAATAAAGGAAAAAGTTTTTTAACAGAACTTTTTTTAACAGTGCACACCATGAAACATAATCAAGAGCCGACAAGCATGGACTGAAAAAGAGAGAACTAAATACAGATACAAAATGAACACTAACAAGGTGACGACATGTGACACAGATGATCAGGACGATGAACAGGTGGATGATTGAGGTAGTGAGTTCAGTTGTGGAGACAAGAGGATGCTGGGAAGTGTGGTGAAGATGACGAAGACAGTGACAGAACACCCCCCTTTACAAAGGCGCGACCTCGTGCCATAGAACATCAATGGGTGGGTGGGACGCCCTGGAGGCTGACGAGGGCATGGCTGAATTAGAGCAGGAAGCCTCCAGAGCAGGATGAGGGCATGACCAGGGCAGAGCAGGATGTGGGCGTGGTGGAGCAGGCTGAGGGCGTGACCAGGGTAGAGCAGGATGTGGACGTGGCAGAGCATGAGGGCGTTGCTAGGATGGTGAAGACCATTCAGGCGGCCACGGCGGGACGAGACTCTGGCTGGGCGGTCTCTGGCGTTGGAGTGGGGCTGGTGACGTCATCGACAGTGAAGGATAATCCACAAGATACCAGCACCCAGTCCACAAATTGGGCAAAGCTTCCTTGTGGTGGTTCCCCAGACAACTGCACTAGAGTGGTGTTGTTCAGTCCCACACGTAGAAATGTGCAGAGGCAGTCATCTGGGAAACTGGTTTGAGGAACCAAATCCAGGAAAGCCTCCAGGTGTTCCTCAAGAGAGCTGTTTCCCTGTTCAAGGCACATTAGTCTTACTGCAGGGAAATCCATGTTTGGTCAGTTCTTCTGTCACAGTGACGGTGTAGTGTGGAATGAAGACAGGCTGAGGCTGACACAAAACTCCAATACAAAACATTTTCTCAAAAACTCCAAACAGGTATAAGGAAGACTGGCAGAAGATCACACACTATCCATGAAACATAATCAAGAATCAACAAGCACAGACTGAAAAAGAGACAACTAAATACAGATACAAAATGAACACTAACAAGGTGACGACAGGTGACACAGATGATCAGGACGATGAACAGGTGGATGATTGAGGGAGTGAGTTCAGGTGTGGAGACAAGAGGATGCTGGGAAGTGTAATGAAGATGACGAAGAAAGAATGGTGCAGACAAAGACTGCATGACCCATATTCATTTGCTATGTTATTTCAGTGATGGCTGAGTGTTTCTTTGCTGAATCTTTAATTTAAAATGTTTTTTGAATCATTTCTTATTTCAGGTATTCAATAAGTATCTTGTTTTTAATTTCCACAAATCATTATGTTAGTTTTTTTAATTTATTTCTACATCAATTTTACATACATAGGTCAAAAATTATTATTAATCTTATGTTATCTTAACCACAGACATTTTTTATATATTGTAAAAGATAACATAATATTTGAATATAAGGCTATGTTTACCTTGACCTTGTAATCCTAGTGAGAAATTACTTGTGAGAAGGAGAAACATGTCCAATACTATTAGCTAGCAAGCTGTTGACATATTCTAGATAGCTAATGTTAACTACACTGGAAAAAAGATAGTTTTTTAAAGCTTATTTACATTTAGTAGGCAATGGGAAGATGTGGGATAGAAAAACAATATACTCGGCCACAGGAGGACATCAGACAGGAGGGCCAATCAAAGAGGAAGAGATGCAGTATATGCCCAGCTGCCAAAGACAGAAATGTCAGCAGCTGGTGTTCCCAGTGCACCAGGCCTGTGTGCAAGGAGCACAAACATGTAGTTGTCATTTGTGAGGAATGTAAGCACTAAGATGGCAATTTTAAATGCCGCTCTACCATTGTGATTTTATTTTTTTTCTGTTTTGTTTTCTTTTAATTGATCACATTCACCACCACAATTCAATACAGTTACACTACACCATAGTTCAATTTCAGTGTTATCAGTTATCTGTAATATGTGAATGCTATGCGAGAAAAAGTGGCAAATAAACATTTCAAGTGTTAAATGTGTTGTCTAAATTACTTCTAAGATGATTAATTTAACAAAATATTGTCTTTATTCTTTTGTTTTATCATGCTTGACAAGTACATTTGATATAGTAACACAAAACCTAAAAAAAGAAAGAAAAGTCCATCAATGCATTAAATAACAGGAATTGAATATGGGTCCTTTCAGACCCATGTTGTGCATTAGAAGGGGTATCCATAGCTTGCGCATCATAGGGTTAAAATGTCCAAAAATAACACTACCCAAATCCCCATTCAATCGATTGCAGGCGGTCTACGTGGGATCTCAATATCTCAGCTCTGGAAGGGTCTAGAGATTCCATTTTTGCACTCATGCCTAAGTCTCATGGCCCTCTATCAGAATCCATAGTTTTGAGAAGATTGGAGAAACTTAATTTTTCGCACCGAAAAAAACGACAGGGGCACCCCTATAGAGGGCCATGAGACTTAGACCTGAGTGCAAAAATGGAGGCTCTAGACCCTTCCAGAGCTGAGATATTGAGATATTTATAATGACATAAATGCTACTTGGCCCTCATGGCCCTCTATCAGAATGGGGGGGGGGGGTCGAAATTTCTCTGATCTTCTTGAAACTCTGGATTCTGACGGGCCACGAGACTTAGACCTGAGTGCAAAAATAGAGTCTCTTGAAATTTTCACTTTATTTAATTTTTTAGTTTATCTTCTGTTAGCAACGCTAGCCAGGTAACACCTGTTTGAAACAAGGTTTCATTCAATATTGGTGCATTTAGACAGTGCCTGTCTTCCTCCGACACAAATAAATAATAGAAAGCACCATTAGAGAGACTGATTCATCTGATGAGTCATTTGAGAATCATTGAAAATGTGATGTGCAAATATATGAGAAAAGTGTTTTGACCTTTGATGCATGTAAACCTGTTGTAGGAGACTCCAAAACAATGTTAGGAAAAATAGCATAATAGGGGCACTTTAATATTTAATTTCAATGCACAACTCAATCACAACACAGATATAATGCAATTCAACTTTATTCTACTGTGTGACTGAAAAAGAGCTGGCCTGAGTGGATAACTAATTCAACAAATGGGAGACATGCAAAAGGTCCATTTGAGGTTTACTCTTCATCATGTCCCTTCTGTAAGAAAAAGATGAGAGGAAGAGATTATCAGATGTGGTAAATGATTCAATTACATAAGTATGTCTCTATAAATGTATTATTTGAGCACTGACCTTAGAACCAACATCACGACTTTTGGCACGCAGTTTATTGACTTGTGACTCTGCAATGTCAGCTCTTTCTTCTGCTTCATCAAGTTCATGCTGGATTTTCCGGAACTTGCTAAGATTTGTGTTTGCTTGTTCCTCCTATGAAGCAGGATTAGCAGTTCTGAGATTAGAGCCTGAACTGAATAGAATGATTTTTCAGCAAAAGTGTGATATTTAGGCCAATACTTACAGCTTCCTCTGCAGCCCTCTTGTAAGCTTTGACCTTTAGCTGAAGCTTGTCAACTAGATCTTGCAGACGAGCCATATTCTTGCGGTCCTCCTCAGTCTTTTAAGACAATGTAAGACAAAAATATATTATTTGATGTCTGAAATTGCTGTCGTAACATAGGTGTATTCAGTAATAAGATTAGATGTTGTTGTTGTACCTGATAGGTCAGCTCTTTAATACGTCTCTCATATTTGCGAATTCCTTTCACTGCCTCGCTGCTCTTCTTCTGTTCTGATTCTACTTCATTCTCCAGCTCCCTCACCTGTTGGCATAGTATGAAAGTTTTTACAGCATACTACTTTAAACAGTCAGAAGATATTGTTGGGATTTAAGGTAGGTCACTCACCCGAGCTTCTAGTTTCTGGATTTGTTTTTTGCCTCCCTTCATAGCAATTTGTTCTGCTTCATCCAGACGGTGCTGCAGATCTTTAATGGTCTGCTCCATGTTCTTCTTCATACGCTCCAGGTGAGAACTTGTATCCTGCTCCTTCTTCAGTTCCTCAGCCATCATGGCAGCATCGGTGATGGCCTTCTTGGCTTTCTCTTCAGCATTCCTGCATTCTTGCACTGCCTCTTCCACCTCACACTGAAGCTGGGATGTGTCTGCCTCCAGCTTCTTCTTCTGATTCAGTAGGCTTGTATTCTGGAAAAAATAGGTATTTGCATTAAATTAGAAACTGAATAAATAAGAATGGATTTGGTCAAAATGAAAATTAAGTGGGGTTGAGTATCACTTTAATTTTAGCGATTCAGATTCCAATATCAGTTCAGCCTATTGATTCCCAGTTTTGATTCCAATATGGGGGGGAAAAAATCAAACATTGCGAACATTTAGATATCAATCTATTTTTATTCTGTGACTTTTTGTTCTTTTGTTACATTCTGTTGCAGCTCAATACCATGAACAAAAGATAGTCCGAAAACAGCGTGCAAGTGCCGAATTGAGTTCTCTTTCACATCTTCTTGCTCTTGAATGTTTTAAAACCACATTACAATGCGCACACTGGAATCAATAAGCGGATCAATCATTTTTTAATTTTTTTTTTAAACAAGAATCCAATTCCAGAATGGGAATTGATTTTCCATTCCCAACCTTAAGAATAAGCATCCATTTACACTACCTGGGAGTGGAGTAGCTGCACTCTTTCACTGGTATCCAGCAGTTCTTGCTCAGCAAGCTTGCGGCCTCTCTCATTTTGCTCAAGAGCTGCTCTCAGCTCCTCCAGTTCAGCTTGCAGAAGGTTGTTACGTCTCTCTAAAATCGCAGTGTTCTCCTTGAGATCATCATTTGTTCTCAGAGAGTCATCCAGCTGAAGCTGAGCATCCTGAAAGATGAGTGCAAACTAATTAAGACAAAAACTTTACCCTTTCAAAAGCTTTCATTCTTTGACTAACTGATACACACTATTGATTCTGAGTGCATCTTACTTTCAGATGTGCTTGGACACTCTTGAGTTGTTTTTGAGCCTCTGCTGCTTGTCGGTTTGCCTGACTAAGCTGGATCTCCATCTCATTCAGATCTCCTTCCATCTTCTTTTTTATTCTGAGGGCCTCATTTCTGCTTCGTGTTTCTGACTCCAAGGAGCTTTGCAGTGTGTCAATGGTCCTCTGCAAATTCCGTTTGGTCTGCTCCATCTCTTCATCCTTCTCAGCTAGTTTGCGCTCAATATCAGCCTTAATTTGGTTAAACTCTAGCTGAGCTCGCAGAATCTTACCCTCCTCGTGCTCCAATGACGCCTTTTAAACATTAGATTGTGATCTATTACTTTGTTTGTAGTACTTTAAAAATATGATTCATTAAAAAAATTGCAATAATATAATTTAATCAGCTTTTTTTATTTTTCTTCAAAGTCAAGATCTGAAAACTTACCTCTGCCTCTTCCAGAGCAGACTGAATTTCACTTTTTTCTTGCTCCAGCTGTTTTCTCATTTTTTCCAACTCATGAATGCTCTTTCCTCCTTCACCAAGTTGCTCAGTGAGATCAGAAATTTCCTCTAGACGAAAAAAACAAACACATTTTATCATATTGCCATATGTTCCCCAACCTCAGTGATATAAATAAAAATGACTCAACAATACCATAAATTCTTCTTCCACCACCACACTCCAAATACACTATAAAGTCGTATTGTACTAGCCTACTATTATTGTCTTTCTAGTATCTCCATTTACATATCTATTAGGATTCTTTGCCAATAAAAAGTTATTTTGGTGTATTTACCTTGGAGATTTTTATTTTCTCTCTTCATGGTCTCCAAGTGATCCAAAGATTCTTCATAGGAGTTCTTGAGCTTAAAAAGTTCAGTACTCAGACATCTGGCCTCCTTCTGAGAGCTCTCTAGCTCAGCCTGTGACTCTTCGTACTTCTGCTTCCACTCAGCCAGGACCTAAAAGCATAATTTCTCATTCAAGTATAGGATTACAGGTATTCAGGAAAAAAAATTGAGCTTAATCCCAAATCAAGTTTGGTTACCTTATCAAAGTTTCTTTGCTTCTTGTCCAAGGCTGCTGCAGCTGCATTAGACCTCTCCAGGTCCACCATAAGATCTTCAATCTCATTCTGGAGTCTGTGTTTGGTCTTTTCAAGAGAAGAACATTTCGCATTTACTGCTTCAACAGCTTCTTCGGACTCCTGCAAACGTTGAGCCAGTTTCTTCCTGTTATAGAAAATGGAACAATATCGAGGAATATAATTGTGTGAGTGCACACTCTTGTGGATTGACATTTGATTATATTTTACCTTCTGTTTGGTGAAGCATAGCCAACTAACAGAAAAACTTTTTGTTCGTCTTACATTTTAAAAGAAACATAACACAAACAAAAAGCTTATCTGTCAGTAGAGAAGTCACATGGAAAAGTCAAAAATTAAATTTGATGAAATTTGAAATAGAAACATAATTACTTGGCTTCTTCCAGCTCCTCGGTCCTCTGAATGGCATCAGTTTCATACTTGGTTCTCCACTGAGCCACCTCAGAATTAGCTTTAGACATGCTTCGCTGTAGCTCTGCTTTGGCCTCCTGCTCCTCCTCATACTGCTCTCTGAGCAGATCTGTGTCATGACGGGAGGACTGTACAGCATGGGCGAGAGCACTCTTCGCCTGGAGGACACATTGTTATTCAGCAGGTCAATAAAATTAATGCAATTCATTTTGAAATATTAATCAGACAATGTTCCTACTCATTCACACCTTAGTTTCCTCCTCCAATTGTCTTTTGAGATCTTCAATTTGCTGAGAGTAAGACATCTTGCTTCTGGTTAGCTGGGTGACAAGAGAGTCTTTCTCCTCCAGCTGTCTTGAAAGTTCACCTACATGTGTCAAGTATTTTATTATTGTCGTTGTTCTGTCAGTTATAAGATTTAAAAAAGTTATTGGCAGCCTTACCATTTTCAGATTGTAGCTTAGATTTTTGCATCGTGAAGTCATTGATACAACGCTGGCCCTCCTCAAAATTGATTTTGTATTCATTCATTTGATCTTCCAAAGACCTGCAGGTCTTTTCAAGATTTGCCTGTACAACGTACATAATTTGGTTGGAAAATTACTTCCCATCAAAGATGACAAATATAAAAAAAAATTGCATTAATAATACCTTTGTCTTAACAACGTGTTCCATGTTTGACACCACATCATCCAGCTCCAGCTTGAGTTCACTTTTCTCCTTTTCCAGTTTTTGCTTGACTCTCTGCAAATTGTCTATTTGCTCTCCAAGTTCAGCCACACTGTCAGCCTGTTTCTTTCTCAATGTGGCGGCAGTGGCCTCGTGCTGCAAAGTGGCCTCTTCAAGGTCTCTGCGAAGTTTCTGAAACTCTGCCTCCCGTTTCTTATTCATCTCAATCTGAGCAGAAGTAGCTCCTCCAGCCTCCTCCAGTCTCTCACTGATCTCTTCCAGCTCTCTGGCTAAATCTGCTCTCTGTTTCTCCACCTTGGCTCTTGCAGCTCTTTCTGCCTCAAGCTCTTCCTCCAGCTCCTCTATACGCGCCTAGAATTGAAAATACGTCATGGTCGTCATTGTCTCATTAGACAAAAAAATTCAGTGGTAATATGCTCTATTTATTTAGTGTTTTGATACCTGAAGTTCCTTCAGTTTTTTCTGTAGCTGAATGCAAATATTTTGTTCGTCCTCGATTTTCCCATTGAGCTGACTGATCTCAAAGTCTTTCCTAAATTTACAAGAGAGATATTTACAGTCCTTTGTCTTGAGCAAACAAATTGGACTGTGACAGAATGGGAGAAATTGCCTTACTTCTTCAGTCGTTCTTCCATTTGCTGCTTGTCATTCTCCAGGTCCATTAAACTTTCCTGGGTTAACTTCAAGTCTCCTTCTAGTTTTCTCTTAGCTCTTTCTAGATCCATACGGAGCTTCTTTTCTTGCTCAAGAGATCCTTCCAACTGGTTTAAATATTTAAACATGTTTGATTTATTGAGCATGTCAATTGGCTACATAGCATTTGCTCGCATCAAGAATACCAAAGGTAGATGTAAATTGTAACACTCACATCATCCACCTGCTGCTCCAGCTTTGCTTTTGCCTTAGTGAGGGTGTTGACTTTGTCCTCCTCACTTTGCAGGTCATCCAGTGTCTGCTGATGAGCTTCCTGCAAGGCCTTTTTCTCCTTGGTTAGCTTTGCGATGATGTCGTCCAAAGCTGCCATTTCCTCTGTCAGGTTCTTCACCTGTGAAAGATCATGAAGTTCAAAGTGTGTACGCGTGCGTACGTGCGTGTGTTGTGTGTGTAAAGACATCCCAGACCTTGTTCTCGGTAGCATGCTTTTCTTTCTCCACTTTAGCCAGAGTCAGCTCCAGGTCATCAATATCTTTCTTCAGCTCTGAGCACTCATCCTCCAGCTTTCTCTTCTTAGCTGTCATCTCTGCGTTCATCTCCTCCTCATCCTCAAGCCGCTCTGTGAGCTCTTTGGCTTTTGCCTCAAGCTGGATCTTGTTTTTGATGAGTTGATCGCATCGCTCCTCTGCGTCACATAGATTGTCTTGCTCCTGTTGTTAAAAGGAAAAAAAAAATACAGTGATTTCTGTTCTGTGGAAAACACATTTACTTTTCACGTTTCATAGGGACAGCATTATTAACTGACCGCTTGGACTTGAAGCTGTAGGTCATTCTTCTCTTGGAGAAGAGAAACCATTTTTTCTTCTAGTTCTTTCCTTCGTGCTTCAGATTTAGCATAAGCCTCTTTGAGCTTGGCAAATTCATCTTTCATATTTGCCATCTCTTTTTCTGCTTCTGCTGACTTGAGTAGAGGTTTGATTTTGAAGAAGAGCTTCATCCAGGGCCAATTCTTCACCCCCATGAAGGCACGGACATTCCACTGAATAACCAGTAGGGCATCCCTGTGAGGATATTATTTTTTTATGTCCGCAAATATCACCAAAAAAAGTGTACAAATTGTATTATATGGAATTCTTGCCTTCTTTCAACTATCTTTTGGAACTCAACCCTTGCCAGGAGACCTCTGGATCTAGCTTGAATTCCAGAAATAATTAGAGATAGTCTGTCATCTCTCATTTCTTCCAGTTGACCCAGTAAACCAGCCTTAAAGAACACCTAGGCAGAATTCGTTTAAGAAACATGCACTTTACTCACAGAACAACATTTGCTCCCATATTAAATAATGGATATAAAATTATTCTTCAGTTTAACTAAGTTTTCACCTTTGTGTGTCCAAATTTATATTGATTGTGATCAATATCCAGTGATCCCAGCAGTTTCTCAGCTCCTTTCCTGCTATCTATGAACTGACCTTCAGGTATGGCTGCAGGATTTAGGATTCGGTACCTGTAAATAAGTACAGAATGTCTGTAATAATGGAAAGTGTTTCTTTTAAATATAGAGTTTAAGTGTCAAAGAACCAATAAAAGTTACCTCTGTTTAAAGTCCCCATAGAGGATTCTGTTGGGGAAGCCCTTCCTGCAGATTCTAATGCCCTCTAGGACACCGTTACAGCGTAGCTGGTGCATGACCAAAGGGTTCTCCATCGCACCAGGAGTCTTTGTCTCATTAGGAATGATACACCGTACAAAGTGAGGATGTGTTGATCTCAGGTTTGTCATTAACTTATTCAGGTTTTCCTGTAGGGATAAATGCACAGAATGTAAAGCTGTTCAAAAAATATTGACATATGTTCATTGGAGACAAGCCTGATAGCGTTAGTACACATTATCTCTTCTTTTTTATTTTATTTTCATTGTGTATGATCATTTGAGTCTGAAACTCAATTACCCTGTGAAGTGCAGACACAGTTTGGAAGGAGGACCCCTTCTTCTTACTTCCACCTCCTTTACCTCCCTTACCATTGTCTGGTTAAAACAAGGCACAATAATTACTTATGACTGGTAGTACTCCAAGCACTCATAAGTGCATATGAGAAAATATTGTGCATTCATAATTTGTCCTCATACATACCAGACTCTGACCCAGCATAATTGGCAAATAGCATTGACAGGAGCTTGAGTGTAGACTTTTGAAATAGACCAACTACAGTCTCATTCAGTGGGTCTTTGTTCTTCACCAGCCAGTTGTTAATATTATAGTCAACTGTACCAGCATAGTGAACTAGAGAAAAATGAGACTCTGGCTTTCCTTTTATTACTCTTGGTTTCTGGAAGTTATTTGATTTTCCAAGGTGGTTGTCATAAAGCTTTGCTTTAAAGGTTGCATCACTGGCTTTAGGAAACATGCATTCCTCTTCAAGGATTGACATGATCCCCATAGGCTGAATGAAGAAGTTGAAAGGATTGAGTTATTGACTGTAGAAAATTGCTTTGTTTAATAGTTAAAGCACTTTACATACATGAAAGTTGTATCGTCTGCGCTACTTACTTTCTCAATGAGATCGATGCAGGCCTGCAAGTCCATGCCGAAGTCAATGAATTGCCATTCGATCCCTTCTTTCTTGTACTCCTCTTGTTCCAGCACAAACATGTGGTGGTTGAAAAACTGTTGCAGTTTCTCATTGGTAAAGTTGATGCAGAGTTGCTCAAAGGTGTTGAACTGTTGTTGAAATTATACGTTTTTTGTAAGTTGCATAGATGCATTTTAAACATGACAACATGAGGATCTGTCTACAAAGACTTACATCAAAGATCTCAAAGCCAGCAATGTCCAGCACTCCAATGAAGTACTGGCGAGGTTGTCTGGTGTCCAGAGATTGATTGATTCTTACAACCATCCAAAGGAACATCTTTTCATACACTGCCTTGGCCAGTGCACCAATAGCATAGTACACCTGAGCACAGAGAAGCATTTAGTTTGCCATTACTTGTCTAAATAGACACCATTTACAGTAATTAATACCACGCCAACTCACCTGCTGGACATTTTGCCCTTTGGTGACCCACTCATTTCCTACTTTCACTCTTGGATGGCATAGACCTTTGATTAAGTCAGCCGAGTTTAGGCCCATCAGATATGCAACTTTGTCTGCATCTGTAAAATAAATACGATTTCTCTATTTACAAGGACAACACTGCTATGTATAATAGATAAGAGACTGTACTTAGTTTTCTGCTTCAGGAATTATACTCTACACACCTTCAGTTCCATCAGCCTCTGCTTGCTCCTCCCTCTGCTTTTGTTTGAACTTCATATTGCCATAGTGCATAATGGCTCCAGTCAGTTTATATAAGCCATTTTTCTCTTCCTGAGTGAAGCCTAGTACATCAAATGCTTCCTAAAGTTTACACAATTATAGATGTCATTTGAGAACTTTACAGTGACAGAAAAACACAAATATAATACGTTTCATTCTTACATCAGTAGCAAGTAGTTCGTCTCCATCATTAATTGAGGCTACGGTTGTTTCACCTTGGGAGATGTAAGCATAGTCAAAGGGGTTATTGGTGATGAGCAGCATCTCTGTTTCAGGAGAAAGAAAGAACTGTCAGTTCGTGACGATTTTGCACTACTGTAAAAGGCCTTTGATTACAGAACATCTACTGCATCTTACCCAGCAGCTCAGGTTTCCGCTGAGAGAGGATTTGATAGAAAATGTGATAGTCCCTTTCAGCCTTAAGCTGATAAGACACCCTTGACTTCTCCAGAAGATCTGATATATTTACAAAATAATAAATGTTTAGTCTTTGACACTCAATGTTTTATGAAACCACACTAAGACCCCGTTTACACCTGGTATTAAAATGCGATCTGTATCCAGATAAGTTATCCGGATAATAAGTACTGATTCCATTTACACCTGGCCACATAAATGTGTTTTTGCAAAACGGATATAAATCCGATCTTCACCTCCTGCGTTATATGCAGATTTAATGGATTGCACGCCACCAAAAGCAACAGATCTGAGCGGCATTTTATTGATCATCAGCTAATTTCCAAATCAGAGACATCAATAAGAGAGAGTGGCAACAGGCCTGGTAAGATAATTTCGTTTCTTTACTTGAAGATGTGTTAACTGCGTCTGTGACTTACTTTCACTTTTATTTGCGATGTTTGCACGTTGAATAGACGCTCAGCTGCTCATCTGCGGTGATGCGTGTCGCGTGTCGCATCTGACTAGGCTATAACATGACATATAGCCTATATAACACGCTCTCACTCATTTATTTTTTAGCATTTTTGGGAGGAGTAAAATATACATATGTGGTTTCAACAACCAGATTGCGTTTACACCTAGTAAAGATCCGGACACAATGCGAGCCAGACTACCTCCAGATGTGGTCAGGCAGATCCGATCACGATCCGATCACAACGCGTTTACACCTTGCATTAACATGCGTTTTTTATTATCCGGATAACTTATCTGGATACAGATCGCATTTTAATACCAGGTGTAAACGGGGTCTTAGTGTCCAGATATCAAAATTAAATGAATTCTTACACGTCTCAATGTCAGCAGAGGCCAACTTTCCACTGGCAGCAAAATGAATTCGGATAAATTTTCCCTATAGAAATAAAAAAAAACAATGATCATATTAAGAAGTTAAGCACATTGAATGCAATAATAATTGTATAAGTTACTGAAAATCAATCAGTATGGCTTATAAATGCTGAATGCCAGTGTTAAGAGGTACTTGATTCAGATTAATTTAACTACATTAACTTCTTACAACTTCTAACATAACATTGGCCTTTTTGGCTTATTTCAATGTTTTGTGCCATAATTTGTACCATAATTTATATAAATACTAAATATACATCATGCTTATGATGACTCCGGATGCTGTCATCTGTTAACCTTATGTTCTCTTTATATCATTTTGATTCATCCAGCAGAGGGTGTTCTCACACTATATTTGTGATCGTTGTGAAATCAATGTTGCATTAGCTGAAATGTTAATTGGGGTACATAAATGTTCAATTCTGAAGCTTACAAATCTTGAGGAGTTGTCATTTCTGATGGTCTTTGCATTGCCAAAAGCTTCCAAAGCAGGGTTAGCCTGGATTATTTGATCCTCCAGGGTTCCCTTTAATGAAAAAGCAAATGCTTTGGCATGGTGTAATTGAGTTAAATGTCTTTTTTTCTTGTTAATGCAGAAACAGATGACATTGAAATGACACTTACCTTCTTTTCTGACCCATCTTTCTTTGCTGAGCCCCCAGCTGCAATACTTGCAAAATATTGGATGACTCTCTTTGTGTTTACAGTCTTTCCTGCACCAGATTCTCCACTACAGAGAACAACAATCTGATCATTAAAAGTGGCATGAAGTACTGAATTAACTAAGGAATTATATTAAAAGAAAAATAATACTTACGTGATAAGAATCGACTGATTTTCCCTGTCTGAAATAGAGAAGAACTCTTCAGTTATGGCTTGTATATTATCGATCATTAAGAAGATAAGGCTCATCCAGAGATTGGTGCAAAATTCAAAAAAGGTTCCTCACACTTTGTATGTTTGTTTATGAAACACTTTGCCCAATTTTTTTAGAATACGAGTCCTCTCTGATATTCAGAGCAGAACAGATTTTGTCCATACCTGTTAGCATGTACTGGTAGGCGTTATCAGAGATGGAAAAGATGTGGGGAGGAGCTTCACTCCTCTTCTTCCCTCTATAGGCTATAACCACCTCCTGATTGTACACTGGCAGCCACTTGTAAGGGTTGACAGTGACACAGAACAGCCCGGAGTAGGTCTGTGGGATAGGACAAATACAGTTCAGTAATTGAAGCTAATTAGGTTGTATTCTTGAGTGATGTTGAACTGGTCTAGTCTTACATAGATCATCCATGCTGCATAGCGCTCTTTGAGGTTAAACAGCACGGCAGGCTCATGGAGAAAGGTGAACATTGCCATGTCTTCAATTTTATCAAACTTGGGTGGGTTCTGTGGATGAATGTCAGCTTCCTTTACAGTGACAGTCTGTTAGAAGCAGAAAAAAATGTAAGCATTAGAGTAATACTCTTGTGTGAAGTGGCATCAAATTTGCTGTTTTGTCCAGACTGTATTATAGCACTGTTCCAAAGGCAAATCATATTTAAGCTAACATGTAAATAATGAAGACCTTACTAATGTTCAGTGGTTTCTAATTAACAATTATCATAATGTATCAGCAACCACATCTGTCATTGAAAGTGTCCTGCCTTTGAAAAAGCATCTTCTCAAAAAAAACTCCTTATTAGTTGAGCCTACCTTGTTTTTCTCAGTCTGTACAGTGACTTTGTCACCTTCGCGGCTGATAATTGAAGCTTTCACATACTCTTCATCTGGATCAGGCACGAAACACTCCTTTTTCATATCAAACGGACGAGTTTGTGCTTCCAGACGCTCTCGATCTGACTTCCGCAGGTAAGAAGCCGCTGCTCCAAACTGTGCCATATGAGCGTCCCCCATGATTGCCTTGTCTGGAGATGGCATAAGTCCATTTTAATGTGAAGTTTTAAGAATTGGCAATATCAGACATGCTATGACCAAAATTCCCTTACAGATTTCTAAATACATGATCATATAAAAACTAGCTTTGACATACTGTAGGCCTATGAATAAAAAAAATTCTCATAGAAATAAGCATGACTCTTACCTGATGTGCACAAGGTGCAGCGGCTGAAGAAGAACCTGTTAAAGTAAATATAATGTTATTGTTAGCCTAATCCTTAAGACTCGGATGTAAATTAATATTTTTTTAGTCTTTGTCACGTCACTAAACAATCCAATTCTAAAAGATGTAATCAGAAGAAAGCAAAACGGATTTATCGTGAATTAAGTTGTAGAATAAATTTGAATTCTCTAATATTAACTGCAACAATGCAGTTTTGTCTTAAATCTCACCCTCAGATAAAACGTCTGACTTGTCTGGGCACAAACCATGAGAACTCTTTATAAAGGAGCTCACCCTCCCAAATTTGGGGAAGGCATCCTACAAGGCTGGAATGCTATTGCACCTGGTCACTATTAGGGTGCAACAAGGGTAGTTATGGGTATTAGGGATAAGCAAGAACCTGCTAGTTGAGTTAAGTCTTATCTTTGTTGAGATTGGTTTGTGCTCCATATTAGGCTCTCGCTGAGATTAGCAGAGCGCTAATTTAGTCTAGCGAGTTAAGTGGGTTTCACTTAAATGAAATGTAAATGATTAAAGCCAAACAAAATTCTTAGTGTACATTAAAGAATATGAATATTACTCCAAAACCCAAGGCAAAGGAGGAAGATATTTATGGAAAGTTCTATTTTCGTGTAAGCCATCACTAGGCTACATTCACTCCACTTTAGGGTTTAACAGTCAACAAAGGGATTTAAATTCTGTTTTAACAAACTTAAGATGGAATTCTATATTTGTCATCCAGCATTGTTTAGAATACTCAAGAGAAGGTATCAGATTTCTGTAAAGAGATATGTTTGAACTGCATGCCATATGGGCTCTAAATTACCCAGAGAGCTTATGGGGGTTAATATGTGACATTGTGTTTTTTGTCATCATATCCCAGACTTGGCAGAGACGCAAAAAAAACAATAGCAGATGCCCTCTGAGTCTGCATCTATTTTAAGCATATTAGTCAGTGGGATTTAGCCTACCAGGTGGCGAGTGTCAAACAGCACACATATGAAGGGTCATACCTCAGATTTGGTCAAATTACATAATAATAATACAATAAAAATGTAAAGAAGAGAGAACTGGAGTTTTCTCCTGGGTGGGGAACAATGTTGGTTATTGCCGTACCATCCTTCATTAACATCTAGCCAGCAAGTATTTTCCCCACAACCCATGCTGTTGACAACCCATTGTTTCCTCGAGGACAAAGATAACCCTGTGAAATTCCTGTTGAGTGGATCTCACTGATGGAGGAGTGAAACCCACATCATGCTCTGACCCTCTGGACCTTACTTTATGTCTCTGCCTGGGATCAACTATAGTCCGTCACCTTGTCATTATAGGTGGTTTTCCTCATAAATAAAACCAAGTGACGGGTATACACAGAGACCCATAAATATTTTATGGTATACTGAAATTCTTGTAATTGTATTCTTGAGTCCTGTACTCATATTAAATCTTTTTTGAGGGTTCACATGTTGGTGTCAGTGTCCTTGGAATGTGTTACAACTGTGGGTGATGAAAGGGACACTAATCCATTGGCCTCATGGGTAGACATATTCTTCTTAGTACAAATATATGCAGACAGAAACATTAAAGGTGAGTACAAAAATACATAATTATTGACATAATAACTAATCTACATAATTTTAAATTATTTATGTTTTTTTTTACTTGACTCACAATTTTGGAAAATAATTCCTGGTTTGCCATGTTCCTATAAATGATTGTCCATTTTAAGAATGTTTGAATATGATTTTTTTAGGATTCAATACATAGACTGAAAGGTGAGTACCCTTGACAATTACCACACGGGAAGGGTCAACAGATAAACAGGGAGTTAAGTGCCTATGACAAGTGATAATACTGTTCTATTTTGACACCCAGCCAAATCTTTTAAAGGATGACTGGCGTCTAAGTGCAAAAGGAAGTGAGAAATGCCAAGCCATTGCTAAAGTCTTTAAAGATAAAGATGACCTTTTTAGATAGGCACTTAACATAATGAACGTCACTCCGACACACAGGTAACATCCATTTTGTTGCCACTGGTCATAAAATGCGTATGCCTACTTATCACAGCTGGCTGCTTAATTACACTTGTTTTGAATTTTACGTGTTTTTATGCAACGTCAATGTTACATAATTGGCCATGTTATCAAGATTTACGAATACATATGGAATTTGTGGATTTAAAATGTTGCGCATTTTACATTTACATATTCCCAAAGATTTATGAGTGCAAGTGTGCTAATACAACCGTGATAGAGCCAAAGATTTTTTTTTTTTTTTGCTACTCACATGATCATCTCTTGGTGGTGTGTGTCTCAGCTACTCATTGAGACCTGTGAGAAACCTGCTCCTGAGGTGAGTTAGACAGACAGTATTGAAAGGAAGGACCAGCTGAAAAAAAATAAATGACTAATTATTTAAAAATTATTGTGGATGACTGTTGTATGTATTGAATCCTCACCTTTCAGTTATGTCTAGTTGTATATATTGAAAGTTCTCTGTTTGGAGCCTAAAGAATGAACTGGGCTAAGTTAAGTGCTATCAAAGTTTCTCGCGCGTCAGAGTGATTGAGTGCACTCACTGAGATGAGGGAGGTATCTATGTATCAACTCGTCTTAGTTGAGGGAATAACATAGTTTTATATGAAAAATCGGTGGAGTATCCCTTTAAGTACTTCAGAGTAGCTCACTTAGCGTGACCCTTTATCGTTACCCAATCTATTTCAAGAACCATAGTCTTTGTTATATACTTTTTTCCATTTTAGACATCAGCACTTCCATTTCTAATGCTTAAAACCTGATTCCTGCAGTTATGTTCAGTACACTGGGTCAATGACGCTCATTGGTTACCTTAAATTCATTTTAAATCATTGTTCAGTCAGGTTTGAAAATCACATTGTAACTCAGTTGTAACTTATTATATATACTCCCAAGTTAGTTTTCACTTGCCACCGAACATGTTCAGAATTAGAGTTCTGTATGTTTGAGGCACAGCTAAAAACTACAGAAGAGTCCGAAAAGCTGTTGGGATTACTATCTTTAATTAACTTTCAGGGGTTAAATTTCAGGGGATACAAATGTTTATGCTTTATTGTGAAATGTCAAATTAATAATGTGATAAATAGATGTAGATATTACTTAATTTATATGATAGTAAACTAAATGCTCTTCTGAGAATTGAATTTTAGAGTCATTTAACAATGTGATATGACGTGGACCAAATAAAAACAGCACAATTAGTGGTCTCCATAAACGCTCAAGATAACGAACTAGATGCAGAGTGACTTTATTTAGTTTAAGTGAGGAAATAGTGAACAGTGTACAATGGTGTACAGAGAGAAAGGCAAGCAAATAAAGAAGATTTCAGAAGATTTCCAGGACTTCACTCTTCATCAAATCCTTTCTGTGAGAGAAGAATTTTGATGAGGGGGAAAAAAGACTTCATTAGTTATTAAGGAATGATGTTGTAAAGTATTAACAGCCAAAATAATTGATGACTTAACCTGTACTTAAAGATTTCTGTCGAATCATATGCCCTCTAAAATGAGATTGTTGCTCCCTATTATAAACCTGGCTAGCAAGTATATCTGACCGCCTGACTGACATGTTGGCTATTAAAAGAGTGGGATCCCAACTGAAGTCATGCAATTTCATGAGCTCTTTAGCATTAAAATTAATGATTATTTAATTGTGTCCACTGTACCTTTGGCCCCACATCGCGACTTTTGGCACGTAGTTTGTTCACTTGAGATTCAGCAATATCAGCCCTTTCGTCTGCTTCATCTAGTTCATGCTGCAGCTTACGGAATTTGCTGAGGTGAGTGTTTGCCTGTTCTTCCTATTACAAGAGGCAAACAAAACACATAAGACATCAGTATACAGTATACACAACACCATTCACAGTGACTAGTTCTGTCTCTGAATTTCAAGAGCACTTACAGCTTCCTCTGCAGCTCTTTTGTAAGCTTTGACTTTTAGTTGCAGCTTGTCAACCAAATCCTGAAGACGGGCTATGTTTTTACGGTCCTCTTCAGTCTAGATAGATACAATTTCAGATTCATTTGGTGTAGATGATTTATTTTAATCATTATCAAACTTATCCACTTGCCCATGAAATCTAAATATTTTAATCCCACCTGATATGTAAGCTCTTTGATGCGGCGTTCATATTTACGGATTCCCTTCACAGATTCACTGCTTCTCTTCTGTTCAGCTTCAACTTCACTTTCCAGCTCTCTTACCTAGTGATTCAGTGGACTTGTATTAGACATTGCTTTATTCATGTCTTCTTAAATGAACAAGAGCCACAAGAAAAGCAGATGACTGTAATTACTCACCCTAGCTTCCAGTTTCTGAACTTGTTTCTTGCCTCCCTTCATTGCAATTTGTTCTGCTTCATCCAGACGGTGCTGCAGATCTTTAATGGTCTGCTCCATGTTCTTCTTCATACGCTCCAGGTGAGAACTTGTATCCTGCTCCTTCTTCAGTTCCTCAGCCATCATGGCAGCATCGGTGATGGCCTTCTTGGCTTTCTCTTCAGCATTCCTGCATTCTTGCACTGCCTCTTCCACCTCACTCTGAAGCTGGGCTGCGTCAGCCTCCAGCTTCTTCTTCTGGTTTATGAGGCTGGTGTTCTGAATGAGAAAGTTTCTAATACAGTGATCATTTGAAATGGAACCTTTTGACAAAAATACAAAAAAGACTCTTCATGGTTTACCTGAGAATGCAAAAGCTGTACTCTCTCAGTGACGTCGAGCAGCTCTTGCTCAGAAAGTTTGCGTCCACGCTCTGTTTGTTCCAGAACAGCCCTAAGCTCCTCCAGTTCGGCCTGAATCAAGGTATTGCGTCTCTCCACAAGTGCAATGTTCTCCTTCAGATCATCATTGTCTCGAAGAGAGTCATCAAGCTGAAGCTGGGAGTCCTACAAGATTTTCCATTTAAGGAAAGCTAAGGTTACTTTTGTAGGAAAGAAAGTGAATTATGAAATGGTAACACTTTTTACCTTCAGATGGGCCTGGACAGACTTGAGTTGTTTTTGAGCCTCAGCTGCCTGTCTGTTAGCCTGGCTCAGCTGTATCTCCATTTCATTTAAATCTCCTTCCATCTTCTTCTTTATCCTGAGAGCCTCATTCCTGCTACGAGTTTCAGACTCTAATGCACTTTGCAAGGTGTCTATGGTCCTCTGTTGGTTTCTCTTCGACTGCTCCATTTCCTCATCTTTCTCAGTCATCTTGCGCTCAATGTCAGCTTTTATTTGGTTAAATTCTAGCTGGGCCCTCAAAATTTTACCTTCCTCGTGCTCCAGAGAACCCTGTAAAAACAGAATAAGCTTACTCATGTCGTCATTGCACTTCTTTTATTTATTTTTTTTTTTTTGTGGCCAAGCTCCTACCTCAGCCTCTTCCAGAGCAGCTTGTATCTCTGCCTTTTCTTGTTCCAGCTGCTTACGGACCTTCTCCAACTCATGGATTGTCTTCCCGCTCTCTCCAAGCTGTTCGGACAGATCAGAGATCTCCTCTACAGGAAAAATTACATTATCATTTGGACTATCCATTGAGACTTAAATACAAAAACATTTGCATGCTTGTAATTTTATGCAAACATGTACAAAGTAGCAGAATTTTGTATAGCAAGAACCTTGCAGGATCTTGTTCTCTCTCTTCAAGGTCTCCAGGTGATCCAAAGATTCCTCATAGGAGTTCTTTAGCTTGAACAGTTCTGTGCTCAAAGATCTTGCCTCCTTCTGAGAGCTCTCCAGTTCACACTGAGACTCCTCATACTTCTGTTTCCATTCAGATAAGACCTGAAAGAATTTTAATAATTGAAGTTTAAGTAAAATTAAATGAATACATTTTTAAAGTAATAAATTGAAATGGACATGGTGACAAAGGGTGGATTTACAAGAGAAAATTTGCTCAAATGTTTAACATTCAAGTTCCATACTTCCATTTGTTTCATTTCAGAATTCTGATGATTTTACCATTAATCTAAAGAGTGGAAAATAGGAATAATAAATATATAGGTAGAGTATAGGTATGGTACATATAGGTAGAGTATAGAGTATATATAGGTAGAGTATAGGTATGTCCAAACTTTAGACTGGTACGAGCACTCTTAGAAGAAAGGGTTCTAGAACCTTAAAAGGTTCTATATAGATAATAGAACCATTTTGGAGTTCCATATATGAAGCGGGGCATGGAACCATTTCTGGTTCTCAATAGAACCATTTCTTCTGAGAGTGAGTTTCTGAAATCAATTTTTCTCTCTATATCAAGGTGAATTCATACAATTATAAAGGTTTTCTAAGTGGTTTAGTCCCACGTTTAAATGCTACCTTATCAAAGTTTCTTTGTTTCTTGTCTAAAGCTGCAGCAGCAGTGTTGGATCTCTCCACATCCACCATCAAATCTTCGATTTCATTCTGGAGTCTGTGTTTAGTCTTTTCAAGGGAAGAGCATTTAGCATTAACAGCCTCCACGGCCTCCTCAGCCTCCTGCAAACGCTGTGCCAGTTTCTTCCTGCATGGTATTAAAAGTAATTAGTAATTAAAAGAACAGTCTTCCCTGCTGAAAAATCCAGCATTGCTGGTTACCAGCACAAGGTATTTTTTTCATACTGGATTTTTCAGAAGGCTTTTGAAAAGTGGAGAAAATGTGCTAAGTCTTAACTTGGTTTAACCAATACAAGAAACACAAGTAGTCATTACTGGGTCATTTTGAATGTTTCCCAATATCATGTGCACTCATGTACTTAGAGTTATAAAGGTTTCAAAACTTACTTGGCTTCTTCCAGCTCCTCAGTCCTCTGAATGGCATCAGTTTCATACTTGGTTCTCCACTGAGCCACCTCAGAATTAGCTTTAGACAAGCTTCGCTGTAGCTCTGCTTTGGCCTCCTGCTCCTCCTCGTACTGCTCTCTGAGAAGATCTGTGTCATGACGGGAGGACTGTACAGCATGGGCGAGGGCATTCTTCGCCTAGAAAAACATTTGTTTGATCACTTTGTTATAGAAGGTTATACGTGACTTGAAGTGCAAGCGGTAGTGGAAATATCGAAGTAGTGGACAAGTGTATGTTACCTTCATTTCTTCATCTAACTGCCTTTTCAGGTCCTCCAATTGTTGACTAAAGGAGTTCTTACCCCTTGTCAGCTGAGAGATTAATGATTCCTTTTCTTCTAACTGTCTTGCAAATTCATCTGTTTTGAAAGAAACAGGCAAATAAACTGTTGTTGACTTATAAAATTATCACCATTTTATAGTCAAGACAAGACTGCTCATTTACCATTTTCTGCCTGAAGCTTTGCCTTCTGAGTTGTAAAGTCATTTAGGGTCCTTTGAGTTTCTTCATACCTGTTACGGAATTCATTCATTTGATCTTCCAGAGTTCGGTTCAATTTCTCCATATTAGTCTATTTTGAATAAATATTGTATTATTATAGACATTCTCCAGAAATAAAAAACAACATATAATTAAAGATCTTTATTAAGGTCAAATTTTGTGAATAAATAGAATCTTGCCATCTTTTGAAAAAAAGAAAGAAAAAAAAATAGCCAATTCACCTTGGACTTGACAATTTGCTCCATGCTGGAGGCCACATCATCCAGCTCCAGCTTGAGTTCACTTTTCTCCTTTTCCAGTTTCTGCTTGACTCTCTGCAAATTGTCTATTTGCTCTCCAAGTTCAGCCACACTGTCAGCCTGTTTCTTTCTCAATGTGGCGGCAGTGGCCTCGTGCTGCAGAGTGGCCTCTTCAAGGTCTCTGCGGAGTTTCTGAAACTCTGCCTCCCGTTTCTTATTCATCTCAATCTGAGCAGAAGTAGCTCCTCCAGCCTCCTCCAGTCTCTCACTGATCTCTTCCAGCTCTCTGGCTAAATCTGCTCTCTGTTTCTCCACCTTGGCTCTTGCAGCTCTTTCTGCCTCAAGCTCTTCCTCCAGCTCTTCAACTCGAGCCTAGCATAAAGAGAAGTAGAGTTTTTCCCTTCAAAATGCACATTACAATGATCAACAGGACCGATCATTAAGTATGGTTTTATAAAATACCTGCAGCTCCTTGATTTTCTTTTGTAGTTGGATAATTATGTTTTGTTCATCCTCAATTTTACTGTTAAGCTGGCTGATTTCAAAGTCTTTTCTGAAAATGAAATTATGGACTTAATTTTATTATGATGTTCAAACATTCAAAACCATAATACACTAATAATAAAGTGTATTGGGGTGGTGATGGCGCAGTGGATAAGACACATGCCTTTAGTGTGAGTGACCTAGGTTCGAATCCACTGCGAGACATCAATGTGTCCCTGAGCAAGACACTTAACCCCTAATTTCTCCAGAGGCGTGCGACCTCTGATATATACTGCAATTGTAAGTCGCTTTGGATAAAAGCGTCAGCTAAATAAATAAATGTAAAATAGTTTGTCTTACTTCTTCAGTCTTTCTTCCATTTGCTGCTTGTCATTCTCCAGGTCCATTATACTTTCCTGGGTTAACTTCAAATCTCCTTCAAGTTTCCTCTTAGATCTTTCCAGATCCATACGGAGTTTCTTTTCTTGCTCTAGAGATCCTTCAAGCTAACGGATTTAACAAATCAAATTCTTAATGTGCTGCAAGAAACATTCTTGTTTCTTCACAAAACAACATCGCACGTACAAGAAGCTTAGCTTACTTACATCATCCACCTGCTGCTCCAGCTTTGCTTTTGCCTTAGTGAGGGTGTTGACTTTGTCCTCCTCACTCTGCAGGTCATCCAGTGTCTGCTGATGAGCTTCCATCAGGGCTTTTTTCTCTTTTGTCAGCTTGGCAATAATATCATCTAAAGCTGCCATTTCCTCTGTCAGGTTCTTCACCTGTGTGTGAACGAAGCTAATATTATTTAAACACTTTATTAGAGATGGAAAATACCTTTTCACAGTTAATTACAGTTTGTATGAAACCTTGTTCTCGGTAGCATGTTTTTCTTTCTCCACTTTAGCCAGAGTCAGCTCCAGGTCATCAATATCCTTCTTCAGCTCTGAGCACTCATCCTCCAGCTTTCTCTTCTTAGCTGTCAGCTCTGCGTTCATCTCCTCCTCATCCTCAAGCCGCTCTGTGAGCTCTTTGGTTTTAGCCTCCATCTGAATCTTGTTTTTGATCAGACCTTCACACCTCTCTTCAGCATCACAGAGATTATCTTGTTCCTGTTTGCATTGAAAATAATACAAAGATTCATGCATAAAATGACATACTGTTAATTCCAATCTTTTATTTATGAAATTTGACAACCTTACCGCCTGAACTTGAAGTTGAAGGTCATTCTTTTCTTGAAGAAGAGACACCATTTTTTCCTCAAGTTCTTTTTTACGAGCCTCGGACTTTGCATACGCTTCCTTGAGCTTCAAGAACTCCTCTTTCATATTGGCCATTTCCTTCTCATTCTCAGCAGATCTCAGCAATGGTTTAATTTTAAAGAAGAGTTTCATCCAGGGCCAATTCTTGACAGACATGAACGCACGTACATTCCACTGAATCACAAGCAGGGCATCCCTTTTTTTAGAAGAGAATGCAGAAAAAATACAGTCAAACACCATTTAAAATTCAACCCACATGCTAGTTTAAGTATAATACAATCTATGAGACAGGTAAGCATTACCTGCGTTCTACCATCTTTTGATACTCAGCCCTTGAGAGAAGACCCCGAGATCTTGCTTGAATCCCAGTGATTATTTTTGATAGACGCTCATCTCTCATCTCCTCCAGTTGGCCAAGAAGACCAGCCTTAAAAAATACCTGATGTAATAATAGACAATAGGTTAACACAACCTTCTCCTTTTACATTATTTCACATATTCCTAGTAGGTAATGTTACATGACTGACCTTAGTGTGCCCAAACCTGTACTGCTGGTGGTCGATATCCAGTGAACCCAAAAGTTTCTCTGCTCCTTTCTTGCTGTCTATGAACTGTCCCTCGGGGATAGATGCAGGGTTTAAGATACGATATCTGTAGAATCACAGAAGAAAGTATTTGAATATTAAAACAAGCAGGTGTTGCATTGAATTCTAGTAATATTTTTCCTTCCCTTAACTCACGGTACCTCTGTTTAAAGTCCCCATAGAGGATTCTGTTGGGGAAGCCCTTCCTGCAGATCCTAATGCCCTCTAGTACACCGTTACAGCGTAGCTGGTGCATGACCAAAGGGTTCTCCATCGCACCAGGAGTCTTTGTCTCATTAGGAATGATGCACCGTACAAAGTGAGGATGTGTTGATCTCAGGTTTGTCATTAGCTTGTTAAGATTCTCCTGTAAGGAATCACTTGTTAGCCAATTTTGACTTGGAAAGAACAACTTTTTTTGGTTTTGACAGGCTATGGCATACCCTGTGAAGTGCAGACACTGTCTGGAATGATGACCCTTTCTTCTTCTTTTCTTTTTTACCACTTGCACTGTCTGCTCGACAAAATATAATTCAAAAGTTTCAATGTGGACACTTGATTTATAGCTTGATGTCGTACGACCTCACATTGCTTAAAGTAGACAGTTCTTCAAATTGATAATGTCAGTTGTTTTTTAATACATTACAAGCTCACCTGCATCTGCACTAGCATAGTTGGCAAACAATATAGCCAACAACTTCAGTGAGGACTTCTGGTACAACCCAACCACAGTTTCATTGAGGGGGTCCTTATTCTTTATCAACCAGTTGTTGATGTTGTAATCCACTGTACCAGCGTAGTGAACCAGGGCAAAGTGAGCCTCTGGCTTGCCCTTTACAATTCGGGGTTTCTGGAAGTTATTTGATTTCCCAAGGTGGTTGTCATAAAGCTTTGCTTTAAAGGTTGCATCACTGGCTTTAGGAAACATGCATTCCTCTTCAAGGATCGACATGATGCCCATAGGCTGAAGGAATCAGGAATGTGGAGAATTGGTGATGTCAAAGAAACATATATTATTGCTGTAATTAAAACTTGTTGTATTAATTATTGGTGACTCACTTTCTCAATGAGATCGATGCAGGCCTGTAAATCCATGCCGAAGTCAATGAACTCCCATTCAATCCCTTCTTTCTTGTACTCCTCTTGTTCCAGCACAAACATGTGGTGGTTGAAAAACTGTTGCAGTTTCTCATTGGTAAAGTTGATGCAGAGTTGCTCAAAGGTGTTGAACTGTACATGAATTTAGAATAACATAGTTGTAGTATGAAAAATTATAGATATTTGGGTAACTTGTGTGTTAAGATAAACATTCAGTACTCACATCAAAGATCTCAAAGCCAGCAATATCCAGCACTCCAATGAAGTACTGGCGAGCTTGCTTTGTCTCCAGAGACTGGTTGATTCTCACCACCATCCAGAGGAACATTTTTTCATACACTGATTTTGATAAGGCACCAATAGCAGAGTACACCTGAAATAACCAGCGCATAAAAGTTTTGTTTGTTTTACTTTTCGTTCTCTCATTGTTGTCAGCTTGGATTAAGACTACTTACTTGCTGGACACTTTGTCCCTTGGTGACCCACTCATTTCCAACTTTGACCCTTGGGTGGCATAGACCTTTAATGAGGTCAGCCGAATTTAGACCCATTAAATATGCTGCTTTGTCAGCATCTGGAAATCAAGATTCCTTACATAAAGCATGACTGAAATTTGCAGAGTTGATGATATTTGAATTTAATTACTAGCTTTAATTACTCACCTTCAGTTCCATCTGATTCTGCTTGTTCCTCTCGCTGCTTTTGCTTGAACTTCATATTGCCGAAGTGCATGATAGCTCCAGTCAGCTTGTACACAGAGTTCTTTTCTTCTTGTGTGAAGCCCAATACATCAAAGGCACTCTGTGAAAGTAGAAGGTTTGGCTAATGTTATGTGACCAATGATCATTATGATTTTTATCCAGCTTTAATGGCAAGAAACTTACATCAGTTGCCAGTAACTCATCACCATCATCAATAGAAGCAACGGTGGTCTCTCCCTGAGAGATGAATGAGTAGTCATATGGGTTTGCTGTTACTAGCATCATCTCTGTTTATACAGTTTCAATAGAAGAGAGAGAGCACAGGATTACATTCAATTCCATCTAGATTTTGTATTATTGAGTGTCTGAAGTTACTTTATTTGCTCACCAAGGAGCTCAGGTTTTTTGTTGGATAAGATTTGATAGAAAATGTGGTAGTCTCTCTCAGCCTTTAACTGAAAGACCACACGAGACTTCTCTAGGAGATCTGGACAAATAGAAAGAACATAGCTGTATAAAGTACAAGTAGTTCACTATAATTTTGTCATTTGCATTTGAACAGGGATTTTTTTGACAAAATTGTGGTCTGCACACAAAAAAATGCAGGGAATAACTTTTGCATTTTGAAAATATCATTATAAAGTAAACTTACACTAGAGTTTAATTAAATGTGAAATGTTTGAAAAAAGAAAGCAATGACATACATGTTTCGATGTCAGCAGATGCCAGTTTCCCCCTTGTATCAAAGTGAATTCGAATAAATTTCCCCTACAGAAAAATATGTTGAACAGCCTCCTTACACAATGTTGCATAAAGTTGAATATGCTCTGCTATTTTTATTTAGTACACGTTCACTTACAAATCTTGAGGAGTTGTCATTTCTGATGGTCTTAGCATTACCAAAGGCCTCCAACGCAGGGTTAGCCTGGATAATTTGATCCTCCAGGGTACCCTATAGATAAGGAGATCAAAAACCCAGAAGAAGGTAAAAACATAGTTAAAACTTTAGGCATCAAAGGCTTTGTCGGCACATCTATATTTGTCCCTTTCTTTAAGTAGCACCTTGTTCTGAGCAGCCGCGTCCTTCTTCCCTCCACTTGCTGCAATGCTGGCAAAGTACTGAATGACTCTTTTAGTATTCACTGTTTTCCCAGCACCGGACTCTCCACTAGCATCATAAATAAATAACATATATTACTTATGTTCTAGTTTTAGAGTACTTGGATTGCATGGATAAGAGCTGCATGGACGTTCTACAAGATATCTTTGCTCTGTAAAAAATACTCATGATTTTAACGGTAAGTGGCAATATAGTGACTTTACATGCGGTGTGCTTTGTCACTTACGTGATAAGAATGGACTGGTTTTCTCGGTCTGTTCAAAGACAGAATAGCAAATATCCATTTTAGTTTTGTTTTATTTGTTCATTACCTGTAGATTCTATAATTTTTGATTTGTTGGTTATTTTTGTGAGTATTACCTGACAGCATGTACTGGTAGGCGTTATCAGAGATGGAATAGATGTGGGGAGGAGCTTCACTCCTCTTCTTCCCTCTATAGGCTGTAACCACCTCCTGATTGTACACTGGCAGCCATTTGTAAGGGTTGACAGTGACACAGAACAGCCCTGAATAGGTCTGTAGAACAGAAGTATAAATGTATAAATAAATGAATTCTTAAAAAAGTGTAAATGTTTGGTTTCAGAGAAGCAGCTGAGACTCCTGTACTCACATAGATCATCCATGCTGCATAGCGCTCTTTGAGGTTAAACAGCACGGCAGGCTCATGGAGAAAGGTCAGCATTGCCATGTCTTCAATTTTATCAAATTTGGGGGGATTCTGTTGCATAATGTCACTCTCTTTGACAGTGACAGTCTGTTCAAATAAAGGATAAAGTTTAGAGCAGAGTTCTTCAACCTGAAAATCTCAAGGGAACTATAGGAGGACAAAAACCAAAAACATTGTGCTGGAAACATCAATGCCAAATTAAACTGAATAAAAACGTATACTTTTTAAAACACAAAAATTAAAATATAAAATTAAAACATGAACCCAGAGGGTTCAGCTAACATCAAAGCTTGTCAAAAAAATTCTGGTTTAGACATTCTCGTTTAATGTTCAGCATAAATTATTTGAGTATACTGTTTATCTGTTCAATTGTTCATTATGTAGCGACTTTGAGAAATGAAAAAATGCTACCATACGTTATATGTTTTAGAATGTATGCGTGTGTAAAAGAAGGTCATCCCAGTAATGATTTTGGATGGTACTAAAATATTAAAAGTACATAGTGGCTGATCAAATATTCACAAAGGGTCATAAATGGAAATCATGTTCTTTTTGCACTGACCTTCCCTCCCTGTGTCTCCACAGTGGCTTTGCCATTCTCTCGACTCATGATGGTGCCTTTAACAAATTCCTCCACTGAATCTGGCACGAAGCATTCCTTCTTTATGTCGAATGGTTTCGTTTGCGCCTCTAGGCGCTCCCTGTCAGACTTCCGCAGGTAAGGGGCAGCAGCCCCAAAAACTGACATCTCAGCATCACCCATAGTTAACCTTAAATTATAAAAAAAACAAAGGACTTGTGAACTAGAAAGAAGAACTAATGCAGTTTAAGTGATTTTCAATGCAATTGTCCAGTGCTTAACATAAATGTACCTATTAGGTTAATGACAGACAGCAGATGCAAATGGAGGCTCCAGGTGTTTGTGATTCCTCCTAAAAAACAGAGAAAAATGTACATATGAAGTATATGTAATGCTAAATATAACATAAAAGCAGTACATCAATAGCACAATACACAGTCCTATATAGGAAAGAACGTACAGACGAAAAACCACACAGGGACCAGAGAACAGGATGCTCAGATTCAGCACAATAGCAGAGATGGGATTTATAACCTCGATTGCCCTAGCCCTATAAGGCCAAGGACGTCTGACCTGTGAGCCCCCCTCCTGACATAAGCACATCAAACACACTAAAACAAGCCAATCTTTTGGTGTCCTGGCACTTAGAGGTACTCCATTGTAAGCGTTCAGGCTGATGGCCAGGAATTCTGAATGTCTTTTGTGTGAGTCACAGGAAAACATATTCTCCATAATTGATTCTTTGGCCCTTCACCTATCACTCACACATTGATTTTATCTAGGCTACTCTCTTATCTGTAGTTTTGTTACATTCCAGGACACTGTGTTTTAAAGGTGTTGGGGTCTGGCCTTTCCTCAAGGCAGCGTCCGCTATGCTGATACTGTGGTTAAATCAAGCCAAGTGCTTTAGTCCTTTAGTTTCCGTCCCTCCCCTCTTGTGCCCCACCCGGTCAGCTGAACAGGCCCGGCATCGGCTTTAGGGAACACAAGGTCATATGGACTGCTGCTCCCAGCACACGCCAAATTATACATGATCACATTTATTACTCGATATTACTGCACTGCAGACTTGGGCAAAATTGAGAATCTAAGAACTGGCTCCCTTTTGCATTACATCTTACACACAGGAGGTTAAATTAGAATGACAGGAACTTACTAAATTCAAATAATTGAAATAAATTCAACACAGGTAATACATTCTTGGAAATAGGCTCTATGCACAACTGCACTACTTCCTGAACTTCAGCCAGCTCCTTGTTTCCTGTATACCATTATTGGACAATTTGATTAATTCAGGTGTGCTTGACCTTAGTAGTCACGGCAACAATTATTAAACACACCTGAATTAATCAATGTGTCCAATAATGCCAGACAGGAAACAAGGAGCTGGCTGAAGTTCAGGAAGTAGTGGAGCTGTGCATAGAGCCTATTAAGTGTTCTTCCATCCTGAAGTTAAAGGGATAGTTCACCCAAACCTTAGAATTATAGCTTCATTTACTCACCCTCACAATCATGTTAAGCTATTTTTAGCATGTATAATCATAAGAAATGTTTCTTGAGCAGCAAATCAGCATATTAGAATGATTTCTGATCATGTGACACTAAAGACTGGAGTAATAAGGCTAAAAATTCAGCTTTGCCATCACAGGAATAAATTATAATAAATTAAAATGGTAATAGTGATTTAAAAATATTAATGTTTTGCTGTATTTGTATAATGTATATTATTAAATAATCCAGCCCTGGGGGACTTAAACATGGAAAAAAAAATATTTACCCCAATTTTTTTTTAATAATTTTCTGTAAGAAAGTCTGCAAAAGACTAAGACAATTGAAACTGACAAAGATATGAATTTAGAAATAGAAAAGCTTCATAAGAGGCCATGGTGTCCAGTGATATGGTGGCGGGCAGGGGTGCTGATGGTTCTTGTTAGGGGAGATTATCAGGGGACGTCACTAATGCAGCAGATTCTCAGCCAACTCGAAGTGTTCACCAGAGAGACCTTTCAACACCTTGTCATGTTCCTGTCACTGCAGAGCAGTGGGAAAGACATTTATTATTGTTAAACTCATATCACCACACTGTGGGTTGGATCTGTCGACTGTGGGATTTATTTTACACACAATTATTGTGTCAATACTGGACATCCATCTGATTCTTAAGCAGGTACTGTTTTAGTATTAATCTTTAAATAATTAAAAAAAATGGCTAACACTTTTCAATATGGTGGTATAAAGAACTACCAATGATAATTTTCTTGTAGCTTTTATGGATCTTGGTTAAAGTTAATTTATGAAAATACTTTTCTAAACAACAAATTATAATGTATTATAATTTATAAGTAATTTAAATAATTGTATATAATTTATAACTATGAATTATTGCTAGTCTGTTCATATAAAACTTTAACCCCTTAAGTGCCAGTTGCCCGTATACGGGCAACCTAAATTTACTTCATTAAATTACTATTAAATCCTAATCTAGTCTTGACAAACTATATATCATTGGAAAGGTCTAAGACTCCTAAATAAATATTTTAGTGCTGTTTTTTTCTTACAAATTATGAATGAACAGTAATGTACAAATTTATGACAAGAGCGTGCCTCAAAAAAAACGATGTTATTACAGGAGTTTCTGACCTTTTCTGTCACAAAAAGTCGACACACACAAATTTAATAATTGAAACTTTGGTTTTAGTGCTAAAAGTTAATAATAAAACATGATTAGTATTTGTCAATAAAAAAAGATAAAAATGATATTTTAAAAAGTAAGGTAAGAAGTCCTCTAAAAAGTATAATATATATTTATATGCATATATATATATATATATATATATATATATATATATATATAATTTTTATATTATATCACATATTTTAGTAGTTATCATAAATTAAAAAGCTTACAAACTCAGAATTCATCCTTTGAAAACCGTTTTGAAATTGGATGTTGCGTTACCATAGAAACGGTATTTTTTATTAGGCCCCTCCCCTTTTGGGCATCATCTTTCATAATTTATTATCAAAACCTTTTCAAATCTTGACAAAACACACATTGTCAGAAAGATATGAGTCTCAAGGTTTCATATTTAGTGACAGAAGTGATATTTGGAAACCTTTCTGACAATGCATTTTGTCAAGACTAGAAAAGATTTTGATCATAAATTATGATGGGCAATGAAAAAGTATGGCAAAGTATGTGTATGAATTCCGTGTATAAATGAGTACCATTTATTACCATTAAGTGATATCTAAACCATTTGGTAGAGGCCAATATTTAAAAATAAAAAATACATTGAGTGTGGTTACTAGCGACGTAAGAAGATAAGAAATGCAAACTTTTTTTATTATTATATTTAATTAAAAAAAAACTATAAAACGTATAAATGCTTTAAAAGTAATGTTCATTATTACTTAATGTACCTTACTACTATGTTTTACCAAACCGAGATAGACTTGTATTATAGGCTTATCCCTATATTTTTCACAAGAGACAGCTGAGATAGCAGTAGTTATTGAAAGGTTTCTGACGGCATTAAGCAGAGGATAACTAGGTGCTGGATGTAACCATTCATTAGTCTGGAGTATTCTGCATTCCTAAGAGGTCTCAGAGTCCCACCATTCCCCGAACAGCACACATTCACAATAGACTACTTATATGGCCGTTAAACAGTCCTAAAATTCCAAACAAAACGTAACAGGATAACAGGTTGTCATAACATTGTCTACCCCTTCAGTTAATAAACAGGATGTCTGAGAGCACAAAGAGCAGTTCTTGAATAGTGTGAATGTCTTTTATTAGCACTTTGTTTGTTGAACTCTTAATAAAGATCTACATCAAGTTCTTTAAAAAAAAAAATTGGCATCTGAGGTCAAGAGCTTTTACCCTGTAAATTTCCAACATAACAAAATAAAATAAACTAATATACAGTATAGACAGATATATTAATATAATAGAAATTACGTTATCACAACCCCAAATTCAATTCAGTTTTCTTAAGGATTAATACTATTTTCAATAAACCGAATTTTAAAAATTCCTGTTTAAAAGCATTCTCTCATCTTGAAAGTTCAGTATTTGAGACAATGCCTTGCGACAGATTGGATGATGCCGAGCATGACGCATGTCAGTCTGTCTGTATGAACTGTATGGATTTAGCAGTTATTCCAGCCCAGCGACGGGACAAAGCACACCCAGACACGCAGCTGCCCTGCATGCCAATCAAAGCTTTAGCAGAGGATTAATGGGAAGAGCCAGGGATGACTGTGCTCTTCAGTCAAGAGAACAGACAGCATTCTTTATCTGGGTATCATAAGAACCTATTAAAAGGTTAAATGTAGTTATGAAGCAAAATGGTCTGCTAATAATCCTGCTAATAATTTAAGCCTTTAAACATAAAAAGCAACTTAAAAAGTGATCAACAGTGGACAATTTACTATGAAAACAGGCCAGGTATAGTAGATCTATAACACAAATTTGCATGCACTGATTATAAAATGTTCACAAGCCAAGAATAGAAGTGAAATTAATTTGTAATGTGTTTGTAATTGGTATTTTATGAGCATTATAATGTGTGGATTGTTGCATTTACTGTGTAACTCTGGGATGTTTTAAAGGTACTATTGTGTGGCTATTTAAAGCATGAGGGCAGCTGATAAACTGCAGACATGATTCATTGTATGGGAATGACAGTGACTCCAGCCATTCCCAAGAGCCCCTTTTAAATGTCATATTTTAAGAGTCGGTGAACGCCTGGGACATAATATTTGTGTATTGTATTTTTTAGCAAATCCTGATAGTTTCAGTTTACACAATGAAATAGCGATTATTGTAAAGATTCATCATATGGCTCACTTTTATATATTCTGGTGTAACCATAAAGGACATGACATGCAGTTAAATATGATATATTAATTTGAATGATTAAATGAAGTATATACATTCTTACTGTATAAAAAAACACAGGAATGAGCATCTGTGCATAAGGGGCATGAGGCTTGTTTGTACCTATAAGGATTACTTTAGGTAGAGATGAAGAACCATTTCTGTGAGAGAGAATCTCAAAAGGCTGTGACCTTTTTTTAGACCGTCTAAATAAGGATTCATAGATTTATAAACTCCATTATTAATGGTCTGACATCAGCAGCTTGACAATACACGCACTGTTAACCATATGAAGTGTAAATCTTTAATACTAATGCACTACTGTATTCAGTATGCATAATCTTTTTCTTTTTTTGTGACAATTGTTTTTATTGAGCAGTCAGTTCAATTTAAGAAAAAATATATAAAAAGTATAAGTGTAACCCATACCCCCAACCACCCACCAAGACCTAAACTGCGCTAAAGGCATTGTTGTGAAAAAGGTAAAAAATGTAAATAGGCATAACCTTATAATTTTATGTTTACTTACCAACCATTAATTTGAAATATTATCTAAATGATGATCCATTGACAAGAAAACATTTGTGTGTTGCCCTCATCTTAATAATAGTAATAATACTGTAAATATATAATAATAATAAAAGATATTCTGACTTCATAAGCAACTTCACATTTGACTTGAATCCTGTGAAACCTCAGTTTAAGAACCAGGGGGAGTTATTGCATAAGATACCACGATCGAGTAAGCTCATCGGTTGAAGAGAGAGGGTTTTTAAACTCCTTTAAAGCGCCTCCTTCTGGTAAACAGTTCTATACAAAGAGGCAGAGCACAAGATGAAAACTAGCAATATATATATATATATATGTGTGTGTGTGTGTGTGTGTATACAGTATATATATATATATATATATATAAATATACATATATGGCCTATACATGCACACACACACACAATTATGTTTTTGAAAATGTAAAAATGCAGAAAGTGTTCTGTGATTGGTAGTTTTAGGGGTTAGAGTAGGCGTAGGGGGATTGAATTTACAGTTTGTACAGTATAAAAACTCTTACACCTATGGAATGTCCTAATAATGATAGATTTGTCGCCGTGTGTGCATGTGTTCGTGTGTCTGTGTGTGGTTATTGATGTATGATGTGATGAAACATTCTTGGCTTGAATATAAACTTTAGTGAGGGTAGCATATATTTAATTTTTGACAGGAATGAAAATGAGGTTATGACGGATAAACAGTTTGTTAAATGAATTGTTATTTAACAGGATGCCCATTTTTCAGCTGATGAAACATCTTTAGAACAAAATTTGAGTTGAGAAACTCCATTAAACAGTTTTGTTGTGATCTAGGACCTATCCCTCACAGCTTTGTTTTCATTTGTGTAAAATTCAATATGACATCTATAAGGTTTATCGCTAGCTTTCCTTCTAATTAAAGGATCCATTCACAATCTTCATCTAAACATGATTTAAAACAACTTTATAATCATAAAATGCTTTATATTGTGGTCTTAAATTTGAACGTTTTGTGGCCATATATTTCACAGGAAGTACAGTAGGAGAGGAATACTTCACCAATGTACACTGCATGCTCTTAAAACACATACCAAACGCTACATTTGTCTTAATGTGAAGCTAATTCAAGAAAGCCGAGAGAGAGCAGATGGGTGTTTGAAAGAGCCAGAGAAGATAATGCAGCTGGTGCAGACAGTGGGGGCTATAAAGGGACTCAGTGATTGACAGAGACAGACAGCACCGACAGCTGAATCTAAGAATGGAGAAAGCAGCAGAGAGGGATGAAGAAACAGTGCGAAGGTTAGTGCTAAATATGGCTCAAATGAAAAGCACCCCAGTTACTGTACATAGCATTTACTGCCATTCAGCATTGAACCACTGACATTTTAAGAGCACTACTTTAAACTCATCCACCGTTCTCATCCTTTGGTGTCACATAGGTGACGCCATATGACATTTCGTTGAAATACTACGCACATGGCACCCTTTAGCGTCAATAACACGCAGAACCCAAGGCATCATAAAGGTGACTGGCATCCTTTAGAGTCAATATGAGATGCAGACACTACCCCAGACCTAAACCTACCCATAACAGAGTGTGTTATATTGACGCTAAAGGGTGCCATGTGCGTAGTATTTGGACAAAATGTCATATGGCGTCACCTATATGACGCCAAAGGATGTGAATGCATTGGAATGTGTTACCGAGATGTTTAAGGTTTAGATTCACATTTGCTGTTGTGAACGCTTATTCACATTTGTTATTTTTGTCAATTTTTTGAGCAACAATCATTTGGTCCACCAACGACAGTAGCATTTTCACACAGAACTGTCCAACTGCAACATGACACCCGCCAACACGAACGTTCAGAAGGCGACAACATTTCTTTTTCTGTTCTGAGGGGGTGGGGAGTGAGTGGGCCATGTGAAAGGTGCAAGAGACCCTCTTAGAGCAGTTGTGCTGCTAGAGAAATGAAAGAGACCAAGAACTTGGAAATCAGGAATAAACTGGATTTTCTTTCTCTTGGCTGCAAGGAGTAAACGAGAGTTGTTGGCTGCAAGCACATGAAGGGGGAGTGCTCCCAGATTTCCAGAAAGATAAAGCTCAGAGAAGAGAGAGGCCTTGAAAATCACCTGAAGGTTAGAGGACATCAAGTATAAGAAGAGGAAGTCAAGTATAAGAGTTTAAATGCATCAATATATGTGAGAAAAGCGATTCCAGTGAAGGATAACATCCTTTTGCAAACAACCAATTGGAAAAGACATTCGAACTTATCATTAGATATGCTTACGTACATAAATTCTTTGTGTATTTTTTAACTCTGACACAATCCAGCTGTCACTGAGGAAGTTTTTGTTGGATTCTGAGAGAAACTGGACTCTAACAACAAGCAATCCGTGTTAACTGTAATTTGCTGGTGTGGTTAAGTAAAAATACAGATGTTTCTTAACTCTATACTTGTGGTCATTACTGACCTGGCAGCTGGACTTCTCGGCAACTCCTCTTTTCGACGTCATTTTCATTTGTTGCTCACAGCTTTGCTTTTGTTTGGGCCCCTTCTGAGTCTATGGGTTTCCCATTATAGTGTCTTTGCAAAGAGGACTCACTTTCTCTACAGGTAAGCAGCACAAACACAAATATTAAATTCTATAATTCAATTAAGCAATACCACACTTGCCATCATGCTCTGCGGCCTCATGCCAATCACAACAGCATGATAGTGCATGTGACATTGCTTCTACACAACAGCTCAATAAACAAGTTAATATTGAGTAAAAAGAAGGAATCGCCGTTGCAGCACAGATGTCTTCAGTTAATAAATTTATTTAAGGTGCATAACAATGACTAACAATGAAGATGTAACTTTACATCGAAATGCTAGTCATTGTTATGCACCTTAAAGGAGCTGTATGTAAGAAATGCATTTCAAATAATCATAAAATGGCCCTGATTTGTCACTAGACATTAAGAAATCATGTTCATTTCAAATACTTATATCAGCAGTCCAGCCAGAATACTGTCATTTAAAAAGTGAAGTTGCAGCCCTCAACTGATGTTGAAGATGTCATGTTGTGTTTTGTTTTGATGCTCACCCTCCACCGATCTACCAATCAGTCAGTAGTGTTGCATCATCCGGGTTGCCAGCTCTGCTCTAGTTACCACAGCTGCAGCTACAAATGTGTCGGATAAACAAATGTTGGGTCCTATAGCTTATCTGGCAACCTCGAGTCAGGGGAGGGGGAGGGGATACACCACTCTACAGTAATTTAAAAGTGATTGCAGTACCAGTTTTGGCCACAATCTTACATACGACTTTTTAAAATAAATTTATCTAAGGTGCATTCCTCAAGGACTCTGATGATGATGTCGATGACATCGAAACGTTAGTCATTGTTAAGCACCTTAAATAAATGTTTTAACTGAAGACATCTGTGCTGCATCGGCGATTCCTTCTTTTTGCCTTGTTCTGTCCTGCCTTGGTAACATGCACTGGATTGCAGAAGCGCAGAGAACCCTCTTTTTCAATTTAATATTGAGTAACTTACATTTCTGAATCTATATTGCCTATACTTTTTGTCTATAAAAGAATTGAAAGAATCAAACCATAGCGTTGTGCAACAATCACTTTTCTGAACTGTTTTTAATGAATCGTTTGCGTGAATGATTCAATGCCTCCCTCATAAAGACACTAAATCCCAATATGCATGTTTCCCTACTGTTCAGTTGGCAAAAACAGTATAGATACTTATTTTACAAGTAACTTTGCAACCTTTAAAAGGTGTTCAATATAGTATGAATCAGAAGAAGACTGTGCTCAAAATTAATAGAGTAATATGTCATTCACCATTCATTTGTAGGGTTTTCCTGCGCTCAGGCTGGGGCTGGACCTGCATCTTTGTTGGCTCTTTTGTCTTTGTCCTCTCTTTTTCAGTTCGCCGCTCACTCACACTTTCCCTGCGACACCTTTCTCGGCTAGCTGTGGCAGGTGGATTGTGGCTTGGCGTCCGCAAACTGCTTTGTCTTTTGGAGAATGCCACCGGGAGCTGTTATGAACCCCTCAGCTCCAGTCTTGAGCTGGCTTCAGGGACCAATGGAGATGGCCAACCTTTATTGCTTTTACGGGAAGGTGAAACAAAGGAGGCCTGTGTCCGCTCTGGCATGTTGTGGCGTGGCTATGAAGTATCTGAAGATGCCCTCCTGCTGTGTTTGTGCTGCCTGCTTCTAGCTGAAGAGACTGCAGTATTTGGGCCGTACCTTTGCCTGGGTGGACCCTCTGAAGCCCCGCTGCGCATCCTCTTCCTGTTCTGTGTCCTTCTGTTGAGTCTCTGGGTGTTCCTGCTGCTTTGTCTGTTGGCTTACTTCCCAGAGTTTCCTACTCAGCTTCTGGGAGGTGCTCTGGGTTGTTTAAGCTGGAGAGCATTGTATCAGGGCTGGTACCGACTTGGACCTAGTTGGTACTGCCCCGGGAGGCCAGGGATTGGACTGTTGTCAACACAGAGCAAACAGGATGAGACAACATGTGAAACAAATGATTAAGACATCAATTAGAGAAGTTTTGAGGAATTAAAGCTTGGCTGAATTTGGACTAATTGTATAGTGCTTTATTACACTAGTGAAAACAAAAAAATGTACACCCAAATCTGTCAATGCCAAATGAATGTATATTTGATACATGGTATTTAAACATTTCATTCATGCTAATTGAACTCTCACTCAGACGCTGACAATGAAAAAAAAAAATGGAATTTCAACATCATAGGTGGGGGTCGAGAGGGTATAGTTGAGTCCAAAATAAAAAGTAATCACTTACCGAGTTCCAAACATGTATGATCTTTTTCCCCTCCGATTTCCAATGCAGTTTGAACCTCTGTGGCCTACAAAATGTAAATTTTGCGTTCAAAGAAAAAACACATTTGGAACTATCCCTATTTTTTTGCCAATAGTTTTGACCCTTAAACAGTACCGATTTCAAAGAGAAAATGATTCCAAACAAATGAGACACCACATTCATTTATCAGGCTCATCCTTGACCATTTCAATTTATTTTTATTACAAAAATACTCCAGAATTTCTGAAAATCTCAACTTTAAATAAAAAACTTGATGCAATTATGCTCAAACTCGTATGTAATTTAGGGACAGACAGATTCATTTTGGGTCAGTGTGGCATTCATTTTTACAGTTGTCTCACTTTGCAAAAATTGCTAAAAATTACCAATCTCTTCAACAAAGCCTTCAAAAACCATCAGTGGTTTTATGACAAGACAATAAGGGATATATTCAAAGATATATAAATGCCAATGTAGACCAGACAATTTTAATTTTAGTACCCACAAAGCATGCTTCTATAATGGAAAAGTTTAATAAGGCAAGATCTGGAATAGCTCCCGGTTAAAATGACAATGGTAATAAAGTAGATTCGTTCCATATATCTTAAAAAAATCTGTTCAACAAAACCTTAACTACGCAACTCTGAAAAGAAGAAAAAGGGTGATGTACATGCACATACAAAAACATCTTGTCTGCTGGGAGGACGCTTCAAATAAAAAGCTGAAAAGGAGAAAAACATTCTCTGAAAACTTTCTCAGAGCATAATAAAAAGGCATGTTCCTTCACAAAGTAAAAGTGGTTGGTAAAGTCAGTCAAGAACCATTCATCATAGGAATTTCAGACGTGACACTGTCCAATGGCTGCCAGTGGCAATCCATGAGTGAATCATAGAGCTCCTCACTACGCTCCATGTATTGCTTATTTAATGCATCCACATCCACCTGCAGGTTTGGATCTGAGGGAGAAGAAAGATGGTGAGTAACTCACTGGTGTTCATTCGTGCTATAATCAAAAATTTGGTCAACAACTAATCAGTGGAACTAAATATTACCTTCAGCAGGGTCCTCCTCAACATCCTCAGTCCCATCATGGGACTGCAAAAGCAAAACAGAAATGGTCAATTCTAGAACAGAAACCAAAAAAATGATTTTCATTGATCTTTAGTTTGCAGCTGCTAAGATACCTCTGTGGATCCCTGCATGTCAGTCGGGTTGGGGGGCACCCCCATAGGTGGAGGTACTCCCATCATCCCATGTGGAACTGGTGGGGGGGTTGCATACGGGTTATATCCGTAGTTGTAACCGCTGTACTGATCATAGCCCCACTGTGGATAGTAACTGTTATAGGGCTGTTGATAGTACTGCTGTTGATAGTTGCTGTTGTAGCTGTTATTCTGGTTGTGGTAACTGCTTGTTTTGTTGCTGAAATGTAAAAGAGAGAATATAAGATTTCATGTGGATTTGTCAGGTGAAAGTTCAAATATCAGGACTAAGTCTCACCAACCACACAAAACTTAATGACAATGAATATACAGTAATAAACATTTGAAGTGGATCAAAAAACTTCAAAGTTGTCCAAAGACAAGAACAGGTATTGTTAAAAAGATATGTATAACTCTGATAGTTTTGATCCACTAAAATATTTAATTTACTTCATAAACCCAAGAGTTAAACATTAATCAAAAATTGTATAAAATATACCCTTTGTTGACGGCGATGCTTATCCTGATGGATTTTCCTCCCAGGCCTGATGCGTTCTGAAACTCCTCAAGGGCTTTCTTCTGTTCATTCTCATCACTAAACTTCACAAAGCCATAACCCCTGTTTGAAAGAACTAGATCATGAGCACCCATTCACTCACTCTTCATGCGCCTCATCATGCAGTATATGCATATTTCAATATGTATTCAGAAATTAAAATATTTATTTGATGGTAGAACTGAAACTTCACTTTTACTTTTAACATGAAGTAGCATCACTTCAATTGTGAGTTGCTCTTGCTTACCCTATATGGGGAAAACAATAGTTTTAGCAGATTTGTAACAACGGCAAATCACATCCATGTATTGTCTGGCCCTTTTTAGGAGAGGGAGGGTAAAGAGTATCGACTGAAAATGAACTTTTAAAAAATATAAAATAAAAATGTAAAGGAGACCTCATTCTGTGGTGAAGATCAGTAGGTCGAACTGTCAGAGAAAGCCAAGTAAGGTTATGCAGTACATGTGATGGCTAAAACATTTCATACCTGGAGTTCCCATAGGGATCAGTGACAACTTTGGCTCCTTTGCATGAAGGGAATTTTTTCAGAAAAAACTGATGAAGTTGGTAGTCATCCACTTCTGATGTGAGATCTCCAACAAAGACAGAGAATTCTGGGCTGAGGAAGTAAGTAAACCATATAAAGTGAAAAAAATCCACAATTTACATTTAATTATGTTTTGTAAAAAAAATATATATATATTTAACCACAAAAATGAACTGGGTCATTCAGCGTTAAAACAAATTTTGGACATTTTCCCAGCTAATTTTTTTTTTATATATTTTTCTGAAGAAAGGCAAACATTAACAGTGATGAAAGCCAAACTATTTAATGTCATGCATGAATATTTACTGAATAACCCACTATTTTATATTTAACCACAAAAATGAACTGGGTCATTCGATGTTAAAACAAATTTTGGACATTTTCCCGGCTAATTTTTTTTTGTTAATATTTTTCTGAAGAAAGGCAAACATTAATAGTGATGAAAGCCAAACTATTAAATATCATGGATGAATATTTACTGAATAACCCACTATTTTGTAAAGGGAGAGGGGGGGAGTCAAAATTACAATTTTCAACTGTGATTTGAAGCCAGAATACACATGGGGGAGAAAATTACTTTAATTTTCAGTTCATTCCTATGGAAGTTGATCTTCACTCTCAACTTCCATAGGAATTAACTGAAAACGCTTGCTCTGCATCAGTGGACAAGCACTGTTACACAACGTATTTTTTCTTGGCTGACCAATGAGTTGTTTAATGACTCCACTGCGTATATCAGTCCTGGGGGGAACACTCGTTTTACACGTATTTGGCGCTCCCTATTGTTGAGAGTGTATTATTGAGATGTGAAAGTCTAGACCCTAAATATAAGACGACCCAATTTTTGGAGACGTATCTATAAGTCTTATCTTCGGAACTATACGGTATGTGAAAATGCACTATCCAAACTTAAATGACTGTAATTCATAAAAGCCCTGGAATACAGACATACAGATAGTCTCTTTTTAAAGAAGAAACAAAGCGGATTATTGCTGAAGTGATTGCTGATGACTGATTTCTGTTTGATTTCTCTAAAAGAGATCAGAAAACAATATGTTATTATGGACATTGTGTGCTTACCCAGGCTCTGGCCTTTTTCCATATGTTGCATAATTTAGCTTGAACTTCCTGGGCTGAAAAGAAAAGAAATAAAACCATTGAGCAAATGGAATGACACTTTGCTTGTAGTATGGACATAATTCGCTAACAAAGTGTCTTATTATTTGAGTAAGGAAGCTATTATTTCCACATACCTCCACCAATCAGTACTGGCTTTATCCCATTCGTCAGCTAGTTCCTAACAGAGTTTATTCACCAGCTTCAAACAAAGTCATTTTATAAACAGCCTCAACCACCTTCCTTAGGGAAGAAATTGAGCTCTGTAACTTGCCCATCACTAGTAATGTATAGAGTGATAACGGAAATGTCTCATATGAGGTGGGGCCCATGCTGGATATGCCTTCCTATGATAATCTAAATATATGAATGTATTGAATTCAAATATAGATTAAATTGTATAGATGAACTATACAATTTAATGGATGCAAGTATGGCGACTCACCGGATTTGATCCTGGAACCAGCTTCCCATTAAGCCTCTGCACACAACGATCAACGCTGGCCTCATCTGCCATCTCCACAAAACAGTATCCAGCCGAGCCTCTGAGGAAATACAGAACAGTTATTTGAAAATTGGACAAAAGGTATACAAGACTGTGTACTGTGCAAAAGAACTACAATCCCAGGCATATAGATGTTTATTATAAATAGACTAACATTTTACACTTTTAAGCTATATATATTTAATTTGATAATGCAGGGAAACTGACTGACATTTTTAATGCTTAATGATCGTGAACAGTGCTAAAAGTTGGTGTGATTTGCTTGCCATGATTCTGATTGGTGGAGAATTTTCTGCAGAATCATGGATAATGTGATTTTTCACCAAGAAATCCACTGTTAAACAATTATTTAAAAAAAATATAACTGAAATGATGCAGGCTGCTAATAGTATCTCTATCAGTAGGCTTGGATTTGGGTTGCCAAATGTCAGTTTCATTGGTACCAACTAATGATGCACCGATGTGAAAATTGTGGCCGATACCGATTTTAATATTGCTATTATGGCCGATACCGACACAAATGATTGAGGTCTAAAACCAAGTGATTCCGTTTCATTGTCTAACCTGTGTAAATTACCATTAAAAATCCCTTCAGAGAAAATGAATGGGTCTTTTTACTTCCGGAACAGACTATTGCACTATTTAGTCTTAGAGAAGACATGTAATCTTACCCGGTAACTCGATGTGTAATAATTTTAACACCGTAGGCAGTCTCTCCCATTGTGCTGAAAGCTTGCTTAATGAAGTTTTCATCCATGTATGGGTCTAACTGAAAAACAAATAATAAAATTAATGGCTTAAATTCCAGCAGATCTATGTCAGCATATTTTACATAAACGTTAATAATTTACAGGAGAAAACAAACGTCTGCGTCACGCAATCACCGGCGGCATAAAACTTTAACAATCGTTTAATTTGATAAGTTAAGTTATCTAGAAATCATAAACCGGACATGCATTCACAATATTTACACTACGACACAAAACACTTGTACAAATATGAGGGGCTTCTCGAGAATAAACACGAGGAAACAAATTATGGATTCATTAGCACTATGTTTAACGTTACTTAATACGATAATACTATTTTAATTCGATTATTTATGTAGTGACTTGTTCTGTTTAATATTTACATGTTCTGGCCTGTTGGTCGTGCTTGCGTAACGTCGAGCTAAAACCACATGCTTCTGGTTTCTAACCTACATAACGTTACATACGCGCTGAATTATCGAAGAAAAGTAAGTAAAAACACAATACTTACGTCACCCATCCATAGGCTTGTCATTCTGTTAAACATATTGGCGGCTAAAAGTGTTGTACCTCAGAGGTTTGTGAAATTAAACGACTGCTGGCTGCCGAATTTGCCTGATGGTTCGAAATGCTATTGCTAGCAGAACGCGTCGTTTCCCGACGAAGACACACTTCCGCTTCCGGCCGCGCAGCTCGGTCACTCCCAGTCACTCCTGGAAGTCTGTCTGTCTATTTGGTTCGGCACACTGAGCAATACTATCTCTGGAAAGAATTCATGCATGGTTTCTCTTCCAACAGCTACTGTTTTTATACTAAAATTAAGTAAATATTACAAGTGTGCTGCTGCGCATATGCTATTCCGAGTTTGACTTCAGGGGGCAGTAGTGAGTTTTGAAAACTCCTTACATATTTTTTTTGCAGCAGAGGAAGAGATACTAAGCACGTGATGACTTTGGTATGATATTGATGGAAGGAAGCTGAAGCCGAAATGAACACGTTACGTGTATTTTTGCGCTTTTCGGGAGCACAGAGTTTGCGTTGGTATGTGGCACCACTCATTTCTTAAAAAAAAAAACAAGTTGTGGTAAATTAGTTTGCTGAACGTTCCGTTATTTGTGAGTTTAACCATCAGCTGTAGTGATAATCTCACTTTGTCACACATGCTACAATTTTATTAATCTACTAAGAATACATTGCGAAAATAGATTAAATATAAACTAATATTATAATATTATATATAATATTAGATTAAATATTGCACTAAAAATGTGACAAAACATTATGTGTGTAATGACAATAACAAAATATTATTGTGAATATGTAGTATGAAAAGCAGTGCAATAGATACTGATCTCTTTATTTTTAGGAGCGACAATAAGTTTTTATTCATATTACCTTTCCTTTTTCATGAGTCATTCTAGTCAGACCAATGTACAAAGTCATCTGTACATTGTCACTCTGCCATTCAGTTTTGAGGCACGCTGGGTTGCAGTCTTCAGGGCTCCTTTGCAGTGCGTGCATGTTTCAAATTTTACATTACATTATGTTCTAATTATATTACAGGAGTAATGGCAGTCACTCTACCATATTCAGCTGCAGTCAACTACGCTCTATCGGTTCCTTTGTTCTGTCCAGGGCAGGGGGCGAGCAGAAAACTCTCCTGCAAAGAAACCTGGACATCAAGGCAGATGGAGCCAGTGTTCCCCAGCAACCACTCTGGCACCATCAACAAGTCCGCACAGTCAAGCGTGGGACAGAATACCAACCAAAGAACATGAAACGAAAGAGGACCCATGGCTGGATCAAAAGAATCAGCTCTCCAGGTGGAATCGAAGTAATCCTGCGCCGAATGCTCAAAGGACGAAAATCCCTGACACACTGAGACTCTGACCGGACAGTTGCTTTGATACATCAGCTCACGTTGAAGTATTCAAGTTAGGACAAGTTTAAAATCACAATAATCATATTCAAATAAAAACATAAAAACTACATTTGTCATGATGTATGGTATCATATTTTATTTAAGCATTTGATGTGGATTTACTTTGTATTACGACGACAGTACAAATGTTAAAAAAACAGGGCTCTGAAGTAACAGTGTATATTGTGTCTAATAAACTGCTTAAATGTATTTTCACAGTAATTCCATTTTATTGCATTAGGGGTTCCCACTCATAAGATCTAAATAAGCAAGGATAACACAATATTTTTAGATTGTCATATTTACTGTTTCATATAAGAAAAATAATAATGTGTAGAAAATTAGAAAATCTTTTTTTAAAAAATGTATGAATACAGTGCTCATTCAAATGTCCTTTCTTGCTTGCCCATGCCTAAACAGATTTTACCATGCAGGTTTTAGCATGCCGCCTTCAGTGAGTAAACAACATGGAGAACTCAGATTAATATATTGTATTAAAATGATCTTTAACGTGCAGTTCCAATCACCACATGGTTTCTTCGTGATATTTAAGCAAATGTTAAGCATCACAATCAGTGCTATATATTAACTGAGTTGTATAACCATTTCATTCACTGTTTTTTTGAAAGATTATTTCCAAAGTCTGAGCTCTCGCTCTTTTCAACCTCGGATGAAAGCTCTTTTGATGAGGATTGATTTTGGTCATTTGTGTGTTGTGCATTAGTGGCCCTTGAGGCATCTTCTGGTTTCGCTTGCTGTTCAGAACCAGCACCAGAACATGGATTTTCTTTTCCAAAGTTAAAGAGTTTGCCTGGGTTGAAGGACTTGCTGGGAGACTGTAATTTCTCGTGGCTCCCATGTGTAGCTCCTGCCGCAACTGCTGCAGCGGCTTCCTTTTTTATGTCTTGAGTCTTGAGGAACTTCAGAAAACCTGGAAGTTTGGCCTCACCACTTGTGGGAGAAGTGGTAGAGGTGAATTTACCCTGTAGTGGGATTATCTGTTTGAGTTTCATTACGTTATTGTTGCCTAAAAGGGAACTAGGTCTCTTGAGTTTATCTCCTCCGGAGCTGAACTTGGCCCCTGGGCTTTTTTCTTGGTGATGGTCCTCACCCCCTCTGAGATCAGACTTGTCTTGCTCACTGTCTTGTCGTGCCAGTTCCTCTGCCAGTTTTTGATGTTCTTCTTCTTCTTCAGACTTCCTCCGTTGCTGCTGTTGGTGTTGCTGAGCGAGGCGTTCATGTTTCTGATGCACAAACAACACATTGTCAAAAGACAATCACAAAGCCCTTTCAACTCACCAAACCGAGAAATTACATTTATTAGCCATAATGTGATAATTAATGACTTATCAGTTTCAGCTAAAAATTTAAACAGATATACATTAACAATATTGTTTATGCTCATCGTGTGGTGTGCTACCTTGAGAGCTTCTCTCCGCTGGTATTCAAGTTTGGCCATCTCATCGGCCACCCAATTTGGAATATCAGGAATTGCAACATGAATAACATATTTGAGCAAAATGGCAAAGTGCTGAAAACCATATAAGAAAGAGTTACATTCAATTTACAACTACTCTTATTCTCATTTTACAACATTTATCAGAACTGGCAGTGTAGACATTTACAATGCTGTCAAACATTTCTATTTCAAATAAATGCTGTTCTTTTGAACTTTCCTGAGCATTTTATATATATATATATATATATATATATATATATATATATATATATATATCGCAGTTTTCAGATAAATATTTAGGAGCTCAACTTTTTTTCAGCATTGGACATAACATTTTTATTTAATTTCTATGTCATTTCTTGACATGACTATTTTCAGACATGCTTTCTGAGCACCAAATCAGCATATTAGAATTATTTCTGAAGGATAATGTAACACTGAAGACTGGAGTAATGATGAGTATGAGTACCGAGGAGTAAAGACTGGAGACAATTCAGATCTGCCATTGCAGGAATAAATTACAATTCAAAATATATTTAAAAAGTAAGTTAGTTATTTTAAATTTAAATAATATTTCACATAACTGTTTTTACTGTTATTTTTAATCAATTAAATGCAGCTTTGGTTAGAAAATTCTTTCAAAATAATTCTTATATATATATATATATATATATATATATATAGCAATCAGTTTTTTTACTATTTAAATATATTACTTGTCCTTTACCTCTAATACTACAACAGAGACGATGGCCGCCTCAGGGCTCATCCAGGGGAAGAGTCGTTGGAGCTGTCCACATTGACCAATTAGGTAACAGTTCACAATTATAGCAATCAAACCCATTGCCTCCATTGCAGTCTGTTTAAATTTGAATAAACAAAAGTGAGAGAACAGACAAGTTCAAACAATAATAAATACAATCTGCTATTAACTATTTATAAAGCAATTGATTTGAATAGATCACCTGACCTGCCATTGTCCAATGTTTTCAACCCTTTGCCCAAATGGTCTCTGGAGGCCAGTGCAAAGTTTTAAGGCATCACTTCGGATCTCTACAATGTTGTTTATGAGGGCACACATGGCTGCCAGAGGAAATGCGGAAGAGAAAAGAACGACATAGCCAAACTGTATGAACATCTCTTGGTAATCTTGGAGAGTATCCTGCAAGTCAAAAGAAAATAGTCTTGTTTTTGATACAATTTGTAAAAATGCCACGATTGGGTTCAGAAAGTAGAACATACGTGTCAAAAATAGTATTTATAAACTTGTATTATTAACAACGCCATGAGCTGACTGATGATCAATGTGAATGAGCACAGACCTCATAAATTAGCATGCAACTTTCAATTTCTGGTTGGGTCAAAACAGTAGATTCAGTCTCCTCTGGAGGGTCCATCCAGGACATTTTCTTTTCCGTACTGTTGTTGTCCGGAGCAGATTTGGTCTTTCTTCTCTGGGGTCCTAAGGGTTTACTCACAGAATCATCAATTTCTCTGTCATCATCATCATCGTCATCATCACGTATATCAAATACTAAGGATGGATCCATTCCTTCCTCCACAAGGGTAGGACTGCCATCGTCCTGTAAGCTGGCCTGTGTCGGCTCTTCTACAACCTTGTCTTTGTATTCCACCTTCTCGGTGAAGCTGACCTTTCTTTGCTTCAGACCAGCATCATCATCCCCTTCCTCTGTTTTGGGAACTCTGTAGCTGCCGATTAAACTCCTCCTCTCTCTCTTCTCTGATTGCTCAGGAGGTGTGTCACTTTTTTTCATGTCCAGACTGGCTTGGCAAGTCAGTCGTATTCTTTGCACTATCAAATGGCTATAGTTCAGGAGCATGGTTTGAATTAAGTCCCATAACGTCCTCAGGGCACCTAATTTATGGTGCTCATAGAGATAAGGCTGTAACACTTCTTTGATATTTTGTAGAAATTGGCGGATGATCAATAACGTAGCCAGCATCTGTAAATAAAAGAGAGTCATTATTTATTTATTTTTGTATGGGGTGCAGAATGATTTATTCATGACACATTGTTGCTACAATATTACTATCGTCTATGTTACCTCCTTTAACCGCTCCATGTCTTTGAGATAAAATCCGATGTAGAAAAGGCTGAGGTAAGAATTTATGAACTGAAACTTTAAAATTCAGAACACAATATTTAACCATCACACACTTCATACATTTATCAAATACACAGTTTTTATAATATTCTGATACAAAAATAAACAGATAAATATATTAAATAAAGAGTTAAACTTACAAAAACAGTTTTGAGGATGAGATTATTGTCATAAGTGCTTTGAAGTCTGTAATTTTCTGTTAAAATGGAAAGATTAATAATCAGGGCGTTACTAAAGAAAAAACAATAATGAACAAACCAGCAGAGAAATAACCAAGAATGCAAGTTTGCTGCTAATTTAATGACCCAATTTATATTTCAGGCTGAATTCATTTGCACAGATATTGTAAAACAACCCAAAAATGCAAATCATTTTGTAAATACTATTATGTTGTAAGCTGATATAAGACTTACCCATATCATTGAGCCAGAGAGCTATTTTCTTGTACACTTCATCACATACAGTAACAGTAATAGCCAGTAGAATTTTTGGAATAAATCTACATATGCTTGGCAACTCTTTTGTTTCCATGACAAATTCCTGTAAAATGAACCATGAACCCTAAATATCTTGCGAGAATTGCATAACTATGCATAAGAGATATTTAAAATAGCCTGTTGTAGTAAGTTTTGTAGCAAAGTTTTGAGTACTTACTTGAAGTTCCAGGCACATAAACATGGCTAAGCAGACGAAGCAGAGACAGAGGATACAGGTGGGAAAACTGACCAACCAGCGGAACATTCTCCTCTTCCAGGGTGGGTAGAAAAACTCCTCACAGCCTGTCACTGGACTGCAACGTTTAATTCCCTGATATGTTGAAAAAGGAGTCAAAAATTACAGTTAATAAAGCCAAAAATAAAGCCAATATATAATGATCAAATTCTAAACTTAAAATCCTGAAACACATTCTAAAACAAATGTCTTTAGCACCAAATATAAGGTCATGTAAAAATGTTCTCAGCATACCCGAAACTGTGGACGGGGTTCCTCTAGTGACTCTGTGGGGGTGTCCAGCGTACCCCACTTGTATGCCAGTTCTGCTTCCCTTCGCTTCCATCTCTCCAGGAACAGTGTTGCCCACACCACATTGAAAAGGGCGAATACCACACAGCAGATATCCTGACTTGTCTACATATGGAAAAAAAAAGGGTTGGTTATAAAAACCAGGCCTCATTACCAAATTAAAAACTCTTGCATCATTTTTATTCTTAATGTAGGACACTTATATTAAGGAAAATAACCTGCCTGATCAGACTCAGCAAAGATCCAGAGCAGAAAGCCAATCACTGCTGGATACAGCATAGAGTTGGTGTAAAAGCCCAACCACGCAAAGTACATGGCAATCTTCACACCAAAATAATCACACACATCATCTGTCAAGAATAGGACAACCAAACAATCAGCATTTGAATAAGCCATCTTACAATAAGAAATTACAATGAAAGTTTATGGGGGAAATGTATTTTCCCCAAAACACGGTAAAGTCCGATTGAGACATTGTTAGATTGGCATTGAGATAAAATACAAAATGTCTGAACTGCAATAGAGTCAAATATGCCTATACTAACATTATATCTTCACAATGAATCACTTTTGGGCTCATTTTTAGAGCTCTAATTACACATAACAAGACATGTAGTGACTTGTAGCACTTCATGTTTGCTTAGAGCGAATCAGTCAGCACTGAAGAAAGTAGGTAGATACACATGAGTTTGTTTGCTAAAGGAAGAGCCGTGGAAGAATCTCATTACACAAACAATGAAAAGCACTAGCCATCTCAGAACAACTAAAAGTTAGTCGCCTCTTCTCTTGTGCATGTTGGTGAAAATATAGGAGTTCTCACCCAGAGGTTGCCTCTCACAGACTGCCTGAACCCAAGACGTCATCAACTGGTTCAGGATTCTCTGCTCATGAAGGGGAAACATTTGAAGAATCACACCCCTGGCTATAAGCTCTGGTACTGCCAAGGACACACAAAATTGTGATCAGATTTGTGAGAAAAAAAACATGAATTCTTCAATGAAAAACAAAACATTTTAGAAGTAAAGAATTGCTAAAATATGTACTGATTGGTTGACCCGCCAGGAAGTGAATATTATGAAGGCCATCGCCCTGTTTGGCCCGCAGATTATCCAACCAATATTTGATAATAATCTGACGCTCCTAAAAAATAACACAGATAAATGATTTCATGAATGGGTTGATGAAACCTTTATAACATTAGACATTTCATGATTTCACATGAGAGAACTGCATAAGGCAGGAAACGAGAGATTAAGAAAGACCTGTGATGTGAAGAAACACAGCTCACTCTCGATGTTTTCATAAATGTCATCCTCCTCACACGAAAACCTGCGAGTGCCGCCTCCATAGCGTGGCTTCACTTCCTTTTGCATCCCCATCTGTTCGGCTCCACGCAACAAGCTTCAGACAAAACACAAAGATGATTCTGCTGCTGTATTTATTTAGGACCGAGTGACAATCTGTCAAACGTTTCAGACTTTTTATATGGAAAAACACAATAACTGTGGTCAGATACTTCGAGAGTCAAGTAGGTTGTCTACAGTGTCTTACTTCTCAAAGGTTGAGGCAATGAAGAATGCATAGGTGTGCGTGTATTTATGCTGTCGGATCTGGATTCTGATTTGTGGAATTCCCAGCCGCATTTGGTTCAGTAACCACAACAGCGTATGGTCATCTGTGGTGTCTGTGGAAAAGATAACAAGCTGAAATATGTTTATCAATAGATCTAATAAAATAATTACATTAAATTGACATTTTAGTATCACTCTATTTTATTATAGAATGAAAAATAGATGTTATACAACATGCACATTTACATTCATATAAGGTAGCATACTATTTAAGATGTAAAGCTGAGAAAACACATCTAAAATATTAAAAAACTGCATATACCTGGAAATGTCATAACAATATCACAGTTTTCAGTGGGTGCCATTGCGATGGTAGATTTATGCCCCATGAGGTACTGCCTGGCATGAAAGAGACGACCTCTGAGCAATTTCTCTGTTCGCAAGAGGAAAGAATTTATTATTGATATACAGTATATTATTGCGAATCCAGTATTGTGTTTTGACCCAAAAAGATTAAACCATCTCTTTTTATAGAGTTAGTTAGTAGACAAAATATGACCACGGAAATGTCTTCACTCTGCACACAAATGGTCACAAACCACTCACAGCTTTACATTTGAGCTATCAACCTATTGAGGTCAAACCAAACTGACATTTCTACAGAATCGTTGTCTACCAAACCTCACTTTACACTTATAAATCCTGTCAATCGAATAAGAGGATTAGTGCCAAATTAAATCAAATTGTTCTTTTATTTATGTGGAAGCACTTGTTCTAAGTTTAAGGAGTTCTTAGGAGGAAACAGAGTCCTTGTGTGAAAGATGTTATCAATTTTGTGACCACTGTGTCACAAACTGTGCTCTTTGTTGCATGACAGTTACATGAAGTGTGAAGAAAATGAGAGCTGAAGTTTTAACATTATTCACCTCAAATTACATTTCATGTTTTTGAAGAATAAAAAAAACATACTATGGTGCCATTCTGCAAGAGCTAACAGAAAAGAACTAGACAAAACGATGTAGCTCGATGTAGCATTTAACAGTGTGACATTACAAATATACATTTCACTTAGCTACTATAGCTCTAGTAGCCTTCAAAGCACAATTATAGATTCAAGTGACTGCATTCGAACACAATGATGTTGTCCAGCAGCATAACATGCAGGAATCATGGACATATCATGGAGAATATATGTCTCAAAATATATAGGGTCAAATGTTTTGATGACATGGTAACAACTTGAATGAGCACAGTTACAAATAATTAAATATGTAGAAAATATTTATGTGTAGCCTATTATGTGCTTATGTGCCAGCCACATGGGCTAAGCGCCTATACCATTTAACACACTTACAAACAATATCAACAGCCGATAACGAACAGGCAAATTATGTTTACTGAACAAATATCAGACCGTCAGGTCAACCTTTTGTATCCTGCTCCAATAGCTATCAATCTTGTCATACAAAAGAAAGAAAACACAGCGACTCTGAAACAAGCATAGGTTTTAACTAACCAAGGACAGCTGGACAACAACATACAAGCGTCTGGTATGTGAGTGTCACTCACCTAATACCGCCGAGGACATCGCGTGCGATCTTCGCTTTGCTCTGCTTTATGAATACGTCAGCTGTGATGATGCCGTCGTCGGCGCTGGTGCTGAAACTGCTCGGCCGGAACCAGCGAGGCTTCCCCAGCGAAGAGAGTCTTTTTCCTGATGCAAACAGGTGCAGAAAGTCCATTGACCGCAACATAAATCGTCAATCACATGTTCATCCATGGCGCTGTCAACACGCTGTCAACACTTTGCGGATTTCCTCATCATTTGACAAGAGCTGCGTCGGCTACCATCCTACATTTGGCCGCGTAGCTCTTTTTCGCTGTGTTTGCTTGGTTTGCTTCCCAGTAACTTGTCAGTAAGTTGTAGGCTATGCGCCATCTGTCTCCTCTTCACTGGAAAATTACGCAACGTGAGGTGCATAATTCATAGATGTACTGAAACGAACCAATCACATTGACTGCGCAAAGCGTTCGCCCACAAAGAGATAGAAATTCAGTTACAGGTACAGGTAGCTATATGACAAAAGACTGGAATTCATAGCGATGTAAACATATACTGAACATACATGCCTAGTCTTGCTGAAGGTTTTGTGATAGAGCTATATTTCAGACAATGTTGATCACTCACTTGTAATGTATGTCCCACATGAACTTGTTTAATGACTAACAATAAAAAATGTGACATATTTATCATAGGAATTAACATATCAATACAAATCCAGTAAGTCATATAAAGTTTTTTATACTTTTTATTTTACTTTTTTCCCTTGTGTTACCGAATTCCCTTGTAGGCTACTAGAAAACATTCACATTTTAGGCTAATTAAAAATTTATATATATTTTTTTCACTAGGCTACAATATTATTTTACTGCATATATAACATTTACGTTGGGTAACAATCCCAGTTACCATCATTACTCCCCTTTATTTAAGTGTTTTGCATAATTTAAGAAAAATAAACTTAAAACATCAAGGACAAATGTCACTTTATCTAATATAGGCTATTGCTACTTTTGTCAGTAGGGGGCGATCTTAAATCGTCAACCTTATTAACATGATTTTGGTCACTAAACAAGACAAGTTATTATTAAAATCGTGATATTTGTAGAAATATCAGCATTAAAATATCTGTCTAGTGATTTATAGTGTCATGACATGAGCACAAGGTCAGTAATGACTAAATAAATTATAAAACTGTCACCCTGTGCTACTTTTTTAAAGCAACTGCTAAGCTAAAGCATAACATATACGCTATGCCTAACATTTTAAAATGTAGTTTAAGATGACAGTGCAATTTATTAACTCTTACAATAGAATGTTTAAAATCTTAAATACATTTAGACGAGGCAATTCATGGGTATGTTTGATGCTTTGTTGTTACCCTTAATATGGAAACATAATTCATTGATTGTGACACTTTTGCCATCGAGGTGACTGGGAAAACATGTCCAAATCAACCTAAATTCACCCCATATATATATATATATATATATATATATATATATATATATATATATATATATATATATATATATATATATATATATATATATATATATATATATATATTCTGTCATGACAACTGACCAAATTTAAGGCTGGTCTGATCTTAGACAAACACACACACAAATTGTTGTTTACTTTTACTATTAACATTTTGTATGTCTCTATAATTTTGATGTCTATCATATCTGTATGATGCAAATGGAGTAAGTTCTGCTGATCCGCATCAGTTAAATAAAACGCTTTGTGAAAAAATACTCACAAAATGACCAAAAGGTAAGGGAATTTATTTTCTCACAGCAGTAAAGCATATACATTTCATAAACCCGACTGTTGTATTTTACCTGACATTGTCAGTGAAAAGTTCAATGTTGTGTAAAATAATATTTTAAGTTCATCTTAAACAACACATTTTAAATAGCACTTGCTGTTTTCATCGTTTTGAAAAATTACATAATCTCTTCTTGACCCTCAAGAGACCATGTGTAGAGGTCAACAAGAGAAGTGTTTTGGCCTTTAATGTCTTTACCAGAATGGTGGGCACAGAAGGACCAAGCAAATAGGAAATGCAATTAGTGCTTTAGGGGAACAAACAATCTGAGTTTCTAGAGACAAAAGGTGATGAGTTCTATGACCTAGGTAGGAAGGATATAATAATAATAAGCGCTAATGCGTTTCCATGGTTGAGGGTGGGGAAGGGATATTTACCTGGAGATGCAGAACGGGAATGCCATGATTGTTTTCAAGAGACCCCAAAGAAAAACGTAATAAGTCTTATGCTGTTACAATGGGGCATGCAGGAAATAAAAAGGCCAAGTAACATCAGATAAAGTTCAGAGACACTGGCACTCAACATTCCACACCTGCAAACAATAATCCCATTGTATTCAATAGATGTCTCTGTATCTTTACAAAGATCTTTCAAAGAAGATGACAAGACGTCAGAGCCACCAAAAACCTGTCTACACTCTTTGAGAACAGGGGATCTTACTGTCTTAAGTGGAAAATCACTAATGTCAAACAAAGGATATCCTTTAAGCTGGATAGCGGGCTCCTTCTGTGACGCCTCAATATATTAATTGGCGCCCTGTTTCTTTGCTTTTGTCTGATCCACCTTTTTGGCACTTCAACAAGCATCCTGTCACTTGGTGACAGGATGCTTGTTGACATGGGAAATTATTTTAATTGTTTTACATTATGTTCAAATGGTGCAGGTTGCCAGTACCTTACTCTGCATTTTAGATCCATTTCTTACTTCATTCACAATACACACTGGCAGCATATTTAATATTAATCATATTAAAGGTTAATTATTTTACAACATATTTATCGTCAGAATGCATTAATGCGATCACTTTACTGAGTTCGGCTTTCCTGCACGTTGGTTGAATGATGACTCGGTATGACACTTAAACGGAATTGCTTTGGTTGGAGAGCGGCTCTGTTTTAAATAGTGCTTCCCATTGACGCAAAACAATGACAATAGCCTGATGGTTAGCCAGAGCTATTTTAAGCTTAATGTGAAGTGGACCTATTGGAAATTTCATTAACTGTTCTTCTTGTACGCATGTTCATTTTACTGCTTTGGTGTCATACACCTGTGGCTTGGACTCATTGTTTTTTCCTGTAAACATATGTTTAGTTTGTTTATAGCTTGTTCGGGCTGAAAGAATGCAAAACATTTTACCCATTTGTACTTGTTTTTAGCCATTTACACTTATTTTGTATAATTTCATTTAATATAATTAACTGCAACATTATTATTACATCCACGCCACTTTTACCTTTTTATAAGCAGATTAATTTTTACTACTGTGCCTTGATTTTATGAATTATTTGAGCAATTATTTAACAGAATGAATACATTTTTTTTTGTTACTTTACTTTTTTATTCCACACAAACAACAACAACTATAGTGATAGACTCATTTTTTATATACAATATATATATTTATATACGATATATACAAGCATAAATGTGCAAAAGACATGATCAGCTTCACCCCACAAAATAAAATGTGTATTAATATTCATAATTAGTATTGACATTACAGATTTGCAGGGTCAGTACATTTAGGTTTTCTATTTTCAAACAGTTAAATCAGTCTATATATAAACACTCCTTTATCCTGATTTTGCCAGGACGTTGTTCACTCCCTCAATTTGGGACTAAATAACGATGCAGTTCCTTCAGATGGAGATTTATTTGGGCTGTAAATTGAACACAAAAGGTTATGCATTGTGAAAATAGGCATGAGTAAATATTAATTTTAAAAAGTGCTGAATCATACCACTTCTGCTTGGTTTTTACCTTGGCTTAATGCTTGACCGTCACTCCCACCCGCTGTTGTTCTTGCTCCTCCAAGAGTCGCTCCATTTCCAGGTGCATTAGACCCGACTGAGCCAAAACCCGCACCTCCTACCACCGGTTTTCCCATCCCTACTCCAACTGATCCTGCACTGCTGAATGCTGTTGACCCTGTTCCACTTTGTCCAATATTGCCAGTTGCAGTTCCAGCACTGCCAAATCCTGTCAACCCTGGACTTACTCCACCCAAACCTGTCCCAGTCTGAGCTAGACCTGTTCTACTTAGACCGGACCCACCTAATCCTGTGCTGCCCAGTCCACTTGAAAGGATCCCTGTCCCCGCTGGAGCTAATGATCCTGTTGCACCTGTTCCCGAGCTGCCCAATCTTGTATTTGATCCTGCACCGTTAAAACTGGAAAATGCTGGCCCGGCGGATCCTGTCCCTGGCATGTTTGGTCTACTCAGTCCTGTTGAACTCAGACCAGTTCCACCAGCATTTGGCATATTTGGTAAACCATAGGGATTTGGCATGAATGGGTTAGGCCGCATTAGTGGCTGAAAAGTAGAGAATTTGAAGATTAGAGTTCACTAATTTACAACTGCAAACATTTTGTAACATTACAATAAAATACAAAAAAGAGAGTAAAACTCAGTTTATAAGTTGAAATACCATAACCTCACCTTACAGCTGGCAAGTGAGGTATTGAGAGTCTCAATGGTTTGTGTGAGCATTTTACTTTGTTTTTCTTTCACAGAAATAAGCTGATCTTTCAGGTTGTTCTCCTCTTTTAGTTTTCTGTTCTCCAGCAGAAGTTTTTCACTCTCTTGGTCATTCTTGAGCTGAAATTGCTCGAGATTCTTGCGATTCTCGCGACTCATGGCACTGCGATTCTGATTGCACCACTCAGCGTCCTCTTTCAGGCGTTTGTTCTCTGTCTCATATTTGGCATTTTCTCCGTTAATTTTTGTGAACTGGTTCCCCACTACGTTCAGATACGACTGGAGCTTGTTCTCAACTTCTCTTGAAAGACTGCTACAGTTTTCCCTGATGTCTTCGAGCTGAATTTTTTGTTTGTCGCACGTTAGCTGGAAAGAAATGTGTTTCGAGAAGAGGTCATCGATCCTTTTGAGGAATTCTTTGGTGACGCTAGGGATCCCTCGTAAAGAATCGACAAAATCCTCTTTGCACTTCTTTTGATACAAGTTGAGTTCTCCCTGAAGGAAAGCCTTGTCTCGCCTCAGTTCAATTGCATCTAAGTGATACTTATCCTTGTCTTTGTTGGAGTTGTCTAACTCAGTTTTCATAATGGCCATCATCTGAGTAAAGTTGGCTTTGATCAGCTTGAGCATTTCCTCTGACTGCAGGAGCATACTTTGCAAACGTCTGTTGTTGTCTAGGAAAGCAAATTGACAAGTTGATCTGAACCCAAGTTTTCTACATATACTGACCGAAAACACGTATTCATTAATTGTTTTATGGGGTTACAGGCAGTGTGTTAAATGAACAAAAAATCTATCTACCTAAAAGTATATATTCAATGTAAAAAAAAAAAATCTGAACAACAATCTCACCATTTGGATCTGGACAGAACGTAGGAGGGCATGCGCGAGGTGCGGCCATTCTTTTTTCCACCATACATTGAGACTATAAAAACAAAGCAAAAGAAAAAAACTGGTTAATGAGGTTGAAATGATGCATTTTGATGCTTTAAATATCTGTCTGCTCTAAAACTCATGTAGCCAAAGTATAAAAGTCTGCTAACATTTTGCTAACATCTGCTAACATTTTTTTTTTTCAACAACAAGTTGACAGAAATGTTGGAAATTACTGTTTCATGGCCTATTGGAAACGTTAAGAAAAAAATCATTAGAAAACCACCCATCATGCAATTATTAAATGCACCTTTTTTGTCCTCTTTTGTATGAAACCTATCTGCAACCAATCAGTTTGTTGAATACATTTTAACTTTGCCCCAAATCTCACCATAGATGTTTGGATGTTCTTTATTGTCATAGATGAGATGTTTGCCAGTCTGCGTAATTCAGACAGAGCCTTGTCATTGCTCAGCTTCGCAGTGAGAGTGACGTTCAGAACTTTGGTGAGGTTCTTTTCCTTCCCACGGAGAACAAAGTTTTCCATCGTGAGTTTGCCGATACTTTGGTCCAACTCTTGCAGCCTTTTTTCCTCCACCGTATGCTCGGGTTGTCCGTACACCAGAAAGAGCACCAGACTCGCAATGATCAAAGACTGGATGAGTGAGGAGAAAAAGAAGACAATCTTCATGTAGTAACCACAGCTCTTGCCTTTCGACTTGTGCATCTTCTTGGCAGCCAGGCCAAAGTTGGCCTGAGAATAAGCACTTTTGTACATCACTGCTGAAATGTGACCTTATCAATGAAACCCCAGGTTCATTCACCATGCAATTGTTCTCCTAAAACATCAAAGGCAAGATAAGAAGTGAAATATATTAACGCTACCAGCTTATATTGTTTTCCTGCACCTCCCATTGCATGACGTGTCCCTGGTCCACCCTATGGTCATGATTCCAGAGGTTAGAACAACATCACGCACTGCTGAAAGGCTGGCCCGAACCTAAACTCTACATTGTTCTAATATGTATGTCCTGCCAAAACAGATCCTTTTGTTTGACAGCATGCTGGCACTTGAGAAAGCACATGGTTGACGGTTTGACTACATGCTGTTTAAAATAGTCATTCAGAGATGATTTTAGATCTAAGTTCATGTTTACGACATTTAAAAAAAAAATATTATGTAAAAGAGGCTTCTGATTGACTTGTATTCTGATACACCACATTCCTACATGCTGTCTAAGATTTTTCCTGACGTATGAGGATGTGGTTTGTATATTATGCCTTACTAAAACATTACCTTTGACCAAAGCATTTCAGTCAACGGCCAGTTTTAGTTTTAAACATAATGTAATTTTGAGTTGCTCATGCACCCTAATTTTGTGATTTCATATATTATTCTAGTTGTTGAGACCCGTTTCAAAACATTGTAGTTATTTTTTCTGAAATCTTATATCTAAAGAGTCACATAATAAGAATATTATGAAAGTATGTGGCTTTCCTGCCAGGAATTGTTGATGTGCCACCCCGATTCCAAGAGGAAGGAGTAATTCATAGCTGTGTCTCAGAGTGACAAATGGCGAAGGCACTGTCTGGACACTTCTTAGGTAAACTACTGAACAAATGAAGGAAATCAGCAATAAACACAGATGCATACACATCTGCTGACATTATCAAGAATTAATCGTCCTGTTTATCTGTTTCTAAAATACGCCTGACGTTAAAATTACCATCATCTAACAAGATTCCCTCACACGCTGTTGTTTTAAATGTTTCCAAATCCCATAAGCTTGGCCCAAAGCACACATTACCTCATTAACCTTAAAACATTTGTGCTTGTATTATGTTATTACACTGACAAGACTGTATATAATGAAAACAAATAAATTTAAACATAATTTAAAAGTGTGATTCAGGTCATTTGATTTTTTTTTTTTTTACACAGCGATTTAGGGTTACACCCTTACCCCAATATTTGGATGGCATCAGGAATTATTGGTGATTCATGGTTTGATGGTTAGCTACCTAAACTAAACTGCCATTGAGATTGCCATTAGTTAGGTAAAGACTTCGTTTGGATAATCAAAAAACAGTTCGCCTATGTTTTTAGTCAGCATTGTTGGCTTGTTTGGCTTCTTCTTAGTCAGCATTTAAACTTACCCTAGTCTGCTGGTAAACTTAACACTATACAATAGATTTACATTAACTTTAAGACCCGTGGACGTAGCGTCTGAATCTCACCACTAGAGGGGGATATTTCCATATCACTGTACAACACTATATCGTTTTGCGAATTTAACAGACTAAAGTAAACTAAAATTAAACTAAACATGTCATTAAAAATAATTAAATAGCAATTTAAAAAATATTGAATTGAAAAATAAAATAAAATACTGAATTAAAAATATTCCCTAAAATAAAATGAATATATTATTTTATAGCAAAATAAATTTTTATTTTATCAAAAGAACATTTTATTTAAACTTGCTTGATGTTCCAACACTTTTTCAGGGATCAGTAAAGTCACTAAGTAACAGCTGCAACTCTACCCCACATCCTAATAGAGATCAATCACATTCCTGAACCCAGGGGTCAAAGGTCAAATAAACACCCAGTTTGTGAAATGCATAACACAAGAAAGCACTCTGAGAGCTGTGCTCCCCTTTTCTTGTGTGCACTCTCTCTCTCTCACACACACACACACTCACATTAAGCAATATTGCAAATCCTGATAAAGAGTTGATATACGTACATGAATGATGCCGAATCAGTTTGCTGCTGGTTTCGTTGAGCAACCAGGGTTTTGTTTCTGTTAGCTAAGAATATGATTTCCCAAAAAGAGTTGAGAAGGAAGCAGAGGTTGAGTGAGGGCAGAAAATGAAATGTTTTTCTCTTGACGGTGACCCCTGAATAATTATATGAACTGGTGGCCAAGATCTAAATCTCAAAACAAAAGACAGCTGTCTCCTGGATCAACAACAAGATGTACAGCCTGAATGGCTCTCTCATTGTTTGAAAGTAATAAAAAATAACGTAACGAAATTGTACTTTCCTTTTATACAGCAGAAAGAAAATATTTGGCTCAACCTGTGAAAGTTCACCAGCATTTTTTTGCTAATTGCATAAGACATTATTATTATTATACAAAATGATGCATTTCCTACCCTCTGACCTCTTGCTGCAGAAATTATGATTGAATTCAACCCTGGGTTACCTGGTAACATATATTTGTACTTTCACTATGAGTGTAAAGAATCTCAAGGTGTTTGAAATGTGTTCCATAAAGTGTCCTTTTTTATATTAGGTTTCTATTTTTAATTACTACTATCCTACTACTACTATAAAGTAGTAACACATATTTGTAATTCCATTTGGGATCTGTAGTTCTGTCACTTCCAACTAGCATGTATATCAATTTCTTACCAGTATTCAATTTTTTGCTGTCAATTTCTAGTTTTACTACAATCTATATTCATTAGGTAGGCCTACTACTAATTTATAATCTTACTTAACATATTTACTACATGTTAGCTATCATTATACATTACCCTGTAAAAAGTGGTGACTGGAGCAATTGTTACTTTAAAGAGCTATTTCTTCCATAACATTTAGTTTTATTGATATATGTTTATGTAGGCTTAGGTAGATTCACCAATATTAAAATAATATGTTTGACTTGAATAAATAACCAATGAACTTAGATGTTACCATTTTGACCCCAGTGTAGTTGTATTCCACTTGTAACATTTATAATTTTAATGGAAGTAGGCTATAAAGTAACTTAAAACATTTTGAATTATTACAAATAAAAATGCAATTGTAATGTAACTAGCAGAGTTGGATGCAATGCATTACAAGTAATTAATTACGTATCCCTTGAAAAGTAAAGTGATTACTCTTAATCAGTTAAACATCAGTTAATTCTGATGTAATTGCATCAGATACTGTATAGACTATAAAACAATTGCGGTAACACTTTACAATAAGGTTCATTAGTTAACATTAGTAAATGCATTAAATAACATGAACTAACAATGTGCAATGAATTAGTTACAGTGTTTATTCATCTTTGTTAATGTTAGTTAATACAAATACAGCTGTTCATTGTGCGTTCATGTTAGTTCACAGTGCATTAACTAATGTTAACTAATACAACCTTTGATTTTAATAATGTATTAGTAAATGTTGGAATTAATTTTAACTAAGATTAATAAATGCTGAAGAAGTATTGTTCATTCTTAGTACATGTTAACTAATGAAGTTAACTAATGTTAACTAATGAACCTTATTGTAAAGTGTTACCACAATTGTATAGGCTATAACATCTTCCCCCTTTAAATATTTTGGTCAGTTCAAAAATAATTTATGCAATTTGATATTATTTATTTGAAAGAATTACGAGTGCAGTTTCATATGCTTGTATTGTTCAAATTGTTGAGGTTGATATGGGATTTAGAAAGTAATTAATTCTAAATAATGCATTATTTTTTTAGAGAGAGTATTAGTAGTAGCCTTATTGCACTGTTGAAAATGTAATAAGCAAGTAGTTTTCTTTTTTACTCAAATCTGTTACTAGCAACTATTGGGAATTTAGGATAGATGGTGTCTCTATATAAGACAGTAATATCTAATATATAAAGCTGTAATAGATATTAGTACATACTGGAATAAGGCGTAATAGTATCATCTAATTAGTTATTACTTGTAACAAAAAAAATGCCATTCAAATGGTCACCAGCCAGTAGCAAAAAACATAGTTAGTTTAAATACTTCCTACAAACATAAATGTTTTGTCCGAAATCATTAACGCTAAATAATATTCTCTAGATTAGTTTATCTATCCGGCTACTGACAACATTTTCTCTCAAGGTATTTACAGGTTTGGCGTCCTGTAGGCACATGTGCAGTCCTTGAAGCACGCCCGAGGTCACTGATCTCTCAGGAGCAAAACACCACATTCTTTTTTTGTGTGCCCAGCAGTGCTGCTCTTTGACTTATTTGACCATATAAGGCAGGAGATACCATGGCAACCGTGGGCTTGAATAGCTGTGTCAAATCCCTCCGAACCCCCCCGCCCCTCACACACACACACACACACTCCCTCGCAGGCACGCGGCGCGCGCTCTCTACTGGACACTGGCTCACGCTCTCTCTTGTCCTTCTCAAGCCCGCGGACTTTTGCACTCTCAAAAGCAGGTATGTATTTTGAAATAGTGCCGGGGTTTCGCCACCGTTAACGACACGCTAGCTTATCATTCGAAGCGTCAAAGGTGAGCGGAAATAAAAACAGTGTTCGCCGAAGTCAGGAGTGAGGTATGTCGCTAAGCTATGGCTCCACCCCTCCCCCTGCTTGATGATCGCTGGAGGTTAGGCCGCATGTCTATTACTAGCTCTCATTAAAAAATAAAAACAAGGAACAGGTCATTTTGTTTCGGATCACGGCGAAACCGTTATCACGAGCTTACGTTAGGGTTTCGTCCGTTTCGTTTTTGATTGAAGTTACTCGTTCAGCGGCACGGTAACAGTTAGAGGGACTCAAAAAGTCTGTCCTCATTTCACAACAAACAAGCGCAGAGAGCACTTCCTTGAACAATCAGTACCGTGAACGAAGACGCTGCTCTTCACACCGAGATGTTTTTTATTACTATTTGTGTATTATCAGTTTTATGTTTATTCTGCTCTTCATTCCTTGGTCTGGCTAGGACTATTGAAAGGTTAGACATTTTTGTAAAACGCATTGCTTATCTATTCTGGCTACAAGCGTCAAGTAAAATGATCAAAAAATAATGTGTGTTTATGTTTATATACATATATATATATATATATATATAAACAAATGTGAGAGTTATCTGTATTTATTATCTATACATTTATAGATTTATTATCTATATAGGCCACAGTATATAGACCAAAACTTGCTATCCTGGAAAACCGTGAAATATTCAGGGCAAGAAAAGTCATGGAAATTTCTGTAGGTTACATAAATGTTTTTAATTAGTTTTAATTTAATAATTTGCTGTTACTCATTAAGTGCTTCCTAGACTAGTAATTACTTTGAAGTGGAATTTTATATTTAAAAATTTCAGTAGCAATAGAAATTCAGTGGTCAGAAAGCATGGATTCTCTGAACTGCTTGATAATAACAAGTGAAGAACAATGCAATGGTTTTGAGTAACTACTTTTTTCTTCACAGGTCTTTGAATTGGAAACTAGCTTCCAAATGATACATTTTCCGAGGTGTGACAAAAGAAGCGGGAGCAAAAGGTGAATATGGTCAGTCAAGGAGGCAAATCAACATGCACAGCCTGCTGCATGAAGAACAAAGTTGACTGACTCAGACATTGATTGTCTGAGCCTAAATGTGTCAGACGAAGCTGTGGACAATTAGCAGATCTAAAGGCCTTCATAGCGTCTCATTTTAGAACACACAGCTGTCAAAAAAAGGGGTCAACTGAAACTCTCTGTGCCAACAGCACGTTTGGGAGTATTTTTTCTCCTTGGTTGTGTTGAGAACTAAGCGATGGCCATGGTGAGAGGGGGGTGGGGAGATCCCAATGGGGAGACTAATGGACTTGGTGGTGACAAGGGTTACCTGAGGGGAGATGAGGACGACGGGTCACCACAAGGAGGCGGCAGCGACATGGAGGCCGGGGACGATGATAAAAGTTGTGTGGTGGACTGTGTGGTCTGTGGTGACAAGTCCAGTGGGAAACACTACGGTGTGTTTACCTGTGAGGGCTGCAAGAGCTTCTTCAAACGGAGTGTCCGGCGAAACCTCAACTATACCTGCAGGTAATGGAGGGAACTTCAGCGCTGTTTATTTACATTCGAGTTGATGTTTTCTGCATGATAACTTCAGTCTGAACATTAAGCTTTTCTGGTCCTTTTCAGATCGAACCGAGACTGCCAGATTGACCAACATCACCGCAACCAGTGTCAGTACTGCCGTTTAAAAAAGTGTTTCCGAGTGGGAATGCGCAAAGAAGGTAACTGTCTATCCCGCTCGTCATTAAACCAGTGGCTGAATGGCTTTCCGTCACTGTTTAACGCACACAGATTCATCCAACTGATCCACTTATTTGTCAAGATGTTATAGAATATATAGTAGAGATGGGCATTTTTCAAAAATATTGCATTTGAATATTCGCGCTCATAAAAATCAAAATTTGTTTATTAAAATGAAGTTTGTTTTTTGTCACCATTTCTGAACGAGCTTACAATTAGGCAATATACACGACAAGCGTACAATGTTTTACTTGTCCAGATGACATTTTTCCGGTGAAAATTATGATGTTGGTCATATTTCCAAAAAGAATAATCTATGATTCTGAATGACAGTATCCACACCGGCGCGGTGACTGACAGTTGTACACTCTCCTCAAACATTGTGTTCATCCACGCTGTGCCGTGTCAAGGGTTTTGAAGTACACCTCACGTAAAGTTGATAATTCCGCGAGTGACTGCAATTGCAGATTTCAAACAGAGATGGCGACAGAAGAAAAACTACAGACTGCAGCTTCAATTTTATTCGACCGAAAATACAGTAACATTTTTTGAATATTTTGTTTTCATTTTTATTTTAAAATGTAATTTACACTGTTATGGCAAAGCTTAATTTTATTTACATCATTATTCAAGACTTTAATGTCGCATGATTCTTCAGAAATCATTCTATAATTGCTAATTTGGTCCTCAAGTAAATTCTATTATCTGTTAAAAACAGTCGCATTTCTTAATATTAGATGTTATAAATGTCTGCTGTCACTTTGCTAAAAAATGAATGCATCCTTTGTGAATAAAAGTATTCATTTCTTTTTTATTACTCAAATAATTATATACTCAAATTGTGAGTTTGCAAAGACAATAATCAGTCTTTTTACTGAATTGTTTTCACAGACTACATGCAAAATGAGCATACAGCACAATTAGTGTAGTCCAGTTTATAAATATGACACTTAGGAACAGGTTCTTTTAATTATAATCACGAGTTGGTTTTGAATCAGTCTTGCTAGAGTAATGGGGTTGGTAAAGCAAAATACTGCAGGAAACACTGTTTTATATTTGATGGTTCGAGGAAAGAGAGAGCTGTACTTTATTTTAAGCTGACCCAGATGGTGTTTGTTTACCACATTTGCCAGTGCACATGATAAAACTTGCATTAGGGCCTGATGACCTATATATTTTAGGTTTTGCTTTTAAAATGAAGTGATCTTCAGCTATATTGAACATGTTCATTGCTCATTTATAAAGTCTCTGGAGGTTTGACTTAAACAGTATTTCCAGTGTGCTTGTTTAATCAGGAATTAGATGTTTTTAATCCCTTTAGACTCTCTAGAAAGGGCTGTTGGAAAAGTCATCCATCAAGCATTTCAACTCCATCACGACTCTCCCCTTCTCTTCCCTCTCCCCCTTTAGCAGTTCAGCGTGGACGCATCCCACCTTCGCATTCGAGCCTCAGCCCATCCACGACTCCAGTGGGCGGCAATGCCGGGAGCGGCGTGAGCGAGTTCTACAACGGGCAGCCGGTGTCCGAGCTCATCTCCCAGCTCTTGCGGGCAGAGCCCTACCCCAACAGCCGCTACAGCCATCAGTACAGCCAGCAGATGCAGGGGGGCGGAGGATCGGCCATGGGCATCGACAGCATCTGTGAGCTAGCTGCGAGACTCCTGTTTAGCACCATCGAATGGGCCCGAAACATTCCTTATTTCCCTGAGCTGCCTGTATCTGAGCAGGTGGCCCTTCTGCGGCTCAGCTGGAGTGAACTGTTTATCCTTAACGCGGCCCAATCTGCCCTGCCACTGCACATGGCCCCACTGCTCGCCGCCGCTGGCTTTCACTCCTCTCCCATGTCTGCCGAGAGGGTGGTGTCCTTCATGGACCAGGTGCGCATCTTCCAGGACCAAGTGGAGAAGCTGACCCGCCTGCAGGTGGATACAGCAGAGTACAGCTGCCTAAAGGCCATAGCGCTCTTCTCACCAGGTGCGTCAGACAAAATGCTCGGATTAAACTGCATTTAACTGAACGCAAACGGTTCAAAGAAGCTGCAATACATCTATGTCACATCAAAAATGGTAGCGAAAATAATGAGTAGTACCGACCGTCACTCGCAGTAACACATTTATGCAGGCTACAAATGCACACTTCACAAGATATCACAGCTGGATTTGAATAAAAATAATGCCATTCAAGTTTCTAGCGTTATACTGGCGCCCTCTACTGGATAAGAGAAAATCTCTGTTTTCCTTAATGTTTTTTAGATCCATTTTGAAGCACCTTTATATCTAACATATTGTTAGGATTAAGACAAATAGAGCAAATAAATTCATTATTTAGAACTTGTATAAAGGAGTTTAAAGGACAACTCCGGAGCAAAACGAACCTTTGGTCTAATTAACACATTGGCACAGAGTCGACCGTTCTCTGGGATTTGTTTTCATGATAACGAATGTAAAGAGTTTTCTCTAAAAACGGTTTAGCTTATAATAATAGTATATAGGGCATATATAGTTATTATATATTAGGTCTATATATTGGGCTTATTATATATTTATAATAAGTAAAAAGAAATCGCTAGTTAATACTAATAACAAGGCTCAAAATAGCCCCACACTAACACAGTAGCCTAACAGATCGTAAACTAATGAAGACGGAGAATGTGAGTGAGCGCTGTGTGATTAGGCACCTGTGTTCTCAGCGCAGCCCTTCAAAATAAAAGTCTGTTGCACCGTCAAAATAAAAGTCCCAATTCCAACGCATCAGCAAATCAGAAAAATGCATTGGTCGATACCGATATTTTAAAAATGCCGATATATGGGTCGAATACTCTACTAATTTTTTTAAAACTTTTTGTAATTTATTTATTTGTAACGCATCCTTGCAATTTCTCCAAAACTTGCTAGCCAGTAGTAGTTTGAATTAAATGGTCACATAGTTTAGCAATTTAATTAAAAATTCCACATACGCCTGTACTTATCCTTATTGTTGAGCCCTGCATCATACTTTACAAGTTGAGTTACACAAAATCTGTAACTAATATCTGCTGTTGCTCATGTTTATCTTTAGATGCGTGTGGGCTGACAGACCCAGCTCATGTGGAAAGCCTGCAGGAAAAAGCTCAGGTGGCCCTGACCGAGTACGAGCGCATGCAGTACCCTGGACAACCCCAGCGCTTTGGACGGCTCCTTCTGCGACTGCCCGCTCTGAGGGCGGTGCCCGCCAGCCTCATTTCTCAGCTCTTCTTCATGCGCCTTGTGGGGAAAACGCCTATTGAGACGCTCATCCGTGACATGCAGCTGTCTGGCAGCTCCATCAGTTGGCCGTATGCTCCAGGACAATAATCATGATCAGATGTGACCACAGAACCAGTCTGGAAGTCTTGGTCTGATTTTTTTTTTTTTAACCACACATTCACATCTGATATTGACTGTATTACCAAATGCAACAGGGTGAATTCAGTAGTACATTGCAGATGGTGTGATTTATGTTCTGTGAACTGTTTTATGAAGCCCAGAAGCATTCTTTAAAATTACTTGAGATATACTGGTTATCTGCCAGCCAAAGGTAAGATGTTAGGTACAGTTTAATCACCAGTTATTAGTTGTCGCGTGGAAATTGGTTAAAAAACCCTAAACAACAAGCTCTCTCCGTTGGGTGTGAACATAAGTCACTTTGGACTGTCCCTGGAGGCACCAGGAAATCAAGTCACACTCATTCTCTGTTCTGCCCTGTCCTTGTGTACCAGAAAGCCTGAAGGAGGAGGAAAGAGACACAATGACATCCTGCTGCCATCCAAAAATCCAAACAAATCAAACCGAAACGGTCAGAATTAAGACTTAAGCATTTGTTTTGCCAGTGATAACTACTTGGCATATGTATTGTTTAGCTCTTTTACCCTATCAATGCTAATGCGTTTCTTTGAGAGACTGAAATTTGCGAAAGTTAGTGCAAAGATTGAATTATGTTTTCCATTTGACAGAATATTTGTGGACTGTATTTGTACGTTGCGTTAAGATACAAACTTATATCTTGAAGAATTATTGATATTTCTATAACGCATTTGAGATAAATGACAGATGAAGTAGTCATGGCTTTTTTTTTCTCCCCCAGATAGAAACCAGTTAACATTCTTAATGGAAGTGGTCTTCATTTACATGCATAAGACGCTTATGCTAAACTGGTAATAGTCACATTATGTATTGTCGACCAAAAGAAATACCTCTACAGTCTGTTGAGACTCAAACGGACTCTGTCATTCACAGCTGTGTCAGTGTATTTCAGATTTATCTACACACTTGAGCTGCTCACTTTACACTAAAGAGGAGTGATTGGATCTATCTGTCTGTTATGTTTGTTCCGAAGGCTGTTTTTGGCAAGAAACTGGCACTTCCTGTTTTGTCTTTTGTGCTCTGGTGTGGCGTTTCACCGGTGACAGCATGTTGTTTTGGCTATAGTTGTGAGATGTACGTTTTCTAGCCTTCTCATACATCTGAATGACTAATATTACCTCATATTTAGGCCTTGAAACATATCAGGTGGTCTAATATACATAAACGCATCAAAACGGCAACATGTACAGTTTTCATTTTAATATCTTTGTCTTTTTAAATACTGGTGTATGACAGCTTGATTAAACAAAATTATCATACATTGAGTTGTGTACTTATTTTGCCTGTTACCTATCAAATTACGAAGGAAAAGTTTTTATATTCAAATTATGCAAATATGCAAAGATCATTGAATTTTACAGGAACATTGAAAATATTTACAATACATCTTGCAACTTTACAGACACCACTTACCTTATAAAAGCCCATATACCGACAGTAATGTATACATTGGGCGTGCATACATACAGTTTCAAACAAAGAAATCCTGAGGATCAGAAACATCAGTCTTCTCTCTCCTTGTAAAGCCTCTGTCATAAGTTTTCACTAGTTGCTTGATTTGACACAGTTCCTGCCTTAACTTCTTACACCGGAGCTTCTTGGCCTGGTATTCTGGAGACTATGAGAAAGGATATGGGTATTAGGGATCTACCAACAAACACATAGCTACTAAAGACCTGTTCACACCTAAGACGATAAGTATAACAATACATATATAGTTCTAAAAATCTTTCAAAATATAAAAGAGTAGCGGATTCAAGAAAAATGTTGACTAGTGTGGGTTCTAATATAGTTATCATTATAGTTCATATTTATAGTTATTGTTATTGGTGTGAACATGCCTAGAATCTAATAGTGATTTGTACTGACAAATATTTTCTCTTACCCGCTTCAGATCCTTTAGTCGATTATATTCATCAGCTACAGCCTGTGATACAAAGACAAAAGATATGTGTTGTATTGAGTTTATATCATACTTCATTACACAGCAATACCATTGAAGAACCAATTTTAGTTTAATAAAAATTTTTTTTTAAAGTAGTAGTTCACTTAAAACTTTTGCTGATGATTTACTCACTCTCATGTCATCCAAGATATCCATGTCATTCTTTCTTCGGTCGAAAAGAAATTAAGGTTTTTGATGAAAACATTCCTGGATTTTTCTCCATATAATGGACTTCAATGGGTACCAAATGGTTCAAGGTCCAAAAGACAGTTTCAGTGCAAACTGTTCAAAGGGCTTTAAACGATTTCAGATGATGAATAAGGGTCTTATAAAGCGAAACAATCGCTCATATAAAAATAAATAACAAAGTTTAAGTTTTATAGGCTCAAATGATCGCCTTGCTCTGTTAAGTGATGCACGTTTGTGACTCTCCTGTTCGAACTAGTTTATCAAAATCAACAAAACTTTTCCTGAGTCAACTCGTTCATTTCGTTCGCTGAATGAACCAAATGACACGAAAAAAGATTCATTCATTTTGATAAACGAGTTCAAACAGGAGATTCACGAACGGGCATCACAGAACAGAGCAAGGCTAGCATTTGAGTTTATAAAACTTAAACTTTTTAATTTATTTTTTAAATGATCGATCGTTCCACTTGATAAGACCCTTATTCATCGTCTTGAATCATTTAAAGCCCTTTGAACAGGTTGCAGTTTGCACTGAAATTGTCTTTTGGACCTTGAACCATTTGGTTAGCAGTAAAGTGCATTATAAGGAGAAAAATCCTGGAATGTTTTCATCAAAAACCTTAATTTCTTTTTGACTGAAGAAAGAATGACATGGATATCTGGGATGACATGAGGGTTTGTAAATTATCAGCAAATGTTTTTTTTAAAAGTGAACTACTTCCTTTAATGTTTTCTGTTGCCAACCTGGAACTTGGTGGACTCCTCATGGAGGGTGTCTAGCTCTCGGCTCAGTTTACTCATTTGATCACTGATATCATCCATTTCTGCACAAAGGTTCTTGTAAACAGCGAGGGTGACATCAAACTGTTTCTTGTACTGTCTGCGCTGTTCATCTGTTGAAATTTCTGAATAAGAGCTGTAGCATAAAAACAAAAATCAACAAGTAACTAACTATCTTGCAAAGCATTCTGCTTCTAGAAAAGTAATCAGGCTTTTCGAGCAGCACAACACGAAGGATAATTGAGAAGAATTCCTGATGGAAACTCACTCCTCCATCTCATATGTGTGTAATTCAGTGGCTGAATCTCCACCAGTGGTGTAGCCTGTCTCGCAGAGAACATCCTCAACCTCGTAGGTTTCCGGTTTCTCTTGCACTGAGCTGCTTTGCACCTCAACCTCCTCCACAGGGCTGGAGCTCATCCACCGATTCTGGTACAACGGCTCCGGGGAGCAGCTGTTCACGTTCTCAGAATACCTTTAAAACAAAATCCAACGAAATAAAACTAGTGTGCATTTGTACTTTGTAAGAACATAAAAAGGAAAGCAGGCCACACTCACACGTTGCTTTTGTATGCAGCCTCGTTGTAGACGCTCACTGTTCCCTCAGTGTAGGAGGTGAAGCTGTTCTCTGCTTTCAGGTGAGGGGAAGCCTCTGATACAACCACAGTGGGGGTGTATTGAGTGTTTCGCTGCAACACACCATGTGTAAGTGTTAATGGAGCCAGAGAATTAAATCAATTTGAGTCTGAGACTAAAACTACAAAATGACCCGAGCAACAAAACGGGAAACGAGACCAGACCGGAGGACGGTCAGAGATAACATCACAGATGTCTCTGAACAATACTGTATCTTAAGAGACCACTTGAGAAGTTGTACATCACACAATACACTGTAAATCCATCACAACACAATTATCCCACCCTCGTGCACATGCATGACTTCCTCTTATGAAGCGTAATTATTATATCTTTCAGGAAACACTTGAGAGCTGTACATGGCACTGCCTGTTCAAAAATACCTGCGTATTGTCTTAACAATGTGGCTGACAAACAACATCTGAGGTCATTTCTAGGAAAGTCACTGCATATTTCAAGTATTTGGAATAACCTCACAGTGACCCAAATAAAATAAACTCTTGGATCTGTGAGAGTCTTTTAATGAAAATTGTGTTTTAGTAATTACACCAAATCGCAAGTTTAGGTCTACATTTAGATGAAAATATAAATCCTAAAATAAATCCATTAAATCTCTGTCTAGATCAACCATATGTAACTGGTTACATGACTGTCGAGAGATCACAGTTTGCTTACTGACTTTTATTCAGTATTCACTATGAAGATAGTATCACAGCTATTCTCTTCTTCAAAAGCATTGTAAATCAGTGAATGATTAACACAAAAACAATGCAGATCATGTGATTGGTTTTATTGTATGGCACTTGTGGTGACTGGTGGCCACAGGTTTAAGCTGCACAATATTATAAATAATATGGTCCACAAATTCAATTTTTTAAACCTTCTAAAAATATATTATTACCATAGTAAAAATAATTAAATGAATATGTTTATTAATTAATTCATTTAAAATATAACATTTTAAACTTAAAGAAGAATTCTGAATAAAATATGGTTTCCACAAAAAATATTAAACTGCACAACTGTTTTTATCTTGATTTCTGCTTTTACAATGATATCTGAAGGATTATGTGACACTGAAGACTGGAGTAATGATGCTGAAAAATCAGCTTTGCCATCAGAGAAATAAACCACATTTTAAAATACATTACAATAAAAAAAACCATTTTAAATTCTAATAATATTTCATAACATAACCGTTTTAATGTATTTTTAATCAAATAAATGCAGCCTTGGTCAGTATAAGCCTTGGTCATAGGTGTTTTTTTGTGTGTGTGGTAATTTCTAATATCACAGATATTTAGCAGTCTATAGTTACATAAGGAATAAGACAATTAAATAATAAAACGTTTATGTTCAACTTTAAATTGTGAATGGATAATCCATGCAAATACAGTCCACAGATTACTGTATTTATTCACTGAGTGCGTCTTGTGGATTTTACTCACCCAGTCTTGTGAATTGTGGCTCCTGTCTGTTTTGAGGATAGGTGGTTCCTCCCAGTAGATATTAGGTTTGCCATGATGCCATATTTTGCTTCGAGTCTTATAGGCAAAATAGGCTGCAACAGCCAAAGCAATCATGACAAACAGCCCACAAACCAGAGCCACAGCCTAAAATACAGAAGAAACACTTGTTTATTAAAATATTCATGACACTACACTACATAAAAATTTTTTAAAAATTATTCTTACTTAATATTTTTTGTTTCAGAGTACAAATCTAAACATTCCTAAATCAAGATACATTTATTTGACAAGTATTAACGGGATAGTTCCCCAAAAAGGAAAATTCAGTCATTAGTTACTCACCCTCATGTCGTTGCTGGGTGCAAAAAAAACAAACAAACATAATTTAGCCTTTTATTTACAAATATTAATCTCTGTTTAAGATTAATATTGTAAATAAAGTGGTAAATTATGGTGTTTTTTGTGCCAACAAAGCACTGGTCACTTCATAAAATTAAGGTTAAACCACTCGAGTCACATGGATTAATTTAAAAGTCTTTCTGGGACTTGAAAGTGGTTGTTGCATAGCTGTCAATGGAGGGTCACATGATTGGGACGAAATGAGGGTGAGTAATTACTGACAGAATATTAATTCTTGGGTGAACTATCCCTTTAAGTTTTTTGAAATAAATGATCAAACTTAAGTGAGTTTACTTAAAACAAGAAAAAATATCTGGCAATGCATGAGGTAAGAAAAACAACCATAATTGAAAGTGATTTAAAGACTGACTTTTTTTTACCCCATTGTTAGATATTTGCTATTGTTTTAAGCATAGTCGCTTCTTTCAGAAAAAAGTCTTATCAAGTAAATGTATATTTTTTTCCCATTGTACATTGAGAATTGTGTGTTGTCAAACTGACCTCCTCAGGATCCATGAAGCAGTAGTGATAGAGATATCGATTAAAGGATGGATATGCACCCGGGAAGCCTGTGCCGACTCCAGCGCTGATGCTGGGATTCCCTAATGAGGTCTGACACATCATCAGGATCGGGTTGTACAAGATGCTTTGTGAACTCTGGGCCATGGGATTCACCCCAATGACGAATATGATGTCTATAATACACTGAAGAATCGCCAGAACCACGTCCACCACAAAAACCGTCAGGTAAAACGTTTTTCCACGCACACACCATAACTTCGAGAAACTAACCACTAAGATGGCCAAAGATATTACAAAATTAAGGGCTGCCATTGAGATCATGGCTGACTTTGCTGAGTAGGGTGTCATGTAAGAGCTTTGATAGCCATAGGTTCCTCCATAATACCCAGATCCCATGCCATAGCCCCCCGATCCAGCAACATAGGCCCCGATACTGCCCTCGTAGCCATGCATATCCCAAACTAGAGTGGAAGCGACACAGGCAAAAATAACAAAACAGAGCAGAGCTGTCAGTCCCTCCATAGTTTTCACGATACCAGGTGGAGAGAACCATCTGTAGAAGTGCTGAGGGTTTCCCTCCGTTTGAGGAGCATCAGGCACTGAAGAGAATAAGCCATACTCGCTTCTCTGAGAGTAGACACTTCTGGATGTGTACATATTGGATGGGGCAATGTAGTGTGGACTGTACTGAGGTGGGCTGTCATACTGCTGTGTTTCATACATGATTCATGAGAATCTGAAAAGAGAAAATGAGATCAAATTTAGATCATCTGGGTACAGTGCTATGCAGCGTTCTGGAGGTAAAATGAATCTTTTTCAGACAAAGAGCTGCTGTCATTTATTGTTTTACATTTTAATCTCCTAAAACTACATGTATATGGATAAATAGCACTCTTATAGTGGTATAAGAAGAGCAATTATTGTTAGCTAAAAATATACAAATATTTGAATTGAAATAAAGCTAAAATAAAATAAAAGTTAAAGTTAGAAATGTTGCCTACTTGCCTTGGCAACTAACTGAAATAAGTTGAAGTGGAAGTATGAAGATGATTAAAACTAAAATTGAAATAAAAATATAGAAATAAGCACACAGCAAATATTAATATGTAAACTGAAAATCTAAAAATATAATTTATTAATAATAGTATATATAAATAGTAAATAGTTTAGTAAATAAAAAGTAAAATAACACAGAGACCACATTTCCTCTCAACACTCATCTGCTGCCCTCAATTTAGTTTACACCAACATGTTCTCAATTAAACATGTGATAATTTAGGCCCTGTTTACACGAGAACGCTCGCGGGTGAAAACGTAAAAATATTTTATCGGATGTGCCTTTCGTTTTGCACGGCGACGGCGTTTTTGAGGCTTAAAAATGCAAAAAAAAAAAAAAAAAAAAAAAAAAAAAAGTGAAACCACCACCCACCTCCAGAGTGGAAATCTTAAAAACGCTCCACCGCCGCGTTCCCGTGTAAACGGTAAAAACTCAAAAATCTGCTTGACAGTGAAGGTTGTACACAGGCGTGTGGACTTATGGCAAGCCGTTTTAGCTTAAATTGTACCCTGCCTCACTCGTCATTATTGCATTTTTACTAGTAACAATTCAGTTACAGAGCTCTACAATTCAATTCTTACTAGTAAGAATTACAATCAGAGAGCTCTCTAATTCAATTATTACTAGTAAGAATTACAATTACAGAGCTCTCTAATTCAATTATTACTAGTAATAATTGTAATTAGAGAGCTCTACAAATTAATTTTTACTAGTCATATGTATCCATTGACTTCCATTCATTTTTAATTTGAGAGCTCTACAATTGAATTGTTACTAGTAAGAATAACAATTAGAGAGCTCTCTAATTCAATTATTACTAGTAAGAATTACAAATAGAGAGCTCTCTAATTCAAATATTACTAGTAAGAATTACAAATAGAGAGCTCTCTAATTCAAATATTACTAGTAAGAATTACAATTAGAGAGCTCTCTAATTCAGTTTTTACTAGTAAGAATGCAATAGCAGAGCTCTCTAATTTAATTTTTACTAGTAAAAAAACGAATTAAAGATATATATAATTGCAGAGTTCTGTAACTGAATTAAAGAGCTCTGTAATTGCATTCTTACTAGTAAAAACTGAATTAGAGAGCTCTCTTATTATAAATGTTACTAGTAAGAATTGAATTAGAGAGCTCTCTAATTGTTATTCTTACTAGTAACAATCCAGTTGTAGAGCTCTCTAATTATAATTCTTACTAGTAACAATTTAATTGTAGAGCTCTCTAATTAAAAATGAATGGAAGTCAATGGAGACATATGACTAGTAAAATTTAATTTGTAGAGCTCTCTAATTGCAATTGTTACTAGTAAGAATTGAATTAGAGAGCTCTATAATTGTAATTCTTACTAGTAATAATTGAATTAGAGAGCTCTCTGATTGTAATTCTACAAGTAATAATTAAATTAGAGAGCTCTCTAATTGTAATTCTTACTAGTAAGAATTGAATTGTAGCGCTCTCTAATTGAATTGTTACTAGTAAAAATGCAATTACGACGAATAAGGCTGGGTACAATTTAAGATAAAACGGCTTGCCATAGTGGACTTGGTGTTGTTATAGTATGCACTCATAGCCGCCTGAATTGCATACTACATTGAATTTCACACAATTTTGCGTCACCATTTGCACGCGTATTTCCCACACAAAACGCTCGTCTAAACGCAGAATAAAAAGTGATGACGCAACACCACTTTTGCGTTTTCTCTTCAGAATCGTTTCCGTGTAAACATAGCCTAAATCCCATTTATAAAAGTAATAGTTCTGGTGCCCAGTCATCACTTCTGATTGGTCAATACTGTGCTCCAATTAAACCCGCACTTGTTCAATAAGTTGATATTTATCAACATACATTGTAGACACAGTATTGCTATTTAGTTTATCTATTTTGCGAAACTATTTCAAAATAAGACAAAGCATTAACCTGTCTGATACAGAGCTATTCACAGCCTAACATAATTGGTAAGTGTTTTTTAAAAGAATTGGTTTAATGAATGATTCAGAGACTATAACTCATAAAAACATTCACTTGTTCTGTTTCTGAATGAATGTGCTTGAAGGAATCATTTGAATGAATGATTCAATGACTCACTCCTAAAGACAGTCACTTGTTCAATGTAACCTGCATCACTACTAATACACAGACCAACAATCTAGAACAAAGACTTCATTTGTTCCCTGTTGATTACAAATGTACAATTGAAGCACACAGTTTTACTCCTAGAGCTCCAGGAACATTTAAGATGGAACACACCTCTTTACAGCACAAACATCACTCCCTTCATCAGACGAGATGCTCTGAATAATTCAGAGAAACATAAGCAGATGCAGCCATTGGTGATTTCATGCTGTAAGTTTTCTTCACATTTCTTTTGCATCCCCAAAGAGCAATTCACAGCCATTGTATGTGAATAAAAGAGGTGAGGAGTTGTACCGCTAATCGGAATATTTTTAATACCGTACCCTCTTAGTTAATTATGCTTTGGAGAGAGGGTGAGCTGCACACCTGTGGTAACTTGAAAAGGGTGAATAAATAATTCAAGAGCTGAAACTCAACCTAGCAGCTTCATACAGCCTCACAGGTGCATGATGAATGGGCAGCTATTCTAGAATAAAACACTTTTTTTTTCTTTTTTTTTAACGCAGGAAACAGCATTTTTTGCAACACCAAATATATTTGTACAACTTTTCCATCTCATCGGTGATATCGGAAGATTCACAAAGTACTAGGAGATGTCAGTGTTTTTCTACTGACTACAATCCAACATAAAAAAAGTCTATCATTTTGCAGTAAATAAATGTTGCATAAAACATTATGTAACTTACCGAAACACGGTAACAGCCACTGACCTTTTCCTTGTTTTCCTTAGTCCAGCTTTTTTGTCAAGTATTGTTTAGTGTTTGAGCTCATCCGTTTGATGTGAATAGCTGTGACAGCTGCTGCTCATGGTGACTTGTGTGGAAGACCTGGGCCTGAAACTCTAAACCAGTTGCTACTGACACAATCAGTCTTACTGGCTCCTCAGTGGGTCGAAAGTTAAGGTGGATGAGAAGCTGAGTTAATGATTGTTAATCTTCTAAAGTGCTTTAAAGCAACAGTCTCAGTTTGATTTCAGGCCATTTTGTTTTCTAGAAAATATGATATTACAATTTTAAGAGCCATAAACAGTAACAGTAAAAAAATAAAATAAAAAATATGATCTGTGAAAGTAAGGTTCTGTGTAAAGATCTGTGAAAGGATCAGTTTAAGCCAAATGGCCTTATTTCTTTTTGTGTAATTTATAAACATAATAATAAAATCGAGGAATCTTAATCAATAAATAATATTTTAGTAATTTAGTATTTTAGTAATTGCTGTCCTTAGAAATGGGATCAAGTGGAATCAAAATCACGAATCCTCATCTTGATGTGGCTTAGTTTTGCTTTTAGATATTCACACCGTTCCTTCTTCTCCAGAAAGTAGGGATCCTTGGGGAAGCATATAAGAAGTTAAAATTAACAACAATAGATTAGGCTCACTTTTCTCACTTAGTTTTTGAAGCATTGTAGCCCTCAAACCATATTCACTTTATAGCCCTTAATCCTGTAATTGTGGACAAATGTGGGCACAGAGGACTCAGGTGTGATCCTAATTTTTATTTATTATAAATGTTACATCACTGTCCTCGATAAAGTTTTGTCTATCCATTTATGGTGTTTTTTTTATTTTGGGGGTATTTTTGAATTTATTTACTTCAAAAAATACCATATTTTCTATGTAAATTATGCTTTTTTTATGTTTTATTTTTAATAAAAAAAAAATTTTTTTAATTAATTTTAAAAAATTTTTATGTTTTTTTTAACTACATTAAAATATCCTTCCAATAAGTTCTTAGAGCTAAAACCTAAAGATAAAGTGACTTTGCTTTCACCTGGTGTCTTATTTTGGCTTATTTTAGAATGCTCTAAATTACAGTTTTTCCCATTCATTTCTATGGGTGCCCATTTTTGACCCAAATACAAGATTAAGAAGTTTTTTTTTCACCCACTTAACATTGTAGAATTGAGTAAAAAAAATTGTGTGTGTTCAGGAGGCAAACTTAGGAAAAGTAGCCAAGTCTTGTACCGCTCAGATCAAGGGAAGTATTTTCTAAAAATAAATCAAAACTATTTTGCCCACATTTGTCCAGAATACAGTTTTAGGGTTAACTCAAGAGTTGACTTACGTTCTTTTTTTGCTCATATGTTTTCAGTAAGCCATTGATTCTCTTTCTTTCCTAAATAAAACATCCACAAACAATTGAAACAACTTGTATGAATTGTCTAATAAAATGTAATACAGAGACAATCTAGATGACTCTTAATATGACGTCTCACTCTCACCTCAGGGTTTCTCTTGTTGTCGAAGAGTCGGCTCATCATGGTGTCTAATTCCTGAAACTTCATTAAAGTGGCTGTGATCTCTCTGTGCAGTTCCTTGTACTCCTGGTATTGGTCGTTAAAGACTGCTTTGTATTGCTCTCTGTCTTCTATTGACTGAATTTCAGGATATTTTCTGTTTAAAAAGGAATGTAAAAATACATTAACAATCATAGAATCTTGAGATATGTTTGATAAGCCTACACATTGTGCATTTCAAAGTAAATAGCATGCATGAATCAAACAACACCACATTACACATTATCCATAAAGTTGTTAAAAGCTCTTTCTAAGGTTGTCTACATAAACAGTTGATTTTAAACCATTTATAACACCTAACAGGGCAATCACCTGATAGGTTTGCTTGTCCTAAATATATAATTTATTTTTTATTAGACCAGAAATACACAATAAAGAATACTAACATTATAAAATCCGCGATGACTCTGGGTTTAGGAATGTATCCAATCGGAATAGCTCCAGTTAAAATCTTTCGCTCTTCAGCTCTCTCTGAGACGTAAGCCAGCCTGCTCTCATTTAACAAGCTTTGATCCATTTCATCTTTGAATGAAATTTTCTTGGATCTAGTAGAGGAGCTGCCCGTATTGGATGTGGATTTCAGAGTCTGCTGCTGTAACTGAAAGATAACAGCCATTGCAATTAGTACAACTTGTCTTGATAAGAATAGTGAGAATTTTGTGAAAACCGAAAATTTCATTTATATTAGTTAAAAGTGAAGCAAAAACCCTGTGATCACTTAGCGTTTTGATGAGGTTAAAAACCATACAAACGCCCCAGTAATTTATTTATTTTAAATAGTAAAAAACAGCTATAATGCCACATGATCCTTTAGAACTCATTCTATTATGCTGATTTGCTGCTCAAGAAACATTTCCAATTATTATCAATGGTGAAAACATCTGTGCAGCTTACCTTGCTGTTCAGCTGGCTGGTCATGGCCTCCCTCTGACGGCGGACGGCTTCATGCTTCCACATTTTAAGGCATGCCAGGAAGCTTATCAAGTACATGAGCATGTTAATAAATATAAAAGAAGTCCCAGCCATCTGACCCCCCTCAACACGACACAGATTAGACAGGACTGGGTTGACGCCAACCGTCATGAAGCAAAGCCCACCACGATTCAAATCATTCACGTAGACGATACCCGCTGCCAAGTACAACAACGAAAGGACTAGGTTCATAACAGCCTCGGTGAGAGGCCACCATTTGGAATCCAGAAGGATCGTCCGGTAATACATTGTAAATCCCAAAACCATCAGGATAACGGTCAGCATCCATGAGAGTCCAACAATGACCAACACAAAGGTTGTCATGGGTCCAGTGTAACGGTATCCTTTCACATCAGTGAATCCATAATTTGGCCTGTAATAGTTGGACCACTCACTGTCTCTCTGAATATATGCACATACACAGGCAAAAACCATCCCACCAAATAGAAGTTGAAGGCCAGCGAGCAGCCTTAAGAGGCCAGGCCAAGACTTCAGGTAGGAGTATTTTAACTGGTATACTTCTAACTTCTCAGCGTAGTACTCTGCCGGATGGATACTGGTCAGTTCAGATTCTAGGGTGTCATATGTGTACCCCACTGAACCTGGGGGGAAGTTTGGCTTGAGGTCACCAGAAAGCGTATCTCGCGCATGCCAATGATTTCTGTCCAGTGATGGAGAAACAGGCGGACTACATCTTGTACCGTTAGGTAGTATTTTAAACCCCCCTGAAGATGTTGAAAGTGATTCCGAATCAGCCTTCTTCCATTTCTTCAACACACCAGTCCATGGTTTCAGAAAGATACTTTTTTTAGTCTTCTCAGCTTCTGTGTTTTCCTTCTGCTTGGCTGAACTGCCCTGATCTTGAGAAGATAAGCTTGAGTCCTCCTCATTGTCATCATCATGAATTTTTGTAGGATCCTCCTCCGCTGGGGCTCTGTTGAAATCTTCATTTTGAGAGGATGAGACGTCATCTGAATATAATCTACTGATGTCTGTCATTTTGCTGTAGCTGGTAAGGAAATCAGGGTCTAGTAGGCTACACAGTCTAAGAACAAGACCTTTTTATTGTTATCAAAACTGTATGAATTATGAATAATATAACTTTCGCATATGCTGTGTTTGAGAAGCTGCTGTAAGCATTTTAGTAATCCAGTCCAACAGCTTCACCAACTAGACTTTGCTGATGGTCTTTTCAGCATGTCCGGTTAAAAGTTGTATTTGCATTCAAAGTGCCTCGAGTGGGCCTACATAAACATACTCGTATACACAACAGTTTCCGATCAACTGCAAGCTAAACTTTGCTATCTTAAACATTTGTTATGTAAAACATCAGACAAACAACAACAACAAGAATGCTCACCTTGTTGTGAGTACGGTCTGATTTGCTGTTAGTGAGTATGCCTGTGTTAAAATGGCTTCAGAAAGTGTAAAGTGAGTCAAAGGCACTGTGGCAGGAAGCCGGAGAGGAGATTAAACATTAAACCTGCAGAGGCCAAGCCTGGTGACAGACACAGACTGGCATTCAACTACCTGCTGCTGCCAATGAATGTTTCCCCACAGAGAAACTGGATTTGATAACATTCCTGAAACCCTCGAAGGAAATGATCCAAAACGACTGAGATTATTTCACCGGAATCGTGTAACTACTTTTAAATGTATTATTATTCGTGTCGTGTTTTGCCATCGAGTATTTTTCTGTTACTCAGCACCTAATCACTAGAGGGCAGTAGAGTATTGACCACAACATAGCTCCTCATGCATCAATGTCAAAAAAAAAAAAAAATGCATCAATGTCCGGCAAGCTACATTTTGGCATTTTAAATAATAGATTGGCTATGTTTCGTTACTTGTGTTGTCTGTAGAATAATTTCACTCCTTTCACATGAAGAAATGCATACGCTATCACAGTCTCAATGATACTCAGCAGGAAAAAGTTAAATAGTTGTACAGATTTTTCACGTTTTTAACCTCAAAACATTATTAAGGCCTAATGAAATAGAAATACTCATTAGATTAATAACATGACATCTTGCATGTTTGAATTGGTAAAATTTTGGTAATTCCAAATGAATATGGTAAAATGGAAAGTCGTTGAACAATTTATAGTTCAAAAGTTCATTAAAAAAAATAAATACTCCATTTGTGCTGCTCAGAAATGCCATACTGGTGAAATCCTGTGGAGAACCAGCCTCAAGGTCCCTTAAATATCCTATTATGTGCTTAATGAGTTCTAGTACATATTGTCTCTCAAAGTCTTTATTTAGGTTACTACAGTCTTTCAACTTCTTGTAGAAACGTATGGACACTTATGGCCTAGATCTCCAGAAGGTTTTGCAAGTTTGGCAACCACAAATTACATGGTATTCAGCTATAATTACTTAAATTTGTATACATGTCAATGGCTGTCAATCTTAATGTGTTCTGTCAATGATATGTCTGAATTCACCTTGGAAAATTGCCTTAGGGCGTTTTTTTTCCCCCAAGACAGTCGCCTGAGGTTTATCTTCAACCCTCTTCAATTAAATGTTTATGAGGTCCGCTCCACATGTTAATGGGCATATGTCTTACTCTCACATGCGTTCATTACCAACTTGATGTGGCCCATTTTCTTCTCTCTTTTGGGATTGCCTCGAATGTCCCTCTGCACCATTCTCACACTTCAAAATCTAGGTCTGCCTCCTTCAGCACATCAAACACATCAAGAATATATATTTATTTTGATGAGGGGTGATGCGTTGCATATTGACTTAATTGTTCATCCTCATTTGAACATGTGCCACAACAATATCACAGTGCCACAGTGTATTTCTCAAGAATTTGATGTTTATTATCCGAAACATGGGCAGATTTTGTCCACACTGTAGCTCCTTGGGCTACATGTTAACAAAATAAGAGGATCTCAACATACGAGACCAAGATAACCCATGCCTTTATGTACAGTCAACCTGGGAGGATACAAAATGCAAGTCTTCTCTCCGTATTTAATCATTCACAGGTATTTCACAAAGAAAGGCAATTAGGAAGAAAAAAAAACAAGAAAGAAAATTAAATCATGTAATCCAATAAAATACGTTTTAGCGATTTAGTGTCCCCATCTACTTGTGTATGCAATTTGACATCAGAAGACATCCGAGTCTTACTTCATAATTGGCACATTACAACATTTAGACTGTGTTGACAGTGAAAGAGAGATAAAGGCATGAACAAGGGTCATGGTCATGTTGCTAAAAACCATGCAATCATCAAATTATTTTTGATTTTAATCAGGATCTAAATTGCACTTGATTTTGGTCTTCAACAGCAGCTTAAATATCAAAGCAGTCTGTTCCTCTATTTTTGTCTACATTATGAATTGAATGTTACGGCTTTCTCAGTTCTTCTTTAACCTTCGTTCTATCAAAATGTGCTAGAAGTGTCAAGTATATTTCAACAATGAAAGCTGTGAGAATTCTCCATCCTTTTTTCTCCCCATCATCCAAGTTTTCAGTTTAAATGCAGTCATTTCTGTTTGGCAAAATTGCTAATTTTAGGCATCGTTTGTACACAAGAACAGAGGACTAGAAATACACAAGACCTAAACGCAGTATTGACAAGACTGAAACAAGCTAGATAGGAGTTGTGATGAAATGGTAAATTATGTAAATCTTTTTCTCATTTAATAATTTTTTTAACAAATGTTTTACAAGCAAATCAGAAAAATCAAACATGCATTATTAGAAGTATTTTGGCAAGAATTTGGCTTCAATTTGCACAAAGTTTGTGTCTTTGAGTGTGTAAATACATTTCCATGTGATCATAGGCTGTATAAAAACATACGTTTTTTTAAAATTAAATGTATTTAGACTTTGGTTAGGAATATAATGTCTCGCAGAATAAAAGTCTAATAAAAATCTAATGATTTATAAATATTAAATCAAGCACAAATACTTAATACCCCATTTTTGCCTGACCTTATATAGGTTTCTCCAAACAATTAACATTAAAGAGCAAAAATAATGTTTAAATTCATTAAACAAACTAAATTAAATAATAAAAATAAAGCTTTTCTAAAGCAAGTTGCAATGGGATGGTTTGCAGTCATTTACCATTGGTTCTAATCAGTGACAATTACATTGTCAAACACATAACATCGTCAGTTGCTTTAAGGTTATGCGATTATTTAAAACCATAGATGTGAGTAAAATACATGTGAACAGGAGAGACAGATTTTTAATCTAAGCTGCCTTAACGGTATACTTTGAAAAGTGCAAATGTGAGCCACAATAATGTTTTCCATCTCTTACTGCTCTATCAGATGTATTCTCTCAGAGAAGATCTTCTCATGATTATAGAAAGATTCGTTTAGTGTTAATCCTATTTTTTACTGATTCATCAATCGCTTGGTCGAGAAATTCATTTAGGTAGAACAAGGAATGCATTTAACAAACATAACCACATTACTGCACCGCTATATTTGCAACTCTAAAAATACTATCCAACGTTAAAAAGGAATCTCTGTGTAAAAAATAAATGAAATAAAACGAACACACACACGTTTGAAAAACCATCCATAATCCATTCGTCACATTTGCACTGAAACATGCAAGGTTTAAATCTCAGTCCTGTCATACATTTGTGCCTACCACAGCATTAGCACTCAGTGCTGTCATTTCAAAATCAAAAATGCAGCCTTTTGGAAATGTGAAGACTTCTGGAAGCTCAGATTTCATTAAAATGAAGAAAGTGTAACCAGCTTGAGTAGAGACAATTACTTCTTGTATTCCTTCCTTCCTATATATCGTTCATATTTACCCTTCCTTCCTTCAATTCCCTTTTTCCTCCTCCCTTCCTTTCTGTCTTTCCTTGCTTTTCTAACTGATGGAAGTATTGAAAGGCTTTGGAAAATAAGAGAAGACTGCGACAAAGTTAATGGTGTTTGTTAAGACAGACGAGTTAAAATGTCTTCAAGAGGAATGTATCTGAAAAAGGAATGCAATGCTCGTGTTAACATTGTACAAAAACTCGCTCCAAAATTTGTAAATGGACAACCCTCCACAATCTATACATTCAGGCACTGAAAAAAATAACATGCCAATTTGTAACTAAAAAAGGTTAGTTGCACCCAATTTCCCTTAAAGGAGCAAGGGAACTGAATCCTTAAGGTTGGCATTCCTGCATTATTCTACTCAGTAGTAAGGTCATGTGCTCCTCCGTCTCCAGCTGAACGCTGAAGTGATCGCAAAGCACCCAGAAGCGCTCTCGGTGCTCATCCTGGCACAGATGTCTTATAGGACCAGTGAATCTCTTCTATGTGGGTGCGTCACTCCTTTGTGGTTTACCTTCCTGTGGACCCCATTATGTCGCGGTTTGACTGACCAGTTTCCTGGCCTCGCTCTAGCTTCCTGAACTCAGTCTTGTAAATATATGAGGGCTTTACAAAAAAGCTAACTTGAACAGCCATACAATGGCTAAACATAAACCATATATCTACTATTTTTGAATTCTTCTCTACTTATTAATACGAGTCCTCAATCTCGGCTTGATCATCTTACGTGATTAAGTCTGAGACCGTTGGAAGCGGCGATGGGGTCCGGGTCAGCGTTAGCCACTGTCAGAGGAAGTGTGCGGGGCAGTGGAAGGGGAGCGCCGCCGTCTGGAGGGGGTCCAGGAGCGTTCTGAGCCCAGTGAAGCGGGGCGGAAGCGGTGCACGAAGCCATCCAGGAGGTCCTGCTGCTGCTGAGTTATGGCTTGGGAGATCAGACAGGGCAGAGCCTGCAGGCTTCCGGTGACTGCGTCCAGTTTGTCCTCCAGCGTGCCAATACGCTTGTCCAGCTCCTCGCTGCGTTCCTGCAGCTCTGACACCAGGTCATACATCACATTCTGTGTCTAAAAGAGAGAAAGAGAAAGAGTGAGATTGAATGAAATCAATCAAGATCAACCCATCCATCAATTTTTAGTCCTACATCTTATTTAGTTTAAATATTTGGTTTCCCTTTATTTTGATGGTCCCTTTTGACTATAATTAGCGTTGCACCTACATGTCTATTACCTCTCATTAGAGTGTTAATGCTAATGATAGTCGACACATAAGTGCAACGTAACTTAGTCAACAGAATGTTCAAAATGGACCATCAAAATAAAGTGTTAACATTTTATTTATTTATTTACTTTAGTACTACCCCTTAGAAGAAACTCGTATGTTTCCCAGATACCAAAAACAGGTGCGATGGCGATTCATCCAGTTAATGACACAGCATTAAGAATCAAGTATGTTATGTAAACTTTTGATGGGGTTATTTTAATAATTCTAGCTATAAGGCTGTATGCTGGTTTGATGCTGCATTAGCTGGTCGACTAGCATAACCATTTACATTAAATGAAATAAAAAATACATGTTGGTATCTTTCAAATACTGAAAAACTGGAAATAAAAAACCTTGAAATAAAACTGAACTACAAAACTAAAACAATACTGCAAACAACTAAATTAAAAAGACAAATCAAATACTAAATAGGAGCAAAAAACAAACAAAAAAATGTTTTAATCAAAACAATGATAATCCAAACCAGGATCCCATCAAATTTAAGTAATATCTTTCATTTATCATTTATTAATTTGATTTCAACATTACGAAGCCTCTACCGTACCTTCGCCAAGTCCACCAGAGTGTTGGCCTGGTCGTTAAGTTTCCTCTGCTCCATTTTCACACTGCGGAGCCTGGGAGGAGGCAGGGTTATGGAGGGATGGGGGGGTTGGGAGGAGGGGGACGTTAGGGAAGAGTAACAGATTCCTGTCAGGAAGACTTGATAAGGATGAGGGATAGAGAGAGAGTGGCCTGCATGCAAGCATTCACAGTCCTGTTTGCCATACCAATCATGCAAACCCAATCTATGAAATGTAAAGAAGAGAAAACTCTTAACTTAACGTTCAAACATGACACATCTCCTTTTGCCCCTGCAGGCACGCGTCAACCATTCACAAAAAAAGCCATCCGAGAGCCTCGTTTGTGGATGAGGTCAAAGGAAGTGGCAAACAGCTGAGGTAGAGGTATATGTGACACCGCTGAAAATGCTTGTGAGAATGGCATTGCTTGCTGTGGGCTTGCTTCTGAACAAAATTTTAAAAGAATGTGTTAATGAAGTTTTTTTTTGTTTTTTTTATTTGTGCCATAGCAACTATGAAAGAGTACAGGGATGACTCTGACCATGAGGAGACATTGTAAGAAAGGCTGCCTTAATATCCTGCCCGTTAAGTGTCGTAATTAAACGAATGCGAGTCTTCCGCTCTGATTTGTCATTCATTCGCTAAATGCCAAGCTTTGAAAATTTTTAGTTTAAATTTTGGAACATCCAAAAATAAAAATCTGGAGATGCAGGACATGGCCAGCATTCTTTCTAATGCAAAAACTCCATATCATCTTGCATCAAAGCCCTGGATGACCCTAAATGTCGTTATCGGCATCCACAACACGGCATCAACCGAATACGTACTTTATCAATAGACAAATTCTATAGAGGTTAATTGCAAGACTAGTTAATGAAAGTCAATCTTTAAAAGGTGCTGTTTCTGAATGCCCTGAACATCCTGTCCAACATACTGTGCTTAGTTTTCCTCTGGACACACGAGGCGGGGCTATCAATGCAAGTTAATACAGAGATTTACGCTTTTGAGTAATGGATTTGGTGCAAATGAACAAATCAACAGTTCCAAAGATGCTTCTCCTTCAGAAGGTCACATAAAACCATACAGCATTAAGTAATGTTGCATCTTTTTCATTCTAGACTTAGAATGGAGAGAAGCAATATAGGTAACCAAAATCGGCATTCAGCTTCCGACTCCATGCATATGAAACAGAGACAGGGAGGATGTGGGGAGAAAAACACAGAGGACAAAACTTACTTCTGAGCTCTGCAGTGATAGAGCAGAACGAAGACAAAACACAGTTTAAGTTTAGAAACCACAACATATACACAACATGTGAGCCATTACACTGCACTAACCATAACCACAAGGTAAGGGATTAGGGAAGGAGAGGGGAGAAGGACAATCATCACATTACAAAGAATAACATGCTGACTGATTCTCCTGAGAAGGTTCAGAAATCAATCCTAATGTCTTTGACACTTAATTGACAAGAACTTATGACGCATCAATGAATTTGGTAACTGGATTATCAAATACCTTCCGCTTCTTATTTAACATGACTTTAAAAAAGACACAAAACCAAAATATTCAAAACATGAAAGAGTAGTTTCTTGAATTAGTGAAGACAAACAAAACATACAGTTGAACATCCATTATAAATGTATATCCCAAATGACCACCTTTTAACTTTTAATCATACTAAATGTTCAAAGGACAATTAATCATAACTGCAGTTTATCATCAATAAATAGCCTGCAAAAAAATCGGAAGTGTATCAACGTTTTGCTTACTGGTGAATGGCCTGCAAGAACTTGCGCTGATGTTTGCGCACTTTGGCATGATCTATCTTCTTCACTAATTTTGTGTGTTTGTAGATGAGCCATGTTTCCCTGAGTACATTGGCAGCTGTGTTCTTTACCTGGGAGAAATAGATGAAAATTCAACATTACTACTGAATTGCAATAAATGACAATTATCCTTTCCATTATCATTCGCATTTTAGCATAAAAACAAAACAAAAACCATCAGGATTGGTTTAATATATATATATATATATATTAATAAATACTCTAAACACTTACTCGTTTACAAAGTTGGGTGTCCATCATGAAATTGTGGACGTGTTTCTCAGCTTTTGTCAATTCTAACTTTCTGGCCACCACCGCGACTACAAGTGCAGTGCAACCAGCTCCCTACAGGAAGAGATCATTAATAGTATCTGCTTTCAAAATAAATATTAACAAAAAAGGAATTTCACAAATGCAAACTAAATCTATTGGAAATACTACATTTAAATATAATTCCTTTTTTAAAGACATACCATGATTCCTGTAAGAAGACAGACCCCTTTCCCACAGTATGTGTGAGGGACCATATCTCCATATCCAATTGATAGGAAAGTTATGGAAATTAGCCACATAGCGCCAAGAAAGTTACTAGTGACTTCCTGTTTGTCATGATACCTAGAATAGTAAGAACAGAATAGGTAGACAATCTTAATCATGCTGTGGAAAAAAAAGCTAAAAGTTTAATTATGAAGATTTTGCCCATCTGACAAAATACGTGTAGAAATAGAATTGGGTCAAATTAAATTTCAACATCAGGTCTTTGATTATTTTTTTCCCAATAAAGACAATAATGGGAAAAAAAACCCACAGACCAAAAGCAGTAAATACCAGACGACATCTAATATTATTTTAAGTATTACATGGTAATGTTTTTGACCATACAACATTCTGTACCTTCCCAGACTCAAAACAAAATGCTCAATGTTCTGCAGAAATATCTATAATAAAGTGAAAGCAATAATAAATGAAGGAATGAATGTATAAAGAACGAAATAATAAAATTCAAAGTATTTAAACATTTTAATTAGGGCTGTCAAATGATTAATTGCGATTAATCGCATCCAAAATAAAAGTTTGTTTACATAATATATGTGGGTGCACTGTGTATAATTATTTTGTACATATACTGTATAATACACACACATGCTTAAATATATACAAGCATGTGTGTGTACTTATATATACAAAATAATTATACACAGTGCACACACTTATATTATGTAAACACAAACTTTTATTTTGGATGCGATTAATCGCGATTAATCGTTTGACAGCCCTAATTTTAATAATTCCTTTAAAACACAAATTATTTTGTATTTTCAATAGGAAATTAAACAACCAGCCCAAATGGTCAAATAAATCCTCTGTTACTTTTCCCTTTGCATATCGATTGACTGTGAAATGCAGTCCACAAGTCAGTGGAAGGATAATCCAGATCAGCAATAGAAATGTTAAAAAATCCTCCGAGACTAATTCACACGACCTAACTTATTGGTCCCAGACTAGTCTATTGCCAGCAGCTCATCGACATATCTGCAGGAGGTTAAACTTTCACCGGCCTGTCAAAGAGGAGCTAAGCACAGGTCAGAAGACATGTATCTGCATTTAACACAATGGAAACACTTTTGATGAGGAATAACAAAACAAGGCCCAGGCTCTTCAACGGACATATTGAGTGAACGAAAGTGACCCACAATATTACTTCAGTATCTAATCAAACACATTTATTATTACATTAAAAAAAAGTTAAAAGTTCCTCAATATCCCCTCTAAGACCGCATACTCAAAACACAAGAGATGACATGCCATCATCAGGTGCACCTGTCTAAAGCACAATCCAACTCTGTAGTCATGCTCTAAGAGCAGGAGCATAGTAATTGTTTTGTTATTGTTCAACGTAATGGGAGAGCTCCATTATCACATGCGAAAAGCATAGTTACCATGCAGGCATTTCAAAGAAGAAATCCACATCCTGCATGCTGAATAAGCCAGTATATTGAGAGCAAAAATGCAAACCCTATAATAAAACAAAGTATATGCAAGTTGATCACAGTATATGAAAGTTGTTAAAAATTAGTTCTAGTGAGGGATTATTCACAGCAATTAGGATGTTTGCCCATGTGCTACAAAACTATTGTAAAACAACACACAGTGCTGGCACAAATCATTCTCTTGGTTTAGTCATTTTCAATGATCTTTTTTGAAGCTGGTGTCAGATCTCAGAGGTAACCAAGTCCTTGGCATACCAGATTTTACTCTCGAAGAGCTCTGGTAAAGACCCTCTTTTACATCAGACTGGCATTCTACAATTATCTCATTAATATGCTTGCTCTTAAAAATCTAATTAGATGCTAATAATTCACATGGCACAATTTTGGGAAGAGGTTGAACGTATCCTGTGAGGTCTGTTTGCACACATGAACACATGCAATGCAAATCTGATCATGACTATGCACACAGTGAAGAAGTGGATTAACATTTCCCTCAATGCTGGTAATCGAAAGCAAAAAGCTACATACTGGCCTTCTAAAGCTCTCAATATACTGTATGCAATACTGGCATAAAATGGAGAAGAGCTGGCACCACCTTCAACTTAGATCAAGAACCCTATCTGAAAAAAGATGTTTCCCAAAATACCCCAGTCATATCCCAATTTCACATAAAAACCCATACAGTTGTTTCATAGAAAAATTCACAGAACCCAGCAATCCATGCCTTTAATGACTCATACCCTGACAGCATGGTTAAAGGATGTAATGATGAAGCAAATATAAAGCCATTTAAACGTATTTACCTATGTTAACAGTGGATACACGAATACTGATTTTTTGTGTTATGGGCAATAATTAATAAATGGACAATAATTCAATTCTGTAAGACGTTTTAAATGCTACATGTGAATTTAGGCATCACATCATTAAAATGCACAGCATGAAAAATGTTCAATTTAAAAATGTGCTAAAGATTACATTTGACAGTGTAAGTAAATTAGTAATTATTATTGCTGATAATAATTTTTAATTTTAATTTAATTTGCTGAAAATTGAAAATTTAAGCGAGCATTAGATGATGAATATCTAAGGGTAATGAGTATGTACAATGAAATATAATATTCAATATATAATAACCAATACAATACCAATATATTGTGCAAAATCTAAAAATAAAAAAATAGGGGAAATGAGTATGCACAACTAAATATTCAATATAACCTGAAACAAAAAAATGAAAAGATATAAACTACCAACATCAGTTGATAACCTATATCGTACTGATATAGTTCAATATCTAAAAAAAAAATAGGGTAAATAAATATGCATAAATAAACATTCAATTTAGACAGCCGATATATTGATAACCGATATTGTACCGATTGTGCATCCCTAATGTTAATTACATCTCACACAGAGGCAACGCCCAACACATATAATCCCATAGTTTAGGCCCCTATTCCCTAGCATAGTAGTTCACTTCATTGTCTGCTCACACCGCAAGTTACAGGCCTCAGTGTGACAATAAAACCAGACAAGGTTCAGACACAATATTACAGTTCTCTGGAGAAAGGTAAGATGCTTTGGGCACAAATAAAACATTAGGACACGTTTTGTGGAAACAGTCCTTTTAGCACTAACTAAACATGCTGTCAGTGAGCCGGCGTTTATTCATCTTCTGATTTCCATCCTTAACACAACACTCCAGCAACTGTGTGCACTAAAGACAGCATACATGGAGATATTGTGGAGCATCTTGACAAAATGGAAGGTATTGTAATGCACCTTCTCATGTGTGCTCTATTTCCTATCCAAGAATATCAAGCTTTTCTGCTATTGTACTTTCCGCTACACGAAAACATTATCGTTTGAGGAGGAGATCAAGATGGAATGATGCATGGAATTGTACGTACGTTAGGGGAAAGGGCCTAAGAGAAGGAAACTGCCTGACTCATGCAAAATATTCGGGGAAAAGTGGGCAGGGAGGGGGCGGAAATGGGACCAAGAGATGTGAAGCGATGAACAGGGTTGTGAATGAATGATAAGCCAACGTTACAAATAGCAGCAATGTTCCTTCAATGTCCCAACCCTTCCTTCATTTTCCCATCCCTCCCATTCCAGACGGACTCCGTGCTCGTCCAGTCTCACACCGTTCTGCCCTTTGGGCTGGCCAGTGTGCTTAGAGAAAAGAAAAAAAGTGCAGTAAAAGGCCCAATTTAGCAGCACTTTGGAGAAACAAGCGCCTCTTTTGAATGACAACAGAGCAGTAAACATGAAGACTACCATGCTGTTTCATAGTTTACCAGAAGTGGGCACCCAATAGTCTAGCATTCCAAAGCCTTGCTAGCTCTCGTCTCTGAGGAGACTGTGCTAGAATGGACAGCAACATTTCACCTTTTGCTCAATTTGTCATCAATAAGCAGCCCGGTGTTGTTCAACTGCGTGCACACATCTTCCGTGTGGTAATCGTTCAGGTTTAAGCTAAATGCGTGATCAAATGTTTGACCTGACCTGTTATAACAACCTACATTTGAACACTACAAAGATCCAAAGAAAAGCACATGTATCAGGTAAAATTCAAAGGTTTGTTACACAGGTTTTGCTGAAGCTCTCTTTTGTGCTGGGGCGTATTACAGTTCAATAACAGCTGCCGAAGAAATAATCGGGGGAAAAAAGAGTTGCCCTCAGGCCTGTTTGTAAAGGTGATTTGAAGGAGCTGCTCCATTTTAACACAAACTCCCTCCTCCTCCCTCCCTCCTACTCCTGAGCACTTTAGAAAGAGACGCTTGATTCACAGTGCTGCGCAAATCATAGCTTTCGAAACCATTAGTGCATTTGCTATCAACAGACTTCTCCTTTGCGGATGGTGCCACATTCACACGTTTTTTTTTTTTCTCCCTTTGTTTTTACCAATAAATTAATCTATTCGAGTTTTTATTTTTCGGTCAGAGCTGCTGAATCCCACCCCCTCCCCCCTCTTAGAGCAGCAGTGGCACCAGCTCAATGAACAATGATAGGTTTTCCACGGCTAGAGAACGAGGACTCACATGGCATCCCTATGGAGCAGCATAGAGGGGAAATAGAAAGTACAACAGTGAATTATAGTCACACACACACACTCGAAACCTCCCATTCGCTCATAGAGACACGCACACGCAACGCAAATTACTCACGCAAGAAAAAACCAGAGTGTGGGCAGCATCGTGTCGTGCATTGCAGCCGATGAGACTGGGGTGCAGAGTGCTGGGTAGTGGTATGGTGTAACATCAAAACCTTCACCTCGTTTACCACTCCAAACTCTTCATTGTTGCCTGTTCAGTCTCTTGTAAACCCACCAAAGTGAAATATAGCCAGAGACTGATCCTTTTGTGAACCAGCTTTCAGAGTGACACACCTTTCTGCCACAGAGGTGAGAGTTACTGACACCTCTTCTTGTCATCTCTTTTCTTTTGCAAGGAATTTCTTTGGCTTAGATGGAACAACTGTGTTTGTTAGGGCTATTAGGGCTGGGTGTCGATACATATTTCTCAGTTCAGATCAATTTTGATTTACAAGCACTCACTGCAATTGAGTTTGATAACAATTTTGATTCTTTGTCATTTGATAGCGATTCATTTGGGGATTTTGCTTAATACATGAAACTGAATGTTTTTAATTCACACAAAATAATTGATAGTCAAAAAGTCACTTGTTTGTGAATTGAACTGTACTGTATAACATTGCAGTCCATCTCACGTTACACAGCCTTTTTAACACATTACATTCACTCCAAACTAGTCAAATATAACTTTCTTTGTTGGGGCTTAGAGTAAAAGACCTATCAATGGTTTTTAAGAAACATTATCATGATTGTTCAAATGAAGATTGCAATTAATCTGTAAATAAATACTTTTTACCCAGCCCTATTATACAGTATAAGCATACTTCATTTCTAGTGCCTCATTCACACTGACAGCTTTTGAAAATCTGACCACAAATTAAATGTATAGCTGTTAAAAATGTCAGTTTTCTTGCTGCGGGGAAAAATGTTTGTATATTATTTGCAGCAGTGCATAAATGCGTCATATCATGAATAAGACGAAAGATTATCAGTGTATGAATCTATTAATCAAAGTAACGTACACTGTAAAAAAATATTGTTGGTTTAACTTAAAAAAATAAGTAACCTTGTTCCCTTAAAATTTTAAGTTAGGGAAATGGAAAAAGTGAGTTGAGAATGATTTAATCATCAGAAACTCAAAATTATATGTTATCTGAACTAAATAAATTATTTAAGTTGATTTGACAAAACGAAAAAAAAATGTTGTGATTACTAATCATGAAAAGCTTTTTTTAGACGTCAAGTTCTGGAATGGTTTTATTGTATTGCTACATGTGGGTAAATACAGATCATATAGATCAGTGAAATCCCTCACAGTAATATTAACGTCTTGCTTATAGTCGACTATAGCATGAATCAAGTGCATCTCTGCTGTACTCCTATTGGTTATGACCGCATTGCATCACCTAATTACGTTTGCATAGAATAAACATTACTTAACTTTGTCATATTGCTGGAGATTTGCAGTTCTCACTGAAAACCAATAACTTACGGTTGGTTTGTCATTGCTGGAAGTGTGAATGGGGCTTAAAGAAGTTTCAGCACAGCCCTATTTATTAAATTGATTCTGGTTCAAGGCACGTGTTGGAGAGGTAAATGTGAGGAGAAGCAGGTGACGAAGGTAATGGCAAAGACACAGTACAGATAAAACAGTTAAGGATCATTGTCTTTTGAATCTAACCCATTCATTATAACAGTGCTGCTTTAGCCCAACAAGACTGTGCATGTCCATTTCCTTATGTGCCTTAATATGTCGAAATCTACACTGCCTCATGGGATGAGATCATGATGATGCAGTTTTTTGAAGTGAGTATCCTCGAGGCTCCTCAAAATTACCAAAACAAACCATTCCGCAAACAAACAATTAAGCAGTCATGAATTATTTAACAATTGCTAATACAGCTTACAAAACATGGACTGGGATTTGTGGTGCAATCGCAGAGCTGATGGGAGAAAAGCTCTTCATACAGGCAGAGTGAGGCTGTTGGAAATGCTCCTTTAGGGAATGAGTGAGTGGGAGATGCAGAGAGAAGAAGAGCGAAAGACAGAAAAAGAGCGAGAACGAGTGGAGGGGAGGGGTGTAGCTGTGTAGCTCGGGATCAGTCGCTGTGGTGCCATACCTCTCACAAACCCGAACGGTCCAGGCCGCGATGATCCACGAGGAGATGCTGAAGACCAGCAGCACGGTGCCCGGGCAGATGGTCATGAGGGTCTTCATGACGAAGCGCGTGTTGAAGTTGATCTTGTTGAGGGCACCTATACTTCGCGAGGAGGCGTCGGTGAAGAGCTTGCTATGAAGGAGCATGACCCGGCCAATCAGGTAGAGGCGGAGGAACATCGGGATGGAAAGAATGATGTCTACGTCGGCGTCGGCCACAGAGGGCACGTAGGTGAAAGCCAGCCGTGCTGTCCATGTGAACACATACTGGCCCGGGATCGGGTGAATGGCACACACCAGCAGCTCCAGGACGATAAAGAAGATGCGCTCATATGTCATGGCTATCCTCCAGTCATCCGCCCCATTGTCCACCATGAACAGCTGCGGGGAACAGGTAAAGAACAGGGCGTATTAGCAGAGAAGTCGAGAGGAACTCTCTGTTCCTTTGGAAAACACATATAAGTGGATGTAATGTCAGGTGATGACAAAGGCGAAGTGTGCCATTTTTTCCAATGGTAAAAAGCTTATTTCAGCTTAGTATGAAGAGAAAAATTTAAAATGTAATTATTAAAGATGAATAATAATGACTAAATCAACAACAGGATACAAATCAGCATTAACAGCAAAACAATTACACTATAACAGCAACAATAAAATGTAGCCATGCTGAAATGTCCAGCTCAATTCAATGTCATTAATTTGGGGGCGGGACTATTGTTATGGCCAGCCAATGGCAGATAGGGGGAGTGTTTCAGAAGCCTCCTTGAAAATGTTTTTGAATTCAGTTTGTTGATATTAGTGGCACAAAAACGTACACATTTCACCATTTCATGTACAATGATAATCATCAATAAATATACAAGACAACCAAGTTTATATTCTTTATAATCAAGAACTAACCTGTATTTCCCGAGCGTGGTACATTATTATAAGACCAAGCAAAATAACAGTGGAAAGGCTGATAAGGCATTTCAGTGCAAATGAATATGAAGATTCCTGCAGCAAGAGAAACAAAACACACCATTAGTACGAGTCCGACCACACATAACCACATTCTTGCAGCTTACGCTAAAGTTATGAAATCATGCTAACTAAATGAAACATTTTTGGATGAATAGACGCTGTCTAAACCATCTGCGTCACACAATACACTGCATTGCTTCACCCTGGAGGAGATAATCCCCACTGTGTCAGGAATAAAAAAACACTTTCAATAATATTCCCCATGGCAACAAATGAACCTCGTGCATTTGAGAGCCAAAACGTCTGATTAGGTTTGATATTAGGTTTACTTTCAGCATTAACTCCCTATGACATACAGTACATGGACAATCACGCTACGCACGTGGGTGTATTCGATGTGAATACTTGAACATGTTTTTCGGCACTGTCCTGTCATCTCAGCTTAAATGTGTTGGTGGGAGTGAGTGACTTGTTAGTTGAAATGTTAGTGTTGTACAAAAGAATGAGGATTACAGATCAGCATGTTTCAGAGACTGATAATAAACGGTAAGGTAATAATGTAGTTCAGTATATAAAATACCCATTTAGCCCATCCAAGCAGATCAGTCAATATTGAAATAGGGTAAACCTGTATTTTATATTTTACACTTAAAACTAGTCATTTTTTGTTAGTTAAATAAGTTTTTTTTAGCTGACTTTGATGTTATGGTAGGTTAAAGATATGTCATGTCAAAACAATTCTATTCTAAATATACAAAAAAATGATTGACTTTTTTTTTTGAAACTAGCTGTATCAAAATTTCATGTTCTGTCAGAATGAGGAAGTGAGGAAAGTGTGCATAATTTATATAACCACAGAAAAGCAATTAAAAGATTCAATTTTAACAGTGAAATTAGACTCCCGTCTCCCTTACCCCTTCTAATTTAACCCCAGGTCCCAATGGTCCCTCAACGAAAAAATTAGGTCTGAAATTGTTATAAATTTCCCGTGTGACAAATTACACAGTAAACTAATTATTTCACCTGTTGGTCACCGGAAGGTTTTTTGTTTTTTTTTTCTCAAAGGTCAGATTCCTAACAAACACACCTGGAGTGACTTTCTTTCCTGCTGACATTCACATGCCATTGTTCCTCGCTTTTCTTTTTGTGCAAGATCAAGCCATGTGATAATTCGGTTAATTCAGCTGAATGTGACAGTAGCAGTGTAGCAGTTCTCTCCCACAAGGCTAGAAATAGCACAACCATTACAAAATCCACATCTCGAGGGAACTGAGTGGTCACAGTACCAAACACCTCATTTTGTGGACCCTGCATTAAGAATCGCTTTGGGAGTTTTCTGTAATAGGCCTACCTCAAAGTTTATAGCATTTCAGCCCTCCAGTACTGCTTGTGAAAAAGACTACAAAACAGTAAGGAGATGAGAAGAGCTACATCCCAGAGTAGATCGATGTGGTTTAGAGGACTTAATGTATGTACTACAATGGTGGCTATTTATGCCAAAGGTTATGAGGAATGACGTGAGGAATAGTGGGCTCCAAAGGACTGAGACCACTAAAATTAAATATTATAAATGTTATTATCAGCATAATCATTTGCTTGAAAATTTTTAATTGAAAAATGATCATGAATTCCAGAATATCTTGTTTGTCCTTTTTGCTGTATTGACAGCAGCGCTCAAGTTGATACATTTCATAAACGTATTAATTTTTTTAATGTACAAATGTATTAGTGACCTATACATAGTGCAGAAAATTACTTATTACTTGTTTATTTCAGATTTTCTAGATCATAAAATTTCTGTTTATTTTTAGGTTGAGATTTTTAATCCTCGAATTTCACTGTGGTCTCAACCATTTGGATCCCACTGCTTATCTATTTATGGGGGAACATGAAAAGAGGAAGCACCTACCTTAGTGTAAACCCCCCAGGATAGTTCAGTCTCAGTTACCATGACAACGATCCCAAACATACCGAATATTAGGGCATAGTCACTTAGCCGCTTGCGCTTCTCAAAAAGTGCCCTCCTGTGGCCCAACTTGTAGCCAATATCTTTATTTTTTTTCTGTGGTGCGTTGCCACTCTCTCGGACCAGGCTCTCATTGGACGCCTTGCTGGGGTCCTCGCCACCTCCCTTGGAGACGACCACTTCCAGGCCGGAGCTGTGAAGAGTCTGGAGCGGCTGGGTCTCAGAGTCATGCTCTGCTAGGTTGCGTCGTGACGCCGCCAGGCTGCCCAGTGGTCTTACCACTCCTCCATTGTACTTGCAGCTGTTCATGGCTATCTGAGGGAGTGAGTGACTGCTCTCAGAGAGGGAGGGCTTGGATCCAGCATGGCTCAGCTTAGTTCGCTCAGCATGTGCCTGTCAGCAAAAATCAAATACAGACAAATAGGTGTCAGCAGCATGTACACGGAAACCCAGCATTAATCTACTCTATTGGCCCTGTTCCACGTGTGTCCCAAGGTTCATTTCATCAGAAACCTACTGTAGCATCTTCACACCTCAGTGTATCGCAATGACTAAACGTAATTTGGACAGTGAACAAGTATAAATCGATACACTTTAATATAGTTGTGTGTGAATGATCTAATTTTATAATGAGCAAACTGTGAGGTCTGATAAACTGTCTACTGCTCTGACAATATGGACAAAACAAATAAAAAAAGACAGTATTTCTTTTTAGTTCAGCCCTCTGAAGGAATACAATAACAGAAATTACCCACACAGAACAGATGTGCAGCAATCGTGATGGTTAGCGGCTAAATATCCCAATATGGAGAGGTATAATGACGTTTGGATGTTTCACTGTTAGCCTGGAGTGAGGAGTGGGCTTTGTGAAAGCTGTGGTACTGGTGCTCTCACACTCCTGGATCCATGTTTCTCTCACAGGTGAGCAAACAGTGGAAAATAAAGTGGAGCTAAAATTGGAATACTCGCAATTAGGCCCTTTATGATCATGAATTTTTATTATATTTGTATATTTTTGGCGTCTTGGAATGATATAATCAAATTTTTAAGGTAATATGTATATATATATTTCTTCTTGGTCCACTTTATATTCACACTGGAGACCAGCAAACATATAATATATGTGTGAACTTTACACGAATGCTGGTATTTCTTTACATGCTTAAATTTACTTTATTTGAATGACAAAATGTGAAATTTAAACTGTAAAATTATCACAGTTATCCAGACATCTCAAATAATTGCGATTATTACTGTAATTAACTTATTTACGTCTTGTTTAGAACAGTTTTATAAAAGTAATTAGCTGCACTGATATAAAAATTCTGGCCGATATTATAATTATTATAATATTGTGACAGATTAGGGTACTAATGGGGTATGATGGTGATGATGACATAACGTGATGTTTCACAAAATATACGAATTGGCTATACGCATGAAAACGCAAGGGTGTTGTTTTCATATTTACACTCTGGGACCCGGTTTTAAAAAATAGCGGTTTCAGGCTCCCAAAAAGGCAGATCCATCTGGACGAAACGCCGATACGATATATACGCAATGTTTACGTAAACAACTGAATGCATCTCCGTGTGAACAAGGCCGTAAATTCCCCCAAAAATGTCATAACCTTTCACATGTGAGAGAATGTGTTTATTTGTGTTTTGATATGAATTAACGGGATATTACAGATTTTTTTACTATGGTAACTTTTGTAATGTTGTTAGCTAACGACTTTATATTGTTTTATTAAATCCTAAGTCAACTGCTGAAGAATATTGCAGATGTATATATTCATACATACATATAACTACACTTGAAGACATCAACTTGCTCAACAGTATTCACAGACCGGCTTTGACTGTTTTAATATTGCGGGTGGCTTAGCTTACGTATAGCGGCCAACAGAAGCAGACTCTGAGACATTAATACATATCTGTCATAGACACACACTTACACAGGCCCATCACAGTGGCTTTTCAGTCTAACAAGCTGGCTTTATATACAACTGCCTTTTCATATCACTTCTTTCCTAGCTATTCTGAACTTAATACAACACCATTTCCAAACACCCCATCAGCTAATGCAAGTTTGAGTGTGTCAAATTTTTAATGTCAGTACTATTAATAGGAGGCTTTGAACACAGAAGAGGCCACTTTGAAAGTGATGGTATTAAAAAAAAAATCACTGCGTTAGCGACGGGAGAATATGCCAACAGAATCATCTACCTTTGTATGAAAGCTATAATGCAAAACCACATCACTAGTAGGCATGTTTTCAAAAAGGACACATTTTGTACTGGAGGACCAAGAGAGGGTACTTGCAGTGCATTATACAAATTCACACTGTTTGCTTTGCTTACATGCGTTATGCAACCTTTCACTGTTTCCTTTTAACTAGTGATGCACCGATGTGAAAATTGTGATACCGGTAACCGATATTAATATTGCTGTTATGTCCGATACGATATTTACCGATGTCGATATCTCTGAATAGAAAACTCACAGCGAGAGGATCCTCTTCAAACGCAGTGAAGATCGACCAGAAAGACGACATCGTTGCTCCCTCACCAAAGGCAAAGTTAAACTGACTTTGACTATTTTTGCCGCCTCCACCACATCATGTGACGTGTAATGTATGCGCTTGTGTAAAAACAAACATCCATATCTGCCAATATTATATCGACTGCCGATACATCGTGCACCACTACTTCTAACGATACTGGGACTGACCTGAAAAGGTCATCAAAAAGAATTCATTAAAAAAAAAAATATATATATATATATATATAACCATAACCCCAGTGAACAAACTAGAGTGGAATACAAAAATGATGATAATGCTTGCATGCTAATAATAAGGCATGCTAGAGGTTTAGAAACTAAAATCATTTATTTCCTTTAACATTTTGATTTCAGGTTTAATCATTTATTTAGATATTCTTATCAAGTCATGATATTTGCATATTTAAAAAAAAAAAAACAACAACTTTCGAACACCAGCTGAGGTGAATTTTTTTCTCATAGTCTCACATTAAGCAACACCCTAACACATTTCCTGTTATCACACTGGCATTTTGACCATTGGGTATCATTAGTGAATGAAAAGTAATAATTCCATTTTCACCAATATCATGCAATAGCCTGTGGGCCAGGGGTCAACTGAGATTAAACTATGCACTTCCTGATGATGCTAGGCATTATTAAACGCACAAAGAAGCAAAACGCAGAGAATGTGCATACTGCATGCCTCTGTGATTCTTTTCTGCATGATAGGGCTGTTGTGGTTGAATATGTCCTCCCTAAAATATGTTGTTGTGGTTGTTGTTGTTAAATCTGTTGTGGTTGAATATGTCCTCCCTAAAATCTATTTAAATAGACCTTTTAGTCATAGAGGATATGAGGTGGCAAGGAAGATAAAGGAAGAATGAAAGACTTTATTAGAAGGAGACTTTAAACGGTTAAAGACAGCCCTTTCCTTGTGCCTCTTTCTAACAATTGGCTTAAACCCTGAGGTGGTAAATCCCTTTATAAACAGGTAACATCAGTCACACATAATGAGTTTATTCATTAAAACGATAAATTTGATTTTATCGCTTTCTGATAGCTCTCTCTCTCTCTTTTTCACATGTTAAAGATGTCAAAAATAATGCAGAGAATTAACACCAGGCTTTCATTATAGATAAAGAGAAGCCATGGCAGTAATACATTTGGATATTGGTGCTTAATTATATCAAACACTGCCCATAGACAGTTTGATAACAGTGATATTGTGTTAATATGGAGATAGGACTGATATGACACTACATTGCTGATTATTTTCATTCACAAAGTCTTTAATTTTTCATCATATAATCTATTAATTAATTATATAAGGTTTATCAGATGTTTCGCATGACATTACTCCAACACCAGAGAAAGGATCACTGAGCAAGCAAAGAGGGGCCACTTAAAGGGAAACTAAACACTGACAAGAATGAAGAATAAAAAAAAAAAATACAATGTTTTTAATGTTAAGCCTTTCAGAGCACAATGTCTGTGCTTGTGGAACTGTGGTGTCACACGCCACAATAACAAAATACTATTAGGTTTCAGTTTGTGTCACATGATATTGTAACTGTATACTTGATTGGTCCCTCTAAACCAAAACAGTTGTTGTTTAAGCTATTAGCCAGAAAAGTGTGGTTGAACAAATGTTACAAATACACCGGTAAGTATCAGACTACACAAGTAAACAGTTTTTGAGCACCAGCTAATGTTATGCATGTTGATTCAAAGTTATTTGTTAAACATTATCAAACAAAAACCAATATCAAATTCAGTTTAATTTTCAGAAAAAAAAAACTATACATGATATTTTCCCTCATTTTTCTGTAGGGAAAACTGCCAGTGTGTCTGCAGGGTAAAACAAGACACGTCTTGAGTGAAGCAATCGTGATCTGAGGATCAAAGCTTAATTTAATAATACAATTAAATTGAATGGAGCATCAATTATTGGACGCGTGGGACAGGTTATTTGTTGCAGTTCTTCAGATGAAAAAATGATGTAAGGTTTATGTATTCCAAGTCATTTTGTTTTCATTACAACATGTCTCCCATTAACAAAGCTTGTACACAATAGTACTAAAGGTCTCTGACTCCACCCTGTCCGCTATATTCTGCCCCACTGATAAGACTCTCTGCCTAAATGAATTTCCTTTGACTGTGTATACTCTCATTAGTAACCTTCCTTTCAACTATCTAGCATCAGATATCAAGAGTTTTTTTCTTTGAAAAGGTCAGTTTATTTTTCTTCCTTTGTTAGCTTTCTTCCTGTCGTACCGGTGCTCCGCTCGGGTTTAATGCAACCTTGAAACTCTGAAAACAGCTAAATGGAAAAAGTCTGTATTTGGGATGATTGGTGAACCATAGCACAACATTTTAGCTAAAGGTGCTGAGTGTAACTTGTTTGGGAAACATTTGAAAATTCTTTGTATTTATTTTTTTCTATATTATTTTTACAAATCCATTTGGTGAGACTAGTGTACTATAAAAGATTATATGATCAATAACTTATGACAACATAATTTTTTTACATTATTAACTTTAACATTAACTTTTTTATGAGATAGGCCTGTGCAAGATTCAACTCATTTTTTAAAAGCCAGTTTAATGTAATTTAAGCTGAAATGACTTAAACATCCACATTGATTAGGGCAGCAACTTCTTTTTACAGAGCAGAAATTACATGGTTGAATTATTAACCACAACACAGAAAGAAGGGAATCTAAAAAAAATGTTTTCTTGTGCACAAAAAGTGATCCTTTGCATTAGAGATACCTGTGAGATGTTTTACTAAATGGGCAATTATGCTTCTCGATGAAGAACAAGCCAATGTTTTAAAGCAGGAAATGATCTAATTGACATTTTAATGGTTCAATTGTCCAAATATTCTGTGTGTAAGCCCTTACTTTATGAGCCTTTGGCTACTACCACCCAAGCAGATAAGTCACTGTGATTGACCAATTAAAAGGTATTTCAGAATCTGAGAGCATGAAGCAGAAATGGAGACATGAATGGAGCCTCGGTGAGTAGCATCAGATAACGGTCAGAAAAATAAATGGAGCCCAGGGAGCTGTTCGAGTCTATTGAATGATCTGCAGATGAAGGCACTGGCACGGCAAATAACGAGGGCATTATTTGGGCACGCTGTAAAAGTGGCACAGATTCATATAACACAGATTTCTGCAGAGGTTTTAATTCGTTATAATCCTGTGCATGTAAAGAAAGATTGAATATTCAAAAGAAAAAATTAAGTAATTGGGTAAATCATAATTGAGTTATGAACGAAATAGGATAATTTCAGCTGTTCTGTCCTGTGGCAGACGGGTGCTCAGACTCAGGAAACCAAGAGTGAAAATTGATATCAAATCAATCAAAATTCAATCAAAGTTTCAGTGCTGGATTATGGCGTTAAGCCTTTGTATGGCTGTAAGGTTTAGTTGAAATTGTATAATGAGAGCGTAATTGTTAAGTTTCAGAATTTTCAAATGCCATTATGATTTTTGAACATTTTCATAGTTTTTCCCACATTTGAATGACCATATCTAACATACAATTTAATTAATTTAAAAATACAAATTTGGGCACTGCATTAAGACCATTTAAACGAAGAGAAATTTCAAGTTTTGCAATGCATTACTGTCAAATATAACAAACGTGTGTGTGTGTGTGTGTGTGTGTGCGAGAGAGAGAGAGAGAGAGATATGTGAAAGGCACAGTGGGTTTTTATGTCCGCGTGAGTGTATGCATGAGATGCAGTGTGCTTGATGTCATCATGTTGATAGGCTGTTTACGAATACGCGTTTTAGTAAATCAAATTAGCCGACTCAAAAGCTTAACCTCACTTTTATTCGTTTAAGGCCAGCAAAATAACAACAACAGGCGTGGTCGCATATAACGCAGCGTATTCTATAGAATGGTATATTGAAAGCTGCGCTGGTGTCCATACATATAGCCTACATACAAAAAAAACTACCTTGTGTTTGCCTGCTCGATTTTTCCTTTCCTCCTTGTCGTGGGGCTCTGGCCACAGTTGACTGCTGGAGCCGTACGGGGGGCTGCTGTTTTCACCACTAGACACCGACGAGTTTCTCTCTAGCGCGCGCTCGCATTGATACGGCTGACAGAGTGCGATTCCCGTCTCCTGGTACCTGCCGTCTCGGTCACTCTGCTGCCGCTGGAGGCTGTGTTCCTGGTGCTGATGCTGCAACAGCAGCAGCTCCTGCTGGTTTCTGCACACTTGCTCCGATCTGCTGATGCAGTAGTTGATGGGCAAGCTGCTGCCCAACAGTAACTGAGCCTGAGGCTCAATTAATTGCCTCTCCTTCTCGGCTTCCTCGCGTGCATTTATCTGTCCTTGACCAGAGTTTGGCAAGAGTAGCTCAAAGGAGGGGTCCCTTTGTTGATTATAACAAGGTTGCTGCAGCAACTGGTTTTGGTCTCGACGCCCCCCCTCCCCGACGCCACGTTGTACAATCTCTTGTTTGTAATTAGCACTCTTTTGGCGCGTATCCCGCGTATAAAAAATGTGCGAAGGCAGAGGCGGCGGCAGCAGATCAGATGGGGAGGGCTGCGGGGAAACGGAATATTTCTGCTGAGCAGAATGGCTGCTCTGTGAGAGCCCCTCGGAATGACTCTGATAGCCAGATGAGGCCCCTGGAAACAGATGGGGCTGGTTGTCGTAAGACTGACGGTCACTGTGCGCTCCCTGTGCGAGGACGCATGGGCCGGTCAAAGGCAGGCACTCGCCGTTCCTGGTGCCGCGGTCCGGACAAGACTGTACATGTCGGCTATGATGTGAGGAGGTGGATCGCTCCTTTATCGATGGCGGCGGGGGCGGCAGACTAAAGAGCGGGGCGACTGGACTAGATCCTTCCTTCTGACTGTCACGAGCGTCCGCGTCGTTGGTGTGCGGCTGGTGGACAGCTCCCGCGTGCCGATGCCGCATCCCCTCAATATCCGCGTCTTGTTGTGGTTGCTCCTTTGCCTTGTAAAGCACCGACACCCATTCATTGCGATGTGCCCCAAAAGAACCAATCTGACTTGTCTCATTGGTGGGCTTGAGCAAGACCTGCCTCGTGACGTCATCGCTGAGATGAACACCGCCCTCGTGTGAAAACCGCTTTATGTTTAGCTACAGTTGATAAGATTAAACCTGAAATGTGAGTTAGGTATTTGCAAGGTTCTGCACGAGGCGAAAGCTGAATGCCTTGGCGGGATTTTCTTTTTCAAGCCTTTGCCATTGCAATATTAGAAAATAACGAGCATCACTTCACATGACAGGTGCACCGCTGTTATAAATTGGTTAGGCTAATGTTACGACGTAAAGCCTGTGTCTAAACCTCCGCGTGTAATGATAACGGAAGGCTGAGTGCAGTGTCTGATAATGCTTTAAGTTTTATAATGAGCATAACTGATCAGTTTATCAGTGAATCAATTTAGAGAACATACCCAAAGAAAATATTGCTCACAAAGACTATAAAAGCATAACATTTGTATATTCAATATAGAGATTTTCATGGAATATTATTTGTAAGATTGTATTCATTCGCTATCCCTGATATTTCATTTTTTTTTGTCAACCCTGTTTTACATAGGCTAACAGTATAGGTTCAGTAAACAAATAATGAGTAGCCTAATCTTAAGGAGAATATCTTTAAAGAAATCCAAAAAAACAACACTTGTACTTTGACTTCCTTCTCTCCAACAGCATTTGTTCACTCTGACTGACTGTTGTATAATTTGGAATAAATCATCAAAATTTCTGTGTCCACCACTCTAGATAATCCAAAACAAACTAGAAAATAGACCCAAAGTGCTAAATACCAGAATTCTCCTTTAAAGGGGTCATATAATAGTACATGCACTTTTTCCAAGTTGATTGTACTGAAATGCGTTTTAGCAGTGCCTGTATAGTGCCATCATATAATGTTAAAAATCTATCCAGTGTTTTTGTTTTGATCTTCTTATATGTTTCTCCCTGCCTCAAATTGAGCCGTTCGTTTTTGTGACGTCAATAAAACGGCTGCCCCTTCCACGATTGTTGCATTTCAGAGACCACATAGCTAAACACATAGCGTTCGTACATCTCACTAAATTACTCTACCCTGCCAGAACACAAAGATAACTAACCATTAAGAAACGTCCTGTTCGAGCCTTAATTGTCAAACTTGTTTGGGGCCGTTATCTTGTTAAATCAGGTAAAATGAGTATTTTGTTACAATACTAATTAGAATTTTTAATTAAAGTATTTTACAAACTTTTCATTTAGACCCTAAGAACCAAATTAAGTTGTATGAAAATGGCATTATATGACCCCTTTGATTAACTCTTGCATGTGCTTTATTAGACAGGTTTATTGAGCAAATGTACATACAACAAATCAATGTTAAATATCTCAACATGATGAAATGTTAGAATATGAACAGTATGTTATTCTAGTGTCGATCTAGCTTACTGCTAGTCTCATACAGCCAATAAACTCACACATATAATATTATAACTTTCAACACACTTAAATGTAGTTGATAGCGTAGACCAAGTGAAACACCGCTGCATTACCTCACAGTTTTAATTTGTAACATAAACTGACCAGTTTGAATATTAATTTAGCACTTGGGACTCACGTGTGACGCTGATTTCTGTCTCTCATTAGCAATTGTGGACTGCTTCATACCACAGTCATGTTAAAAAACATATCATAAACATTTAAACATATTAGATCCATCGATATGACGACAAGTTCCATGATTCCGCTTATGCACTTCGTCATCAATCTACGCCTTTGTTATTGTAAGAGGTTGGCAACCCCTAGCGGCGAAAAAAATACATATTGTAGGTTTAATAAAATAAATAAAACGGATGACTACTAAAGAATGGCATATTTTGCATAAAAGCATAAGATATGTATTTCAGTACTAAAAATACATTATGGCATATCGAAGAGATGGACACTGAAAAATAACAAAAAGCTTTTTAGCAGATTCACTGCAGTCACATACCACAGAATTGTTTATGTGATTGTTGTCAATGCGATTGTTAAATATTTCAAAACAGTTGTTAAAATAGAAATATTTTTTTGTACTTTTGTATTTTTTAATACATTTTCCACCTACACGCACTCAAAGCTTGTGCAATAAGAGGTCTCAGTTTAATTTAAATTCTCAATCATTGAATGCCACTTCATCATCCAATTTCTGTGATAAAAGTCTACATTTCGCATGTTAGAGATAAAAGACTTCAACCATTTGTGAATGCCCATCAGGTATAAATGACTTTCCTCAATAATATGACATCAATAGTTTACTGAGGACAATTCCATTATGCTGGATGATGAGAATGGAGATGAGTGATGGAAAGAGTGAGCATAAAGATGGGTTTACATTGTGAAGACCAACAATTACAAAAAAAAATTGTCATAGCATGACAAATGGCTTACAGTAATATACAACAATATATTAAATAACTTTACACATTTTAAATTAAAATCTATAAATGCAGAAAGATTTTGTTTGAGGGTTATGTTTGTGGAACAGATTTAAAAAAAAAAAAAAAGCTGTCATGGAAAGCCAAATACAAACAAACATGCATGGACAGCCATGCCTTTACCAAAGAAACCCTGAGAATTTAAGCCAAATTACTGTGAATGAATAAACTGATGACTGAATAAAAAGATGACAGTGCATTTACAGAAACTCATTCCTTGCAATGCAATATAAAATATCAATACTGATATCAGCAAACTATAAAATGAAAAATTGTGTAACAATCGAACTGTTGTAAAATCTAGATACATCATATACCCCAATGTTTTCAACTGAAATCCCATTATATGAAATCCCAAAAACTGTCCAAATCCCATTATAACCAGTTTTAGTCATGTTGTCAGATAGTAAAAGATATGCACAGTAAATATCAAGGCATTTTGCAATCCATATCTGTATTTTTTGCAAAATATTCTCATGCACCATTATTGTATTATTAATAGTACAACATAAAGTGTTATACACACTGTTATCAAAAATAGCAGTAAAATACTGTAAAATATGAATAGAGAAGAATTTATCAGTGAGAGTCTATTTACTATAGAGCATCCTAAAATGAAGGACAATAGCCTGCTTGCATGAAAAAGTACCTGACTCTCTCTCTCTCTCATACACACACACGTCTAACGATTCAAATGCCTCTAATTTGAAAAAGAATCAGGCAGACATTGCTGTCAGTTTGCAAAGGACAGTATGCACAATTCAATATCCAGCAAACAATCCCTAACGCCTGGTTGACTGAGAGACATTACCCCTGAAACACGCACCATAGAACAATTCAATCTATGGAATGTAATAAGAATGATACAACAAATCAGCTCTTTCACATACAAGGATATTTTGAGGGGAAATGAAGGACCTAAACTGAGCCGACAAGAGTCGTGATCCACAAAGATTTTTATAAATGCCTAGGGAGAGGACGAGAACCAGACTTAATGCACCAGACATGCTTGATTTTTAAAACAGAAATTACATTGAATATGCTCAAGCACATATTCAAATTGTACATTTTATGCCTCAAAAAATGAAATCTAGAGTTGAAAGATTTTGTTTGTTAAAGTGTTTGTTAAAAATAGTCAGCCTTAATGTAGCATTTGCATTGTTGCTTGAATCATTTAGGACCATTTCAGCCTAGATCTATCACTCACACTCGTTTTTTTTTAATTCATTTACCATTTATTATTTGCTTTTTGCTCCTTTATTAATGTTGCCGTTACGAACAATGAGGTGAGAATATGTTCATACTGATCAGCTTGCTACTCTATTTAAAATAGATTTAACTACCAATATCATAGTCACCAAACAAAATAACACCTGACCTGGCTTAAAAACAGAAGAAAACAACAACCAGCAAATGTAGACTAAACATTTGCTATATGCTATAAGAAAGAAAAAGAAAATCTAGCCAAATTTGATTATAAAACAAACATGCAGTAAAAGGCCCCTGGATCTATAGAGTGTCACATATTTTTTATCTTTCCTGACAAAGGTTGTCAGTATAGACTATAAATGAAAGGGCAACACGAAGATAGGTCAGAATAAATCATCACAAAGATATGCTTCAAAGGCCTTGAGAAAAATTCTTTCATCACATCTGGTCTGCCATTTTAAGGCTAATACTATCAGAGGGAACCACATGAAATACCGAACGTGAGGTAGTGAGCTGTGGCATTAAAACTTAAATGTCCAGTAAGTTACAGAATTTACACTTTCTTACCTTGCACTTTACACATCTTCATACGGATCCTTTTGAAAGCTCCTGACAATGACATCAGCACAACAATAATAATAATAATACAAATATATAAGAATTTTTTTTTTTTTTTTTAAAGAAGCGCACGTAATTTCCACGAGTAAAAAAAGCAAGTCCACACAGACACAATTCCTCGTTGTGAGTGACGGTCTAGTAACGGGCATGCCCTCCAGCGCGTGAATATGCATGCGACCGATGGCGCGAGAAGTCTCTGTGTTTCCCCTTCACTTTCATCTCCAGATGTTGAACGTTTACCTCTTGAAAGGCATCTCTAAACGGAATACAATATAAAACACGTCCACCGCGCTTAATTAGGCTACACGTCGTATTTAATTGAGGGGGGATAAAAGCAAAAATCCACGCGAAAGTGTCTTTCACGTGCAGCACACTTTTGGTTGCAACATCTGGACCGTCACGCCGTAGTATTGATCGAAGATCGTGAGAGGAGGGTTAGATGACCTTGTGACGTGTTGTAAATTGATGGGGGGATCCCTGTTCTATTTTTAGATCTTGGTTGTTGAGAGACTAGCGGGGGTGGATGAAAAGGGTGGGGGCTCGGGGGTTCCCGTGCACGCACAACCGCAGCAAAATTGATCTTAAAATGATCCTCATATGCAGCATACGGAATAAAGGGATTCTTCCATATGGATGCAAGTGAGACACCATTTTGCAGTTCTCTTAAATCGTCTATTGTTGCTTTTACATCTCCTTGGTCTTTATAAATGCATGGTGATAATTAAATAACAAATATATTTTAGTAGCACGAGGGCAAAAATGTTTCAGAGATATAGCATGTTTGATGAAAGTAAATCTATTTTAACAAAGATATTTAATCCTGGGATATTATATTATGTTATGTTACACACTGCTTGCCTGTGGATGCTATTGCGCATACAGCAGAATTTGGGCAGTGCAGTGGATGAGTGTTTGGAAACCAGCTCTACATCACACAAAGATGGACATCTTGCATTTGTTTACAGCCTGGCAGAGTATTTCTTTTCAATCTGGAGGCAATTTTAGTCTGCTACATCATATGAACCAATTTACTTGAAAATTTTAAACATAAACATATTCTATCTACGGTGTAATCAGAATACTGCTGTCAATCATTTCTGCTTATTTCAATTATCTCTTGATTGTCCCATGAATTTGCAGTATGTTTAGTCATGCAAGAAAAATAATGCATTTCAGTCCAATATTAGCCTTGTCAACGCAAATGTAGCCTGTATGGTGCAAGGTGCATTTGAGTCAAGAATAAAGCACAACTCCTTTTTCAATTATCTTTAAGAGGATTAGGAAAGTTTATGCACCATGTTTGCCTAGCGGCCATTATTTGACATGAGTAGCCCGTCACTTAAAACAGAATTTAATGGGATTCCTTTGTTTGTGTTAAGCAACCTCAGAGTGACTTTATTAACAAAGAGGGTGCAAATATATTGAAGGGAAAACAGCATGTTCCCACTGTCTTAACGAAGTCACCCGTTTGCATCAGGAGCGAAAGTGAGTGAGCCACACGTTCCCTTTTTTAATGCCATATCTGATTAAAATCCATCTGATTTCACCATCCCGCAACTCCAATCTCCTTTCATTGAAGAAATTCCATGGTAGGGACACACTGACTTATATTTTACGCTATGTTTAACCTTGAATACACAATGCAGTGAGATTAAGATTTTATGCATTACTTTGGCACAAAGTTGGGCAGGTATTTTTCAGTGTTATGGTTGGTGTTCTTTTCTTTTGTGAAATTTACCCTTACATTAAGCCTCAGCATCAGTAATATACATGTTTAGAGTGAAATCTGCTTTCACACGAGATTAAGTGAATGTACTCAACATAAATTCATAATGTCCTAATTAGACCTATATTAAGGCTTAATATTCAGGCTTAATTGTATTAAAAATGTATTATATTTAATAGATAAATGATATATTAAAATATATTGAGATATTGGGGGCCTACAAATTCACTGAAATCAATGCAATAAATTGTTACTGAAAAAAATGAGGGAAATTTAAAAATCAAGCCAAATGTCTGTGAATGTAAATTTATGATGATGAGGCTCTGAAAACCATGCATTGGGCTGTATTTAAATCTCAGAATTGTCTTTGTTCATTTTAGGGACTTCTACATATCATATAGGCATATTGTTTAACATTTTGTATAAATCTATTAATTACAAGGATTGACGCTTGATGTATAAATAGAAATACAATAACTTTATACTTTATAATACATATTCAATAATCAGACACAATCTGCTAAGGGGAAATAAAATCTAACGAATCATGTAAATATTTATCATCTTTTATTAGGAAATTAAACATTTTATCAAACGGTGATAGTTGCCTTAATCTCTTAAACAACTGAGAATATTGTGATCAAACTACATTTTATAAAAAAAAAAATCATCTGTGGAGTTAGCATGTTTCAAATTGGATGACTACAGGGACCAATCTCAAGATCACTCATATAACAGTTAAAATATATTGACAAAATTGTGAGGGGAAATGGTCAATAATGGAAAACTATAAACACATAGAGGTGTGGAACTTGAGGGTGAGTAAATGGTGAAAGAATTTTCATTTTTTGGGTGAACTATCCCTTTAAATGTAAAACCCTTACATTGAATGATGTTCACTAACCCCTTGTTATTATGCACATTATTGTCTCTGACAGCATGTTAAAGCCACTCAGGCTGCTATTTTTTCCCTCTTCTTGGAAAGCAATGATGCATTAAAAACATTGTGTAGATTTTCCACAAATGCACTCCCTAGCCCTCTGCTTCTTGTAAATACTAAAATGTATTGTGCGTGCACATTATTTTTTCACAGACATCAATGTTGTGATATTCAAATGATGTGGATTTGAAAACAGATAGATTGTAAGGTAATAATTATTTATTTCTTAGTCAGCGAGTATTCGGTCAAGTGCTTGAGGCACATGAGTGTGTTTTTATTTCTAATATTCCAACAGACAGCCAGATGATTTTGGGATAGTTCTTTACATGTTTTACAGAATGAAGTTTATTTTGTTTACATCAGAGACTGGCATGTTTGGCTTGTCAAAAATGTTACATTTAGCAGATTTTGAAAAGCCATGGAAAATTCATTGGTCTAATAATAGTTGTATAATAAGAGATTTCTTCCTGTTTGTATTATTACAGAAATGTCATCAGGTCATAGCTGATGAAAAAATATTCAGCACTGTACCGCAGTAGCTTACTGCACTAATCTATAACATATGCATGCGAGACAGCATCCAATTAATATTAATGGTTTGTGTTTTCTTGATTGCTGAGAGGGACCACACGTTGTGATCAAGTCTCAGTGGTGAAGCAGAACCTATTAAGAGATCTCCTGCGAGGACATCCCTCAGTGCGTGCACTATATAATTGCAAGTCGTGGTTATCAGAGTGTCAGGCAGTTTGTGTATACAATCACAAATCTATGTTGAATTCAATGATCTGCATTTTCAGCATTAAATAGCAGCAATCTAAACTGGGCTCGGCACAGTTATACACGCTTGTTCTCTGAGCAGCTACTGAGGGAATACATGCGTGAAACAGGGATCTCTGCTCCTCTGATGTTTAACACGGTCACTTGTGAGGCATAAGCGTTGCAGCGGCCTGTAATGGTGTTGCAGCTCAGCACCACTGCAGTACACCTCCACTGCATCCTTAATTATGCATGGCAGCTGTAGTGAGAACACCCACTCACTCACAAGGGAAGTGCAGGGGCAGGAAAGCAGATAAGAGGAGTGTAGAGTGGGAGTGGGTGAAGTCTTGTTTGCACTGCTGCTGATGGGATGTGAGATTTGAAAAGAACAGAGACTAATGCTGATAAAAGTTTTTACACTAGGTCTTCTTTCTTTAATGAATTTGACTGATCAGGTCTAAAATAATTCTATGTAAATTACCTAAATAACATTATTCATTTCGATATGTTTTATCAATGCATTCGGGTCCTTTATAAGGAAAAGAGACAATTTATAATAGGCTACAAGTAAAAATGAACCGATTTCCACTGGGTCGAGGGGCCTAAAACAAAATACATGGGCTAACGCTGGTTTAACACAAGAAAAACTGCTGTAAAACATCACTCACTTTTCGACAGATTGCGTAACTTTGGTCAACTGGCATCTGTTATCAGGGACTTTGAGGGTCTCTCCCCAGCAAGCTTTTTGTCTTGCTTCCTTTTTGGTCCCATCGCTTTTTTGTCTCTTTAAATCCTCTGTATTTACGCTTCTTTATGGACGTTTTGCTGCGTAAACCGTTTGTTCAAATGAACATGAACACCGTTTCACGTTCAAACTTCGCGCTCTTATTTCCCGGTTTCCCATAATGGACGCGCTGTGAAAGCGTAGAATGATTATTGTATACATCAATGCGGTAAACCGCAATTTTTTGCGGAACATCTGGTACCGCAAAAAAGATACGATGAAATTGCGGTACAAATTACGATGTACCGTAATTTTTTACTATTTCGTTAAAAAATAGCTTTTGTGCTATTCCTGTCTTCGGTCTCAGTCATTCTGTTACCTTGAACTTAAAGGAGTAGTTCACTTTTTAAAAAAACTTTTATTTACTCACCCCCATGTCATCCAAGATGTCCATGTCTTTCTTTCTTCAGTCGAAAAGAAATTAAGGTTTTTGATGAAAACATTCCAGGATTTTTCCTCCATATAATGGACTTCATTGGGTACCAAACGTAAAGGTCCAAATGACAGTTTCTTTGCAGCTTCAAATGGCTTTAAACATCCATTATATGGAGACAATCCTGGAATGTTTTCATCAAAAACCTTCATTTCTTTTCGACTGAAGAAAGAAAGACGTGGACATTTTGGATGACATGGGGGTGAGTAAATTATCAGCAAAAGTTTTTTTTTTTTTTTTTTTTTTTTTTTTTTTAAGTGAACTACTCCTTTAATACCTGGACCAAGGCTCTGGTGACACTGTTGTGTTTTGCAGTGTAATTGAATATTTTAGAGATTTCTTTGATATTCACTTATCATAAAAATTACCTGATGATGTTAGAAAACAATAATTCCCAGCATCGGATATTTATGCATCCAATCTATTCAATTATACAGATCCCTCTATTAGGCAACACACCATAAGTCCCTTATCTTAATTTGTCCTGGACTGTTGAATAAGTGACAGTAATAGACCGATGCCCAGAGGAAAATGAAGACGTGCAAGAGCAGCTGTGGCACAGCTGGTCTGACGTGTCTGTGTGGCCTGAATATACATCTACTGGTAGGCTACTCATCTGTGCTATTAGAAGGTGACTGCGTGTGTTTGCATAATGCATGCATTGATTATGTTTGAAACAGTAACATATTTGGGTTTTGTGCCCTTTTCAAACAGCACTGTAGCCTAGTAGCAATACTGATGACGTTTCCTGGGCATTTCAAGCAAATGAAATCACTTTGATATAAAGCATTCTAAAGGTATAAAAATGTGTTAGGTACTGATTTAGATCACTGCAGCAATGACACGTTTTGTTGATGCATTTTTTATAAGGTTTGATGTAGAAAGTGATTTTGAAGTAGGCTACTAACAGATAGGCCTAGCTTTTGCTACTAGTGGTTCCCCCTCTAGCGGTGAAATTTTAATATAGCATGTTGAACTACTCGAGAGAAAAATTGTAATTGACAGTGATAAATGTAGTGAACCATTAACTACATTTTTATTCTGAATTCTAATGATTTATTTAGTGTCATTGATCAAATAGGAATTAACTTTACGTGAGTTGTACTTTCAGAATATCAGATTATTCTTAAGTATTTTTGGGTGGAGTATCCCTGTACATTGCTAGCAACTGTTCATTGCTAGTTCATGTTAGCTCAGTTCTATTAAATAACATAATTACAATAAATAACAGACAACTTTTGATTTCAAAGCTACAATGTGTGTCATTTTTACTTACAATAACAAAGGCATAGGTTGATGACGCATACGCGGAATAATGAAACTTGTCGTCATGCTGATGGATCTGATAATTAATGTTTATGGATGAGTGAATACATTGATGTAACATGACTGTGGTATGAAGCAGGTCGCGATTGCTAATATGAGAGATATCAGCGCCACACGCGAGTCCCACGTATATAAAGGAACAAGGACATTTGTTATTCTAATGTTATTCTATGTGTTAGTTTGTTGGCTGACTAGCAGTAAGCTAAATCAACATTAGAATAACATACTGACCATATTCTAACATTTCATCATCGTGAGCTATAGAACAAGTTTTTATGTGCATCTGCTCACCTGTCCTGAAGTAACTTACATGTAAAAGCGGCGTCCTTGTCAAGTGAAGTCGTAGTTAGTCGCGGATGTGGAGCTCTCGGCATCTCGGAAACGCCACGCTACTATTGATCCTCGTTTTAGATCTCCTTTTGTCCCAAAGTCTGCTTGCCATAGTCCATAATGCTTGAACGAAACAACAATAGCGTGAGCGTGCCGCTGGACGTTACGCAGTTGTCCACGTCTGTCCATGGTTACTATGGCAGTACAAGTGGAAACCAGGGATAACGCGGATATTACATCATTGACAGGCGACAAGTGAACAGGGACAAGCTATTATTTAAAATTGGCATTTCTCTGAAATTAAAAATCTTTGGGAACTTTTAGGATATTGTAAGTACAAAACTGAAGGAAATATATCACACTGTGCAAGTGATTTTTTAAATTTTTTATTACAAAAATCGGACATATTGTATCTTCAATATTAGGGTTGAGAGGGGCACAACCTATTGCTGGGTTAGTTATAACACTCATGTTTTAAATACTTCCACACAAGCTTGCATGACAAAACTTAGTGTATTTACTAGTTTCCATCAATACTATATACAGAAAAAAAATGTCTCCAAAATTCAGAAATCTTTGGAAGATATCATTGAACATTTATTTAACCATTGCAAAAGTAAATTTCTTATGTTAATGTTCAGAAGTTATTAAATATTATTATGTTGTATGGATGTGTTCGTTGTCAAACTCAAAAAACGTTTATTTTTAATTAATATAAAAATGTTATTATTTTATATAAAAAGTTAATAACTATATTTTATTGAAAACATATTTTAGTTTTTTTCTTGGATAATTTTTTATTAGATCAGATAACATTTCAAGCATATGGTCATGTTACAATGTACCCCTCACATGGGGCATGTTGTCACATTTCACTTCTATCCTTTCAAGAAAAAAGTATACACTGAATTAATGAAACAACACCACATAATTGTACTAGATAAATATGTGTGAAACTAATGCAAGAAAAAATAAATACTCTGAACCCTGAGTAGGTTTAAAAAACTGAGAAAGTCAAAAAGTGTTAGGTTGTGCCCTGCTCTCCCCTAGTAAAGTTGCAATTAACAAGGTAAGGTGTTAAATATGTATATATATTTATATCTGTTCTTGGGATCTGTTGTGAGCTTAGCAGTACTGAATCAGTTCACTCATGGTACATCCAGAAGTACAGCAGATGCCCGCTGGACCGACATCACGACGACTCCTGGAGGACATGGTGAGATCCTGCACAGTGGTGGAGTGTCCCGGAAACTCTGCTGGTGGGCTTGTGTGCTGGTCGGGGGCTGGATCCTCTTTCACGCTCTCAGGGAACTGCTCGTCCTCAGCAGTCAGGGTCCCTTTCTGGTGCGCAAAGAGATCTCTGTCCAGCCAGTTTTGTAGGTTGCCTGAAAAAGGGCAGATGATGTATTAATACACATATAAAGTAGGTAAATGGATGGATAACACCAATGTCTGAAGAAAGCAAACCTACTATGGTGGTTTGCAAAGTGAAGGTCTGAATCAAGCACATTCCGTTTGAGTCGGGAGCTCCCACATGATGTGACCACCATCCGAATGAACTCACGACCACAGAGTTTCACTCGTACATCTTGACTCTCAGTCTTGGAAGTCTCAAGGAGGCTTAATAAAGCTAAAGAAGCAAACCACTTAATGTTCATGCTGTTTCTTGGCGTGATCAAATTAGAATACACAGTATTCAAGTGTGTTCAGGTACTTCGGGCTACCTACCAATACCACATTTGGGTTTTTATACTTCCAATCAGACCTTTGGCATGCATGGTTTTACAAGAATCTATCTGGCCTTGAATGAAGAAAAACATGTTCTGATCTTTGAGGCCTTCAAAACTAGAACGTATTTCAGATAAAACATGTCAGCTGTGATATATTGTATTGCCTGGGGTCAAGGAAAATTGTGATAGCTGGTCACATTTTTCGTATTTTCATATAATATGTCTTTTATGAGTTTACAGAAACACGTCAATGAACGTACTATTTTATATTAGGGAAGATGGGTAAGATGCCTCCGCCATGAATATCACTAAATGTCGTCTAAACACATTTATTTAATTTATTTATTTAATGACTATTTATCTGAACACTATACATTTGTGAGATTCATTCCATCTGAACAGTTCTAATCTAATTTTATGTTCTTGGATAATTGTCATTTCTGAATAATATATGCTGGATATTAAATGTTTTAATGTCTGTTTGTTAATAGAGGATTTATTCACATTTATTCATTTAGATTGCTAGGATAAAAAAGTATGTTGTTTTTATTCTGAAGTGAAAAGTGAATGGGAGAGAAGCCCCCTAGTGGAATGTTGTTGCATGTGTTTCTTGTTTTTTAAAAAGAATTATTGTTACGAATGTATTTAATAATTTCGTAAATTAGGCACACATTTCCAAACATATTCACTATAGGACAACAAATTATTTTATAGAAAAAAATTACAAGATTTATTCAGTTTATAATGCTGTGAATTAGACACATTTAAAACGTTAATTATATATATATATATATATATATATATATATATATATATATATATATATATATATATATAATGAGGGACGATGTCCACTAAGGGACTTATATACAACATTGGGGAATTCCCACTGTGGGCATCTTCCCTCATCCACACTGTTTCAACAACTTCAAAAAGTAAACATTTTGCAAATATATATGGTTACAATTCAGTTTATTGAATGACATTTAGCCACCAATCATTTTTTAATAAGCTCAGTTGGGATAAGCTCAGTTGGGTTTAACATAAATAACTAACAAATACATTAGTTATTCCAGTCTGAATGCACTATAGATGATCCCATAATTGACCGTTATGCAGTAAATCCCTGCTGTATGTGGCAAAGGCTGATCTTTCCCGTACAACAAAAGCCACAAACATGCAGCTGTCAAGGGCTCTTGTCTTTACATTCCCTTAATTGAAGTTGAACCTTTCTCTCATAACATTGGCTTCGTTTGTCCTCTTGATCCTAAAATCCTGTTAGACATGAAGTCAGATGACTTGACTTCTCACTGATGGTAGCTTACGTGCTCGCTTTGCACTTACATTGTTTTCAGAGACGACAAACAATTAAGATGTTAATGGGAAAACTCTGAAAATAATACAAACAAAGCATTTTATAATAAGACAAAAGAAAGCAACTCCTCTGAGATTTGCATTCTGCATGAGCTTAAAACAAAAGATGTTTAGGTTGGTCTCTTTTTGCATCAGCTAGGGAGCCTAAAGATTGTATTAATGATTGCATTAAATTATTTATGTGGCGACATACATACAGTGGACTAGTTCTCTCTTAAAGAAACCGTTTGCATTATTCGTTTTTTAATATAAGTTGCTGGGGTATGTTATTAAATGCAGCGCAAAGGTGAATCGTATAATGTAAAAGTTTTGAAAAATTTCAAAATAAGTTTGACATGCATGATGATAATATGACGTATTATGGATATTAGATTATATGTGGGGGGGGGGGGGGGGGGGGGGGATATGGCTCTAGAAAACAGTCTTATAAACAACCATCATCACAAATAATTAAACAAAAGAGGAAATCACCCTGCAGACCTTCCAAAAACAGTTTAAATGTGCATTGGGCTAATCTGAAAGGGTGACAAAGTGCTTACTGGAGAATTTACAAATACAATTTTCATAGCATCATATTGTTGAGAAATGTCATGGTATCCAAATGCACCTCACCTTTGCAGAAACACCATTCTTGATGTGAAAGCAACACTCACCAAAGGTGTCTGAAGGCCACATAAGTCTCACTTGATCCTCTAAAATCCCTTGTTTTAATTGAGGAAGAAAAATATGCAGAATGTCAGGATTCTTGTCTGTTTTTATATGTACAGAGCTTTCCACTTCCTTTCTTTTTCCTGCTGAACACAAAGGAAGATATTTTGAAGAATGTCGTTAACCAGACAGTTGATTTACCCCATTGGCTTCCATAGTAGGAAAAAAAAAAACTATGGAAGCCAGTGGGGTACATCAAATGTCTGGTTACCAACATTTTACAAAATGTATTCCTATGTGTTCAGCAGAAGACATACAGGTTTGAAAACAACTTGAGGGTGAGTAAATGATGACAATTTTCATTTTGAAGTGAACTATTTCTTTAAATCTTTTAACATAGATTGATACAAAAAATAGTTTGCAGTCTGTAATAACATTTTATGTTAATCCACTTGATGCCTGAAATTACTTGATAACTGAATAGATATGCAACTGCTAGAAAAACTAGCACAAAGTAGTTCACCTCAAGATCCTCAGCCACATCCCATTTGTAAGCCATCTTAAAGCTAATGGCTTAATTTTCTTTAACCTGGCGTTCACCCATCTTTTAAATCCTTGTTTAATTCAAGGCAGGCTGGGAACCTGAGCTGTCTGTTCAAGGGCAGTGAAGGCAGGGTGGATGACAAGGACATTCAGTGATGACACTGGCCAGTGGGATGTCCATTGTCCTCATCAGTCTCCTCAGCTTGAGGCTCGAAGCAGCTCTCAAATTTCTTTTGAAATCTTTTCTTGAGGTTCAATCCACGCAGGACTTTTGTGTTAGTGCACTCCTGAGCCTTCAACTTGGCGTAATAGTCAGAAAATTTGTTAAATAAGATGGAGATTGGCATTCCGTTCAAAATAATGCCGAAAGATATGCACCCGAAGGCCACCACTCGACCGGAGTACGATATGGGCACCACATCTCCATAGCCCACCGTTGAGATGCTCACCTGTAACAGCATCAAAAAACAATGTCTATTTATATATTGCAAATGAGGACCAGGACACTGTAAAATACACAACAAAGGCAATGAAAAGGAAAGAAGCAAAAGAGAGTTGTGTTCCCATGTCCGTTTATCAGTATTGTGCATGCAAGTCAACTTAGTATAATACTTAGTAAGCCTCCAGGAAGTTCTGAACTAATCTAACTTTTCCAATCAGCATGGATGCCTCCAATTGAGCGGCATTACAAGGTATTATATAAGATTAAATACAGCCGCCCGAGGATAAGGACTGACAATTTAAAGAGGATAGAGGGATACAACAGGCAGCCACAGCAAATGATAATAATGATTATAATTTAAAAAAAACAAACAAACATTCGCACGCAAGTGGTACTACTAAAAAACACACATAATGATGCCCACTGGTTTAATATTTGAGCATCAAAGTTATGTAAATAGTCTATGTCAGCTTTGCATATTTTGAATCTAAATGTGGACAGCCCATTCAAATTGGGTTTGGATATTTTCAGTAAATCAAGAATACAGCCATACAGTCTCCTGAGAGAATTATTATGTATTTATTTTTACAAAATGGGGCGGAAATTCAGAAACAAATGAAACTGTTTATTGAGTCCATGCAGTGTTGATTTGGCATTATTAAGCCTTTTTATTAATATTCTGAATTAGCTTTTATTTTATATTTTAAATGTTAATTTTAGTCATTTTGATATGTGTTTTTGCCATTTTTATTGTTTACTTACAGTATATTACTTACTAACTAGTACTGAAACTTATTTCAGTTTGTTGGCAAGGCAACATTTCTAATTTTTATTCCAATTACCAAAAACTAATGTTTATTGTTGTAGTTTTAGAAAAGACTGACCAGTACAAAGCCCAAACCTAATCACCACTGGTCCCCTGTGAGCCCACTCCATCTTCCCAGATCAGTGTCTGACCTCACTGATGCTCTTGTCTCTGGATGAGAGTAAATCCCCACATCCAGGTTCTAACATTGAGTTGAAAGCATTCCTAGAACAGATGAAGCTAGCAGCAACATCCTAATAATAGCCATGGTTTTAAGGCTATTTGCTTAGGTAAAGTCCCCCTGAAACGGAAGTTGTGAACGACTTTTCTCCAGTGCTGTGACGTATTTCCAAGTGAATATTGAACAGGAGGTAGGGTTTTACTCTAGCGCTCCTCATCTCCACCTCTCGCTAATAGCAGACTAACGGTTTGAGGGGAGTGGTTAAGCATTTCCCAACCCAAGCCATCAAACCTACGTCATCAGAAAAAGACCGGAAGACCATTCCAGACCGGAAGTAACTTTTCAGATTTTGATTACCATGGTAAAAACAATGTATATATATATATTTACTTGCACGGATTAATTGTTCACCACAAGACTAGTAATATGCGCTAACAAAGTAAATAGTTTCAATTTTGATTTTACCACATGGGTCAATTCAGGGTGATTGGGACACTTTTTGCCACTGAGATGACTCGGAAAAAGTGTCCCAATCAACTTAATTTCGCCCCTATAGGTATGCCGTTTGGATGTTCTCATACTTTTGCCCATTTGTATTAATATATCATACTATAGTTGTGCTAATTGTGGTGAATGTTTTGAGACATACTCACCGCTGCCCACCACCAAGCATCTGGTATACTGCTAAAAGGTGTTCCTACAGCATCCTGCTCCACTGAATGCATTAGGGCGGAGAAGGTGAAGATCCCCATGATAATGAACAGAAACAGACAGCAGACCTGTTCAAAACACTGGCGGAGAGTAAAGCCAAATGCCCGCATGCCCGTCGAGTGCCTCGCCAGTTTCAGAATGCGAAAGATGCGCATGAGTTTAACAACTTTAAGCACTTTGCTAACTTTGCTAACCCTCGCCATGGTTTTGAGGTCATCTTGAACGCTGAGATCTTCCGGGTTAGCAAAAGCCTCAAATACCAGCTGGATAAAGTAAGGCATGACAGCCACTAAGTCTACAAAATTAAGTGCACTCTTCAAAAAATGCTTGACGTCACAAGTTGTCAGCAGGCGAAGGAAGTACTCGAAGGTGAAGAACAGAATTGAGGTGATCTCCACACACTCCATGTAGGTTCTTCCATAGATTTTATAATCTTTCAGTTCGCTGACAGTATTTAGAGTCATCGCTACTATGGAGATGAGCACAAAGAGGCTGGAGAACACAGCAAAAGCCTTAGCAGTTATCGAGGAGTATGGGTTCTCCATTAGGTCCCACAGCATCTTACGAACGCCACCCAAAAACATTGACTTGAAACCCTCCTCACTGTGCTGAGGCTCAATTTCTGCCATAAGTTCCCTGTTCACTTTCAGCTGGTCTCTTATCTCGTCGACTTTCTCCTCGTAGAGAATGCGGCAACAGCGGGGACTGTCCCTCAAGTGCAGCCCCCAAAACTGCATTTCCTCCTCAAAATTGATGGGGCAGAGACTCTCCATTACCCATAACACATTGCTACAATAAAAGTGGAAGATGTAGTGGAAGAAAGTGGGATCTCGGTCGAAGAAAAACTCGTTAGTGAGCACACAATAGTCATCGCAGAGCGTTAGCTGCTTGACGGGATCTTTACACAGGACTAAGCGTCCTATTCTGGTTTTAGGGTGTTTGATGGCCTGGTGCTTTGGAATGGTAAAGACTTTCCCACCTATATTTACATTGATCACAGCTGAATGGCGGTGTGGGATCTTTGCTGCTTCTGTCTCACTGTTTTTCCTCTTTTCTTGATCTCTTTTGTCACTTGCCTGAGGTGATGGAGTATCAAGGTTGTCCATCGACGTCCAAGGTTTCACAGAGCTGTCTTGTGAAAAAGGAAAGGCACTGTCTTCTTCCTCGATGCTCTGCGAAAAGCTGGCATTAAGTTTGACACTTGCAAATAGACTTGAACGTCTTTTTTTCAGTATTTTAAGATTTTTGATTCTTCTTGGTTGATCCATTATGGTAACTTAAATGATGACGAATGTGGAAAAAAAAATATCGAACTGAAAGATGTAGAAATAAATGTAACAAAAAAACGAACTTCTTTTTAGAAATAAAAACAGAAAAAGGCAGATTCTACATTCCAACACGTCCCACTTTCCTTTAAAATGCTTCAAATAAATGTTCAGACGGGTGGAGAAAACATATTCCACTGCTTCTAGCTTTTTAGAGTTTGCAATGTAGCTAAAAAGACAGAAAGGAAAAAGCAACTGTATTTGTTTCAGCTCAACTGAAGATCAAGAGTTGGGATTTGCCCCACCTCACTGATGCCATAATCCCATTGCTGTTCTTTCTGTCCTCAACAGAGTTAAAAATACAGTCATGAGGATTAGTGTAGTGATTTAAGGATTGAACCCAGGAGGAGGAATGGCAAAGGATAAATAGCAGTTGCAAGGATACTAAGGTTATTAAATGCTCACAGAAAAATTCAATTTATGTTGCTTTTAAATCAACAATATTGTGCTCAGTCTGATATTTAAACAATTCAGTGCAAATCCAATGTGAAAATCCTTTAATCCCATAATTTCCTTATTTTGTTCTGTATCCTTTTCTCTACTTTCATATCCTCTCATGTGCTCTTCTGCACATTTAACCACCAATGTGATCAGACAAAACTTAAATTATAACATAAAATAAAAGCTATATCTGTAGTCATATTAGAGATGCAAATAACTTTCAGGAAAGAAAAGTAATTTATTTTTTAATTAAACTTATCTAAAATTATGGGGGGGCTGTCTTTTTTTGTTGTTGTTTTTGCATGACACCTCTACACAAAGCTTTGGTCAGTTTATCATTAGGCTAGTTTATAAAACATTTTTTACATATCCCCTTACTTATAGAGAAATATCTATGATTTTTATTTTATAATATGATCGAATTAACATTTAAAAAAATAAGTGTACTGACATAATCACAGACCACAGTATCTTCAGAAGTCTTCATACAGCTGGTCCTGGATCTGCAATATAAAAGTTCCCCCTTATGATCCCGGAAACGGAAATAAAGTCTGCAAAACCGTTTTATTAATATATATTTTAAATATATATATAATTTTTGGTATGTTTTCATTTTTAACAACAATATCAAAATTTAACATCTAATAAAACCCGATAAATTGAAAATATGCCGTTTTTTGTGGGTAGATAAAATCCGTCGAGACCACGTGACTTCCTTTCCGAACGAAGCTGAAATCATGGATGCCAGCCGCGTGCAGCCCATCAAGCTCGCCAGAGTAAGAAAAATACATTTTATTTAGTATTTCTATTTGAATTCTGCAATTTAATACTTGTAAAATGAAAATACATCGTTTCAATTCCTTTTGGGAAACGGTAGCCTTCAATAATCTTACAATCCTCTCACAACACTGTAGCGGGCCTTTAGTTAGCATTAGCATCCTGCAATCCAGCAGTTTGGATATCGATTGTCGTTTCCACCACATGTGCCGTTTAATAATGTCAGTTATATTTACCTTTAATTGTGTATCTTTATTACAGGTTACAAAAGTGCTGGGAAGAACCGGCTCCCAGGGACAGTGTACCCAGGTGTGTTTAGAATTAACTCATGCTCAGTTAACGTAACATTACATGCGGAATGTAATTAGCGACTTCATTAGAAAAACATTTAGATTCTTGATGTGCGTGAACTGAGTTGCATTGCATTCTAAAGTGAATTTTGCTGGAGGCAAATATCACTGCTTGTAGCCACAGCTCTTGTGCGTGATCAATTTTGTAAATATTGAAAGCGTTGTAATCAGAATGACACGTTATGAAATAATTATTGTTGTTGGTCATGTCTTCAAGATCTAGTTAAATGTATATTGTAGTTGGATAAAAAAAAATTGTGGCTGTTAAAATGATGTAACTGAGTTATTTTAAAAGTTCACTTTTTGATCCACATGTATAATAAGACTTAAATTATTGTGCTTCCATAGGTGCGGGTTGAGTTCATGGATGACAGCAACAGATCCATTATCAGGAACGTGAAGGGCCCAGTAAGAGAAGGAGATGTTCTGACACTTCTGGAGTCTGAAAGAGAGGCCAGGAGGCTTCGCTAGGTAGCATACTTTATTCACTGCTGTAAATGCATTTATCACCTAAGATTTATTTGTGTATGTATATATGTGTGTGTGTTTTGTGTGGGAAGACAATGCCAAGTTATTATATTTAACGTATCTGACCGAAAAGTCTGTAAATACTTAACCATTAATCTTAGTTCTTTTCCAGTGTTTAAATTATTTAAATATTTTTGACTGTCTTTTGTGTGGTAGATGACTCCTATTTCTCACATCATATGTAAATTAAGGCCATATTAATTTAATCTTATCTTCCATATTAAAATGCAGCAGACTTATGACTAAAAATGGCTAGTAATAACCTAATAAATATTTTTCTGTTTCCCCAGCAGTGCACGTATGATGACCTGCCATGGCCAAACCAGTACTTGTGGAGCACATCAACATCAGCTCTACAGTTGGCAGTACAATATTTGTGCGCAGTTTGAAATAAAATGTCTTTTGTGAAGAATTTGGTCCTCCATTTCTTCCTAATGTTTGTTTAAGGTGTTACAAGTGTAATTGGAAGAGTAAACCCCATACTTAAAATTGCTCTTTTTGGACAACCAACCAATCACGGTCTTCAAAAGACTTCATGTGTCATAACATAGCAACGGTGTCAACCCCGCCTCCTCAATAAGATGAAAATTGTTGTCTTTTCCTTAGTCCTTACTCTCAGATCGGTCCTGAGTCACTCTTAAGCTAAGACTCCTTCGTAAAAGTTTGTAAGCTAAGTTAAGAGTCTTCTGAGAGGATTCTTAGAATCTTCATGATGAATCTTCAGGCCCTGAGCCTGTATTCATAAAGAATCATAGTGTCTCAGAATCTTAGTGTTTGATTAGGGTTGTTGATAAACTGTGTATGACAGTCGATCGGCAGGAGCAGGGTTGGGCAACCCTGCAAAATATTAAGAGTTTTCTGAGAGGATTCTTAGAATCTTTATGAATACGGGCCCTGATCTATTTATATTAATATCCAGTTAAGAGAAATATTTTCCTATTTATAGGTAAATAATTCTTAGACATCACTGCTTTGGTCCAATATTCTCATCTTTGATAACTACTTTGAGTTTAGAATTTCTTATTTTAAAAAGTACTCTGTCTGGACATCTGCTGGGAAGGTAATATAGAGACAGGACTTTAATTGAATATCCCTGCTCTAGGGGACTACTGGCAAGTTGCCAAGACATTTTAGATTGTCATAAAAAAATGATAATCTTGTCTGACATGTGAGCATTATTATGTATCTGAATACATTATTTCTAATATATTAAGCTTAGAAACAACACTAAAATTCAATGCTGTGATAACAGTCTGGAAAAAAAAAAGTGTGATTGCTGGGAAATCTTGTATATGGGTATGTTTCTTGGTTCTAAGTTGTAGATATGCAGTTATGGGCATAGGTGTAATTTAACAATTTAATTGTAACAATTAACATTCAAGCGAGGACATGATACTTGTTCTCCAAAGCAATATAAGTGGTGAGTGAAGACTTGGCTAACTGCCTTATTTTGCTGATGTTCTGCCTTGCTAAAAAAACAAACAAACAAACAAAACAAAAAACTATAGAACATTTTCTGTTCATTCAACACGAAGTGCTTGATTCAGTGTTCGTTGGATGTCCACGAGAGGGCACTATTGGTCCTCCTCAGCCTGCCCCTGTCTTAGAGATTATTTACCAGTGTAATCTTGAGCTATTGGTGGGTAGAAAGCATGCAGCTCTCAAAATGTGTGATCCGGCTAGCACTGAACGCATTTGCAGATGTTTAGGTCAGAAGTTCATGGTTTATTTTGATTACAGTTTTTGGCCACCCCCTGGTTCTCTTGCAAAAGAAGAGCATCTGCACTCGCTCTTTCACAAAGTAAAATCAATATGGAAAATTCTTATTTTTCATGGAATATTTCAGTATTTATGCGTGCACATCATTATTTTATTAAAGTCATGTGCCCTCGTAATCATCAATTAAAATAACTGATGATGTGTTTAAGGTTGGAACAACCTGTCACTCATATGAGATCTACATGAGAGCTACAGCAGCAATTCACCACAAAGATCCAATCAATTATAGTGGAACTTAAGCAGGATATACTAAATAAGATTCCTTGGTTTTTGACAAAAGAATCCCACCTTTGAAAGATAAATCCCTCATGGTCCATATCAAATTTCTATTTTCATTTTCTTCCAACAGTTCCATTTTCCAGCTTTACAGTGTATGATCTGTTACTGGGCATATCACATTTGCAGGTGTCCAGTGTGTTCTGTACTACTTGTTCTCCTTCCCAAAGAGGTCTAAGATCTTTTGATCTTTAGATCCTCTATTGTAGTTGGCCTGTTTGCCTTGGTTGCCTTTTACTGCATGTTCTGTTTACAACACCTGACAAACCACACCTGTTCAAACCGCACATTTTCCTATGTATGCTTTTGATGGCTCCACTCATCCCAGGCCAGTATACACAGTCTCTTGCTCGATGAAAGTAGCTTTCAATACCGAAGTGTATGATTTCTGTTCTCAGCTTTGCTGGTATTACAGCTCTCTCTCTCCTCTGAAAATCCCACCAAGCTCTTCTCTCACAAAAAAATAATGGGCTTATTTTCTTCAGCTGAATTTTCTCTTCTGGCCATCCCTGGACTATCACTTGCTGTAACATCTGAGATATCCCATCCTTAGCAGTTTCTGTCTGTTTGTTGACTTCTTTCTGAAATGGTCAGCTACTGCAACATTTAATCGTCTCAATTTGTGTTTCTTCAGAACCTTCTGCAGCGCTCTGCTGCAAAAAAGCATCTGGTTGAAACTCCCTGAAGCAACTCCTTGTGGAAGTGCTACACCCAGTCCTGTCTCAGAGGGGTTGCATAGAAATATCAAGTCTTCTTCTGGATTGCATTACTTCAAACAGGTGCAGAGGCAATCATTTGCTTCAATATATTGAATGCTTCTTCCTGTACATCAGTCCACTCCCAAACCACATTTCTGTTTGTCAGTTGTCTAATGTGTTGAAGCTGTCTGATCACCATACCTTATAATCTCTGTAGCCCCTTCACATCTGACGGTCTGGGTATCTCCACTATGGCTCTCACTTTGTCTGGGTCAATCTTTAGACTTTCCGAATTTAGTGTGTCCGATGTATTTTCCAGAATTTTCGATGTTTTATTCACCACCACCATGCTGCTAATCCAATCAGTGGTCTTTTTCACCTGCGCTCTGATGCCTCTCCTGTACCAGGTTTCCCAGCTCATCTTTTAAGTGTTTCATTAGTGCCACGGAAAGCCTCACCGGTTTAACTTCAGGATCCACCTCAAAGTTGTATTTCGCCTCCAGGCATCCATTTTCTTCAAATACATCAGCATATTCTCGTTGTATGTCTCTCTGTGGTAACAATATCATCAATCGCCACAATGTTTTCATCCTGTATTCTTACCAGATCCATTGCACTGCCTTGTTTCCTAGCAGGGGCACTGACGAGCTTTCCTCTTCTACAATGAATTCCAGACAATAGAGTTTTCTGTTTCTGAGGTTTCTTATTTTTATTAGGATTTCCAATGAGGTTTCAGGGTGCTCTTATTATACATGACCAGGATCTGTTCAATCTTTTCCATTAATGTGAATAAACAGTTGAATGGGTCTGGAATTGCAACTGGCTTTTGAGCCTGGTTGCGAACAGTTGTTTTTCTTGTATGTCCTCCCATTTCTTACGATTTATGAAACGGTTCCTCTTCCATTTCTGCTACAGCGTTTTCTTTTTCGCTGTGTATCCAGTGTTTTGTGTGAGGTAGCAAAATGGTTCAGCTTGCCACATTTTCTGCATTGCTTTCCATAAGCTTGGCAACTGTTTCCTTTCACTCCTGCTGTTTTCCACAGAATTGACACTTAATGGATTAAATATGTTTGGCACTCTAGGCCTGTAATTCACTGAACTGCTTGCACTTCAGCTTTCTGTCCCTCAATGGTCATCACATTCTCTTTTGATCGTTCTGATGCTCTTTATATCCTCACACATTTCTCAAGTGTCAGGTCCTGTCAGGCATTCTCTTACTTGTGAGTTCAGTATGCCACATACTATTAGCCGATCCAAAATTGCACTTGTCTGCCAGCATTTTCAAATCAATAATAGTTTTGCCCAAGTTTTGATTACTGGAGAAACATTTTTACCTTTCCATAGTTCCATTCGGTGCTAGAGTGCAATGGTTTTTGAACGTGGTTAACAACCATTCCAGTGTCAGTTTGCTGTCAGAGAGTGACTTAAGAAGTTTTTGGCTGGGATGACTGATTGTTGGAGAACGGATTTGAGGTGACTCTGGAACCAGAAGCGAGTTTCAGGTTTGTTGGAGTCATCTATGAATAGGGGTTCAAGGTGGGATTTAACCTGAGAAGTTCTCCATTCAAGGTACAACAAAACAGACTGGTATGGTTGGATTGGTGATGAGAGGTTGAAAAGTCTGAGATGGGGTGGGTTTTGGGGTCGAATTTGGAAGTGATAGCGAGTTCTAAACATCTAAGAAAACCGAAAAAAGCTAAAATAAACATGGCGCCTAGTCTGCGGGCAGTATTGAGGGACTGATAGTCTGTGCTATCACAGGGTCTAAATACGTTTCACGAGTTCACACTTACATATAATTGTAAATTCCAGAGTCAGTTCGTCTTAGTTATCTCCCAGTTTCTCTGATTAGAAATTGGAAAACTTTTATCTACTACGTTTTGTTATCCACATCTGTAAGCAATAAATCGGTGTTCAAGGTAAACTCCGAAGTTTAAGGGTACCCGAAAACGGCGGATGTTGACGTATGGTCAAAAGCGTCAGTTGTAGGACGTCTTGGGATGAGACTGCGCTTGTTTTTAATGCCGAAAGAGGGTTTGCACTGGTGCAAGCTGTTAGTAAATCTGGCCCTTAGTTTGATTTAATTAAACTCACACTGATAAAGTAAAGGCAATACTAACAATACTATTGCATCAGTTAACTGTAAGACAGTGTAAGATCATTTAAAAAATGTCTCTTTGCTTGGGTCAAAATCTTTGTTAATAGTAAAATTAATTACTAATACACAAAGGCAATGGTGGTTTAACTAGACCAAAGTAGGTCATTTCAACCTAATTTGGAGATTTAAGAAGACAGACACTATAGAATTCGTTTGGCACAGCAGTGTTTGCTGACACTCACATTTGATATTTTTCATACTGACATATAAAGAAGGGGCCTTTTTGACTAAATAGTATAATTTATTTAATATAGAGAATAATATTTTTAAATAATAACAGTCATATCATCAAATATAAATTGAGCTTGTGAAGCAATTTATTGGAAACTTTTGAAATAACCACAATGCGCTTCATGTTCAATTTAACTATTCTGTTTCCGATTTATTTTTTAAACATGAACTACAGTATATTCTTACTGTATAAAACAAGTTCAAACGACCCCTAAATTTCGCTGCCCAACGACTGTTGCTTCGTTGAACTTCCTCCAATATCTGAAAAGAAGTACTGTTGTGGAAATGGGGAAAAATTAGTCTATTTCTTGTAACTCTACATATTCACTGTGATCTGACATGAAGGCGTCTTCACAGCAGATACATGCAGACATGTTTACCGGATACAAATCCCCCCGCCTTGATGTCCCCGAGGTCTCATCTTTCTCTCAGCTGGATAAAAACAGGGGTGACTGTCGGACAAACCCACCAGTGTTTGTCATTTCCAGTAAACACCCTCATGGTGTATAATGAATAAATACAGGAAGCAATTGATCTTGTATTATTTAGTGCTTATATTATATTTAAAGATTAAAATATTTTGCATTGTTATTCCTGATTATTAAATCGGCTCATGCAATATATATTTTTTCCAATGATGATGAAAATGTGAAGTTTTAATTTATTTTTTTGGATTACTGTGCTACTGTGAGAATCGACCCTGACCAGTGGCATCTAAGACACATAACCTATGTTCAATGTAAGTAGAGCAGCTGTGCCTCCACATCTGTTGAATAACAACACTGTGTCACTAGAGCATTGAGTTTCACTTGGGTCAAAGAGGAGACGGTTGACCCTGATTTACTGCTGCTGGTTCTGTCACTGACCCATGTTTATGATGTTCATTTTGAGTACCGAAGGCCCCAAGGACAGTTTTAATCATTTTCACAGAGGACTGAGGTTACTGTAGGACATGTGGAGCAACCTTTAACCTCAGAAAAAGTCCACAAAAAGACCTTTGAATAAAACTTTTTGCAAAAATAAAAAAATACAAATATTAATATAATAATATTTCTAATGGGCCCTGATCTTTGAAGGCTCTTCCAAGTACACTACTGTAGTAGATTTTTACAAGTTTCTATTCATCAAAAAATCATTAAACAGCAAATATGATTCATGTGACAGTAATTATGCTGAAAATTCAGCTTTACAATCACAGGAATAGTCTTAAATTACATTTTTAAATATATTAAAATAGAAAACAATAATTTTAAAGTGTACTAATATTTTACAATATTACTGTTTTTATTGTATTTGTGATCAAATAAATGCAGCCTTAATTGATGAGCACAAGAGACTTCTTTCAAAAACATAAAAAAAAAACTTACCAACCCCAAACTTTTGACCAGTAGTTGACATTAACATGTTACTTTAGCAAAATATTTATTTAATCTTAGAACAGTATTGTTCTTCTTAAGATGACAACACAATGTTTTTTACCAAGCTAAGCCAACAGAACTAAAACAAGGCAAGGTTCAAGGCCACTTCTGGTGTTATGGTGACCATTCTAATGTTGAGAAGTAAAAAACAAGCCAGATTAGACAATACATGGCCTTACAAAAAAGACATGCATGTTTTATCTCTGGAACACAAGTCTGTTATCTAGACTTTACTGTTATTGCTTCAGATCACTTACAGTTTATAACTTTAGGCACAACTCTGCTACATGTGTTATAAAAGGAATGAATGATAATGAAATAATAGTTTGTGTGTTTAATAATAATAATAAAGTGTTGCAGTAATTTAGTTATTTAACGGTGTCTGGACATGCATAGTAAAATGTTTGCTGGTGCTCTGTTTTGATTTCAAGTACAGGCCATAGGCAGTAGGCACAAAAAAGGAACATTATTTCAATAAATGAAAGCTTTATAGCATAAGTTCTGCCGGGAAGACTCAATAAATCAAATAAATTAGATTGTTTAAAAGTGTACTGTGTATTATTCCACAACCGCGTATCTGCAAGTTTCATAGAGTCACAGTGGAGATTTTTCAGTGACTCTTTCTGCAGGTTACATTGAGCGTTTATGAGTGAATCATTCATTCAATGGATTTGTTCAAAACGCCGATTAATTTCCGAATCAAAAAATATCACTGTGACGGCCTATGTGAGTGAGTCGTTGAATCAACTGATTTACTGTTTAAGAAACTCTATACTGTGCATTGCTTAAAGACGTGATGGTTGATTCTGTTTTGGATTTGTTTGGAAAGATTGGCAGAGCAAAATTTGAAAGTACACAGTGTAGGGTATAAAGAAAATATAGATATATAAACATAGCATCTAAATTTAGTGAACAAAAAGACGCTCGGCTAAATCTTATGGTTATCTGAAAGAGGGGCCAATGTGTGAGGATATAGGCTGCATTTTCTGTACATCCCATGTCATTATTCTCATAGAAACAGTTCCCACAGAGTTAAATATCTTTCTGCTTCTGGGAATATGTATAGACATGTGGCATATCATCTTTGCAGATCATGGAAAAATGCACTGCATGCACGCTCCCAGTCCTCAGTTTGTTTTGTTGTCTAGGACTCCTTAGGGGATGAAAGGTTAACAATTTCCTAATGTTATTTATATTTAAAGTCACAGGGGGTTGCCTATAGCAGATGTTCTGAAAGTTAAATAGGTCCCAACTAGAAAAGTGTTTTATAACATGTTGGAAACCGATCAAACTTAACTGTCAGAAATGTTACATGACGGGATGCAACCTGATTCTAGAATTCACAGGGCATCCGGAGGTGAATATGCAATAAAAATAATATTGATTTTACAGATAGTTATACGGATACTCGATGCATTTTACTCAATGCATAGCTATGAATGAGTCTATTAAACTTGGATCATTACATCTAAAAAATATTTATAGTTAACATAATATACATTTCCCTTTATGCAGAAGTATTATGTGTTGCACAGTTAAAACTCCTTAAAAGTAATCCTTTAAGTGTCTCAGGAAATTACAAAGGATAAAATGGTTTATTTTAAAAGAAAAGAGAAGTGAAGCCTGTCTGGGGCGAGTGAATGAACATCAACATGAATAAAACCCAGTTGTGCCACCAGCATCCGAATGAGAAAATAAATAATGAGAGCTAAATGCATCAAATTTGTAAATTATGAATTAGTTTATCATTTATAAACTAATTAATAATTTAATTCTAATTCAACCCCTCCCCCCCAATACTGCCAATATTGTTCTTTGGTAAAAATAAATAAATAAAATAAAATTATATATATATATATATATATATATATTATTGCTTGAAAGTGCTGTGTTTAAACTTGTCGGGATCTTCAGTATGACTGAACATAGCTGAAGCTGAAAACTGATTAGACATTTATGCATCTGCAATGTATGCAATGTATGTACATCCTGTCCTTTCCCAGTCTCATGAGTTACACACTAATAGATTCAGCTATGCACCGTGCATATTTCAGTCTGAATGCTCATTAGACTCATAAGAATGCATTTTAAGTCAGTTTGTCTTTCATCTTTTCAGGATCTGAATGAATGCTCAGCCAAATTAGTGCAATGCAACCACTAAAAATACAGAAAATATCAGATGCCTGTAAGAGTTCAGAATGTAAAAATAAGCAACAGCTGCTGCATTGTCATATCAGAGTGTCATATTTAAATAACCTGGTGGTTACAAGCTGCTGTCCTCTGCTGATTATTCAGTGTTTAACGGTTGCTTGAGATAAAGTTACTTAGGGTGGGGGGTGAAATAAGTAAATAAAAAAAATTGTATATAGGCAAAATGAGGAGGAAACAACACAATTATTCTATAAAGATGATCATGTGTCCAGAAAGCACATCAGAGATTCACAGCAGGCCATTTATACCCTGTATGTGTTCTAGTGAGGAAATGTGTTGTGTGATTTCCAGTGTTTGAATAACAGACCTTGAGGTGGTGGTGAAGGCCATGCGCTGATCTGTGGGATTTGAGCTGAAGGGAGATAACCTCTATATTTGACCACAAGGAGGCAGAAGAACTTTCTCTGGACAGTCCCAAAATGCACTTCTTTCAAGCACGTACGCGGTTGAATGCATGCCCAGATGTGGTTTAGTGTACACTCAGAACAAACTGTTCTGGAATAGTTGAGTTCTGCTGTGAGTAAAGAAGTTTCAGCAAACAGTTATCTTGCAGTTTGTCTTTTCATTGTTTCTTTATCTTTTATCTCATTATTATCAAGCATGTAGTAATCTATTTGTGATAACAAATCAAATTGGTTCTTGTTCTGGAAAAGTCTGAAAGATGTCTCAAAGGATTGCCTTCCACATTAACAGGTGTAGTTACACGTCGGAAATGGTTTTACACAGTTCTCAACATCACAATCACAAAAACTATAATCCCTACATGCAGAAAAGGACAACCATACTATGACAGTTCAAATCTCATGACTGAAGTCATGCTCTGGATATTTAAAGTCAAATTTAATCATACCTCAGCATGGTTCCAGTATACATTAACTTCCGCCTTCACTTTCTAGTCATCAAGGAATCCTGAAAAAAAGGGGAAAAAAAGAATTAACAATATGTTTCTTGAGCAAACCAGCATATTAGAATGATTTCTGAAGGATCATGTGACACTGAAGACTGGTGTAATCACGCTGAAGCTTCATTCCATCACAGGAATAAATTGCTTTTTTCAAAATAAAATAGAAAACAGTTATTTTAAACAATTTAATAATATTTCAACAAATATTTCAATAATATTTCAATATTTCTACATAAACACAGCTTTGAAGAGACATGATCAGGTCATATGCAAGTGTTCATCTCACTCTGGATATGAAATCTGAACAATATACAGAGGAATACAACATTTAAAAACAGGTGGTGTTAAAACCGAGTCATACGTGTAATATATGGACAGGTGGCAACTGTTATTATGCAATCACCCAAAATACAACCATATCATCAAGTTAAAGTTAGAACAAGACAGAAAAGACAGTATTTAGATCTCTTACTGTAAATATACTGTACTGTCAGTGTCAGTATCACATTTGGCAAATCAAAATATTTCTGAAATGAAGGCAAATATCTTTTAACAGGATATATCAAAGAAAGAAAATAAATGCAATAGAGTCCCATGTTAATCATGTGACAGCTAACAAGGGCAAGGTTTATGTTGTCTATTGAAGCATGACCTCTGTAATGCTTTTTTTAACAACTGGTTACCAAAACATATAGGCTAATTGTATTAACAAAACTTCAAGTTTGTTTAAACTGGTTTATTTCGAAAATGATCCTGTTATAATTCCCTTGGACATCCATCGCTTATTCACCTATAGCACCTCTTTCACAAATCTTGATGTTCTAGACAGAGTGATGCAGATGTTACACATTTAGAATGTAGGTAAAAGGTTGTCCTGCCGGGAGCATATTAGAGTCAAAAATGCAGCTGTTCCTTTGGTTCCGGCATGTGATTCGGGCAGATGACTAACTGCTGTCATCAGTGTTTCTGGGAAACTCGTAGAGAGGGCAGATACTGAATATCCCTGTCATTCATATGCTAATCATTGTCTACTCAGCATCTGAAAAGACTTTGGCTAGGAGAGATGAATACGCACTGTGCTTCGCAGATGATGAATACATTAAAATCCGAGTCCAAATGTTCTGACCCGTCATTATGAAGAGCGGTAGGTCAGCTGATTTAAGATATCATCCCCTGTCGTCTACCAAAGAAAACAGTGTTAAAGGGTGTTAAAACAATGACATGTTACGTGATTCAATTAGAGTGATCCACCAAAAGGCGTTCATGGTTATAAACAACTCAATAAGTGTTTGTTTAATTGCTTGCTTCACGTCATTGGCATTAAGAAGCAAACACACCCTGAGAGCTGGTTTACAAGCACTGGAATTAGTAGTAAATTCTTTGTCAATCCAGCATTAACTATGAAGCACTCTTCAGGCTTAAAATTGAATTGAAATGTTAACCTAGATGCATCACACTATAGATTACTCAGGCATTTAAATGCATTTCACTTGCATGGTTTGGATACACTGCCTTTCAAAACTTTTGGGTCGGTACATTTGTAAACAGTTTTTGAAAGACGTCTCTAATCATTTGATAAACTAAAAAAAAGTAATACTGTGAGTATTATTACAACATAAAAAGACAGTTGTATATATTTTACAATGTAATTTGTTCCTGTGATGGCATCTTTACTCCAGTCTTTAGTCACATGTTACTTCACACTGTAAAAAACTATTGTTGGTTTAACTTAAAAAAGTAAGTAACCCTGGTTGCCTTAAAATTTTAAGTTGATTGAACTGGAAAAAGTGAATTAATACAATGAAGGAGATTGATTTAATCATCAGAAACTCAAAATAATAAGTTATCTCAACTAAATAAATTAAGTTGATTTGACAACAGAAAAAAAGTTGTGATAACAAACGTTGAAAAAAATTTTTTACAGTGCAGAAATCCCTCTAATATGCTGAATATGCTATATTTATATTAGATATGTAATTCCAGTCATGACCGATTTCATTTTCATCAACAATAAAGTCCTAGCTTCTGCTCCACTTACCACTTCCTCACAAATTCTGTTTTGACCATGTCAGCAAAGTACACTGCAAAACAAGCAAATCTCTCTCTGAAAACCTGAAAAGCTTTCGAATACTACAGGGTAAACTCACGTGTACTTTGATATCACCTAACTGGAATACACACCTAATCCTTTAGTATCACAAGACAAAATAACAACAACAACAACAACAACAACAACAACAACAACTAAATAGGAGTATTGCTTTCTATGGGTGAGGCAAATTCTAAGGCATCACCTGAAGAGGTATCTAGTCGTTCAGAAAGCTCTAATGAATGCTGGCTTTTTGTGAGCATGAACTTTCCCCTAATTCTCACACTGCTCTGTGCTCAGAGTGGAACAGACCACAGCGCTCCTCTGCGGCACGTTCACCTCGTCGCACCACACAATGCCTCTGCCCCAATAATGACTTCACACTGGGAAAACCCTGATTTCCATTCAGACCAAAGAAACAAAATATTTTCTCTCTGAACTAGTTTTCTATATTTTTATCAATATCCACCAATTGAACATTAACAGTGGATAAATCAATGGTCTGTACGATTGTACGTCACACCTCAATTGTCTCAGCATAGGATTGTTTGTGTGAAACAATGTCCAAATACAGGAAAAACTTAATCAATGAATCCGCTGACCAAAAGTCAAACTGATTAAGTACACATACGAAACATATGAATCACATAAATTGCTCAATATTCATTATTGTTCTACGCCAACACTCAATTTTCAAAATCTTAAAAATAATGAGATTTCGATAGGCTTTCTGGTTGCAACCGTGTCCATTCTTACATCATGGTCCACATTAGAAGCAAATACGGTTTGGGGGAGGAGGCTGAAACCTGAGCAGACACACACTCCCTCCAGATTGCCAGCCAATCACATCATGCTAGACAGCTCAGAAGGGTATAAAAACAAGTTAGCCCTTCAACAGCATGAGCTTGTGCTCTTCAGAATACTGCGACAGCAAACCGGTCTTACTACAAGTTAGAATAACCAGACAACCAAAGACAAAACAAGCAAGATGAAGGTACCACTGGCAAATCTGCTATGCATCACAGTCTTGGCAAGCTCTGGGTCAAGCTTCCCGATGGAGAGGAGAGGAGCTGCTGCTGGAAAAGAGAAGAGAGTTCAGTATGCAGCGTGGGATGATGTTAATGTGCTTGCACATGGGTTGCTGCAGCTAGGTCAGGGTCTTAAAGAACATGTGGACAAGACCAAAGGCCAGGTGAGAGACATCACCATTAAGATGAAGGTGTTTAACGTCACCGTATCCGAGCTTGGCAAGCTGACTCAGCGGCTTCAAGAAGACAGCATGGCGCTGAAAGCAAAAGCCCAGAGTTTGGAAGAAAGCGAGAGGCTGGTCCTAAACGTGTCCACGGATCTGCGGGAGAAGACGAAGGAGCTGCTCAAAGACAGGCAGAAGGACCATGAGAGAATGAATAAGCTGGAAGAGAAAGTAGATGGCTTGATGCAAGGAGAGGGTTTGGAAGTTCCCAACGGCAACTACAGTGATGCCCGGGTCATTCAGGTATGTGCAAAAACCTTATTTCAGGGCTAAAAGAAAGTGAAGCATTTTGTCTTTGTTTTAGCCATAGGCTAACCACATCTCTGCCTGACATGCATTGTAGTGTTTGTTTTGCTGTGTATTTGCATACATTTTACTTCAATAAGCAAAACAAGAATAAAATAGATTCGTTAAAATGTGATTTAAAAAGCCTGCATTTCCAATAGACTAACGTTACTGACCCACACACACACGTACATTACAGACAAGTTTGTGGGCGTGAACACGCACCGCTTCATGGCATAGACTCAAAGCCGTGCTGTACGTGCAAGGTAGCAGTTATTCATGTCCCCACAAAGAAAAATGTCAGAGGCACTGACCTCTTGGAAAGTTTACCTTCGCCCTTTGATTTATGTTTCAGCGATAAACAAGCTGTTTAGGTCCTCATTGTCTGCGCGAACTTCATAACGCGAGTTACATAACGATGCAGAAGAAAAGATTATACAGGACCGGTTAAACAGGATTTTGTTTTTCAACATTGTAACTATCGTTTCGGTCTGCTGAGGTTTAAAAAAGCCCCCGTTTTGAGTTTGATTAAAGATTGATCTAATCTCAAACCATTTCTGATTTCAGTGGATGCTGGAGGCGCAAAATAAACGCATTGATGACCTAGTCGAGCGCATCAAGCAACAGCAAGAAAAGATGGATAAACAAAATGTTCGAATTCGAACTCTCCAAAACCAGGTAAAAAATACTATGATGCAAAATATAAGCAAGCTACAAAATAATGTGGTTATTCATATTAAATCTAAGACAACAAACTTATTCAAATATTCCTGTGATGTGCAGATTCAAATGAAAAACGAACGATCTTCTCTCAAACGGAAGGAGGATGAAGTTCATCTGAACGCGAGCTCTGAACAGCGAGATTCCCCTGTTGGTAAGTTTAAAAAAAACATAATTGTGTTTAAAAATACTGTTTTTCAGTTAACACAAAAATTACATTAATTTATAAGTTAATAAGAGTGCTCTAAATGTATCCTTGCTAATAGAAGTATCAAATTCTCACAATCACATCTCTGCCTTAAACAGTCTCTAACACAATATATTGTAATTGCATATGCTGAAGTAAAACATACAAGATATGTCTTGCCCTTATCAAAGGCATGCTAGGACTTGTTTTGCACATATAGTGATGTTATACACTGCATAATGTTGATTGAACATGTCCAGTTTGGGGAATGAACTTGCAAACATTTTGGAAAATGACTCATGGAAATGAGGCAACATCTCAAACATTTACCGTAAAAAAATTTTTATATATATATATATATATATATATATATGTGTGTAATATATTTATATAATTTATATATATATATATAATATATATATATATATATATATATATATATATATATATATATATATATATATATATATATATATATATATATATATATATATAATTAATTTGTAGGTGTGTTAGGGTAGGGAATGGTACATTTATATGAAACTCTGGTTCAGAGCAATGGCTGCCTCTAAGTAGGTGAAAGGTGAACCTAGCAGAAACACATGGTTCAGAACAGTCATTCAAACCAACACAATAAAGCCTTTAATGGCGAGCTCTGACATCAGTGGGATCCAAAGAATGCTGTAAAAGAAACCGTTTCCCTGGACTTCTTCCAATTGTGTGCAAGTTCATCAGTCTCAGACTGTGTTAACTCAGGGTCACAAGCACGCAGAGATTTGTTACAAATCTGGCCAAGACCAAAGGGAAGTTTTTTTTTTTCAGATATAGTATATCCTGTACCTTTACAGATTAGATTTCCTGGCTTTAATCCAGTGAAAACCATATTGTGCATATTTTTGGACCGTGAACTTTGTACAGACTTTCCCTGTTGGGTAGAGCACTCCAAAAAACACGTAATTTCTCTCAGAAAACATGTAAACTTTACCCTAGATCTGTCAGAGCCAGACTACACCCCTCAAATCCCCCTGCCTCCACACAGACAACCCCTCTTAATCTCATGAATGAGAAGTGTGCCAGACTAAAGACCACTTCATTTAATGCTATATGCTTTGAGCCCTACATACACACACACACACACACACACACACACACACACATATATATATATATATATATATATATATATATATATATATATATATATATATATATACATGTATATATATCTGACTCCAAAAATGTTTTATATTATATATATGTATATAGTCAGTTAAAGTACTGCATTCAAATTTTATCAGGATAGACAGCACCAAACATTTTTCTTATTTTTTTCGGGGATCTGACTCATCTCGCATATAGCGCCTTGAGGGCTTTGCAGCTGCTCCTCAAATAGCAGCAGCAGCAGCCTCGGCATTCCCCGATCACTCGCTGTCCATGCATTGTGATGTCAGAAGAGGGGTGCTGTGCACGTGAAGGAGGCATGAAGGGCTGGACTAAAAGGGGGGCAGGGAAGAAGGAATGCTTGTAGAGGTCTGAGGCAATTGAGGGATGTCTGCTTGGGAACTGGGGGAAAGGTCATGTTTACACCCTCAATTGTTCAAGCCAGGTCCAAAACTGTCATGTGAAACTGCCTTTGTTTGGCAGATGTTTGTAAAGTGAGCCACATGGCGCACCTTTTAAGCTTTATACTGTCTTAGAAATATATGCCAATGCGTATAGCATTGAACGTTCCTTTGTACCAATACGACGTTTGTTTAATAACAACAAGTCTATTTGGACTATTGCCCTGGAGTTCAAAACAAAATCCATGTTGGCTTCTGTGTGCTTGGGTTGACTTGTTCAAGGTTCTGTGTTTGAGATAAGGGTTTATTTCACCATTAAACAATGTGATAAACACTTATCCTGTATGTGGGAGCAATGTCTATTGTGTGCCAACCTTAAAATCCCTGTTACAGGCTTGGATCTACGTCATTTGTAGATATGTGAATATATTTTTGGTGTTTTGTGTCTTTCAGCTATGGCTTCTGACTGTCATGAGCTGTTCCTGAGGGGTGAGACCTCTAGCGGGCTGTACACCATCCAACCAACTGACTCCCAGCCTTTTGAGGTCTTCTGCGAAATGACACCCGGTAGGTGGTACTTTTATTTGATCTAAAACTTCTTTGTTGGTAAAGCACGTTGCATATTGCCCCAACCACCACCAAAATATCACGCAGGAGAACAGCTTTTAATCCTTTTGTTTTGTGCTTGAATCCACAGAAGGAGGATGGACAGTCATCCAGAGACGCCAGGATGGATCTGTAGACTTCGATCAACTGTGGCAGGCATATCAAGCTGGCTTTGGGAGCCTGAATGGTAAGAATCCAATGTGAACCAACTCTGTTCTTCATGTGAGCAACAGGCTCAGAGCAAACAGCCACTTCTGTCAGTAGACCTTGATTAAGGCAAAGTGATTACCAACTAATAATGGATGTAGAGTGTCAGATTAAGGATAGAGGATCAGATCAACCCGGCTGGAGAGGAAACATTGTTAAATCCTGTATCCCTAATGCCTTTAGATTATTTAACTGCAGAGTGATTAAATCTCCTGGCCTATTCCTAGACCAGTCTTTTAAATATCCTTCTTGAATGTCGCTCTCAGGTGAGTTCTGGCTTGGCCTGGAGAAGATTCATTCTGTGTCCAAAAGTGGCAACTACATCCTCAAAGTTCAGTTTTCTGATTGGCGGGATGAGATTCAGAGCATCAACTACCCTTTCCATCTGAACGGTGAGGAGAGCAACTATTCCTTGCGCATTCTGGAGAGGCATGCTGGGAACCTGGAGAGCTCTCTGTCCACCGAAACCTCCGGAGTGCCCTTCTCCACCCGCGACAAAGACAACGACCAGAAAAATGACCTCAACTGTGCCAAACAGCTATCAGGTAACATCACGATCCCGTTGGCCATAAGTTAAATCTTTCTATGGGTGATGTTGTCATTTTTAATAGATTTCCTTTTTGGCTTTCCAGGTGGTTGGTGGTTTAGCAACTGTGGTCGCTCGAACCTAAACGGCAGGTATTTTGTTACTCCCGCGCCAAAGCAAAGGCACCAGAGAAAACAAGGAGTGTTCTGGAAAACCTGGCGTGGCCGCTACTACCCGCTGAAAACCACCACCATGATGATTGCGCCCGTCGAGATCGAGAACAAGTCATAGAGGATGTCCGCTGTCCGAATCAATCACGCACGAGACCCTAACCAATGACGTGGGAGGAGAAACCACCATTCGTAACCTGCCAAAATAACATACTGGTGCTGAAAAGGTCTAAAGCACTTTTAGGAGTGTCTTTTTATAACAGACAATGTCTGAATCATGCATGTGGTGGACACTCAAATCCCAATCTGTGCAAAAATAGGCTCTTTTATTTCATCAGACTGGAAAGAACTAAAAGTGCCTGGAACTCTGCAAGCAGCAGCATGTGTTATATGGTGCAGGCCACTGTAAGGATCTGCTACATGTTTAGACAAATCTGGCAGGGTGACGTCACAAGACCTGATGGTTAGGCACCATTGCAAGTGCTTCCCCTAACTAAAAGGCTTGGGGAAGAAATTAAATTACCTTACCACTAAAATACGGACCAAATAAGCTATGTAAGCTTGAGCCAGTACCTTTAAGATCGCTTATTGTAAAGGCACTATTTATCTTAAGGCATTATCCACAGACAAAGACATGCATTAGTAGATCTGCAGAACATTGAAAGATTTGTTGCACATCAACTTATTTCCAGTATCCAAACGTGGATAAGTTATTTCCTGGTACACGCGCTGTCTTTCAAAAGCTTAAATGATCTGAGGCTACTTGTGTATTTTCCTGTTTTGAAATCAAATGAGGAGTTCCTGTGGAGATTTATTTTCTCAGTCACATTGACTGTCACTTTACTGTAAATAACAGAAATGTACGTTTTGTTTTGTTTTTTTCATAGCATTACAGCTGTATTCTTGCCAACTTCAAAACGGTCATGCTCTGATTTTTCCATAATATTTAAGTGTTGTACAAAAAAATCATTATGTATTTCTTTATCTTTTTGCTTATAATTTATGTTACTTTTGTTACTGTTTTTATGAAAAAATGTTTGGTCTTGAAGAGACCAATTAAAATAGATTTTATTTAAAAAACAAACTCTGTGTCACTGAAGTTCTTGCGCTACACACAAACACCCTGTCAATGCAAAGTGAATGTGCTGGTTGCGATCAGTTCAGTATGAAGTGCTAAGCAGATGTACGCAGCTCTTATCAGACCCGAGGGTTGCGTTTATCTACACGGCAGGTGATGCAGGAATGTCCTGGCGGTGCTCAAGCTTACACAGAGCCCTAGAGACAAGAAACAGGGCAACAAATATAATTGAGCAGATGGCTGCAAATATGCCTGTAAGACATCCATACAGCTGAAATGCTGTGATTTCTGTTAAACCGAAATTAAACTTTTATCATAGTAAAAAAATACTATGTCCTTGAATGTTCCTACAGGAGTGTTGCCATATGGTCTTAAACACACGTGAACCTTACTTAGCGGAAATCAGCTTATTCTTCTGACTTGCCTATAAGTAACTAAGTTGTGTTGGCTTCCGAGTGTCACACTCAATGTTTCACACCTGAAAGTCGTCACTAATGTGCTTTCCGTTACTTACTTCTAGATGAGTTTAGTGTATTTAACGCTCAAGTGCTTTTTGGTTTAAGAAAAGAACAACTGTCTTATCACCTTTTTAGCTGTGATAAATAGAAACATTGTAATGTGCTACATTTGATATTCTGGTTTACAATAAATAAGATGCTGTTGACCTTCACAGGTTTAAAGGCAACATGATTATGCACTTCATATTGACAAAAGCTACCACGGGTCAAGTGGAACTGAGTGATATTATAAGAAAAGGACACTGTACATAGTTCCTATAAGTACAGTATACATGGAGTTATTAAGAGCATTACAGAACCAACAGAAAATGAGGCCATTGCACAAACATAAAGACATGTTTCGTCATAGAACAGCCATTATGTTTAGCCATTATGATTTTTTAAAGCTTCATTCAACAGTCATCCTGCCCTGTACCATGAATGTATTGTTACTTTGTTTAGAGCCACTGAAGCAGAACAATACCAAAGAACAAATATTATTACGATATAACATCTGATGGTCATTAATCATAATAGTAGTTTAGTTGTTTCATAATTTTATTTTATTTTAGCCCATCTTATGTTTTGTATTTCATTTAAATACTTTTAAACTTCCAACCTGAAGCCAAAAACTAATACATTGCAAATACATTTATTAATTTTTAGTTAGCAGATTTGTTTTAATGGTTAGAACTCATTTTAATGTGAGACATATTTTTGCTGTTAATAAAATGGAACGACATGAGGGGATTATTGTTGACAGAATTACCATTTTCGGGTGAGCTCGCCCTTTAAGGAGAAAGAATGCATAGATTACCTGTGTAATTAATATAATGTTTGCACAATGTTGTCTGTGTGACAGGTTACCTGCTTCAACAGGAGACATGGAGGTAAATCAGTCTGAAGCGTGAGGGTGGTGAGCGGCGTGTCAACATGGAATGTAGCATTTCATTATCAAGAAGAGAGCCTTGACAAGCTCACAGCAGGGCTGTTTGAGAAGAGGCAAAGGACTTAAAAGCACAAATCTGCACATGTGTCGACAGAGTTAGGCTGTAAAAAAAATCTCAACCTCAGGCAGCAAAAACTGGCGAGAACCGGAGAAACTTGTGAGACTTTGTTAAGCAGCGCCACCTGGTGCAAGCGACAAAAACGTAATTTTCATACAAGACTCGCAGTAAAAATATATTTATTGAATGTGTTGGTAAAACTAAAACGTTCCATTAGTTAGCATCGGTTTAATACATTAATTAATTACCAAATTACATAAAACAGGGTTAACTTGAAAATGTGAACTAAATAAAATTTAACCTCCAGTTACAATCCAGTTGACAATCAGCCTTAAGTACATCCTTACCCTTTGTTTAAAAAAAAAAAGAAATAAAAAAATGACCCTTTGTTAAAAAAATGAGTTATGACGTCACTTTGTAGGCCAAAACGTGGCATTTTAGCACTTCCGTTTCCCTCGCATGTTTTTTTTTAATAGTTTTTGCTAAATTGCCTGAAATAAGGTCTGTGGTAAACAAAGCCTCTAAATATTTTCACGTTTTGATCTATGACATAAAACACACCGGTTATAACCTGCTTGCAGACATATTAACTAATGTTTACCTGTCGTCCCAAAAAAGCAGCCACCTCATTGGTCTAGCCGGAAGCACGTGATGATTCTTCCGCGAAGCCTCATCACTGATGATCAAAATATGACTACGCAAGGAAAGAACTATTGCCGACTTTAAACAGTAATAAAAAATAAACTGCAGGATTACAAATGGAGAACTTTTATTTTCTCGTCCAGAAACACTAGATAATTTTATTACAACTAAAACAATTTAGTGCCCCATATATGGGAACGGGATTAAACGTAAAACGTCTTCACCTTATGGCCTAAGGGGCGCAGACATATTAACTAATGTTTACCTGTCGTCCCAAAAAAGCAGCCACCTCATTGGTCTAGCCGGAAGCACGTGATGATTCTTCCGCGAAGCCTCATCACATGATCAAAATATGACTACGCAAGGAAAGAACTATTGCCGACTTTAAACAGTAATAAAAAATAAACTGCAGGATTACAAATGGAGAACTTTTATTTTCTCGTCCAGAAACACTAGATAATTTTATTACAACTAAAACAATTTAGTGCCCCATATATGGGAACGGGATTAAACGTAAAACGTCTTCACCTTATGGCCTAAGGGGCGCAGACATATTAACTAATGTTTACCTGTCGTCCCAAAAAAGCAGCCACCTCATTGGTCTAGCCGGAAGCACGTGATGATTCTTCCGCGAAGCCTCATCACTGATTATCAAAATATGACTACGCAAGGAAAGAACTATTGCCGACTTTAAACAGTAATAAAAAATAAACTGCAGGATTACAAATGGAGAACTTTTATTTTCTCGTCCAGAAACACTAGATAATTTTATTACAACTAAAACAATTTAGTGCCCCATATATGGGAACGGGATTAAACGTAAAACGTCTTCACCTTATGGCCTACTTGTGTTTTTTTTTACTTTATATAGACTTCAAAATGTATACATTTTGGATTAACTTGTAAAGATTATCTTGATAGACAAAACGTGTAAGAGTCACAACTTTTTGTTGAACACATCTTATTTTTTGCGATTTTCCAAAAGTCTATGGGGAAAATGCATAGCCATCGATCAAGGGAACCCATGCGCCACTAACTTCCAACTTCCGAGTTGTACTACAAAGTGACGTCATAACGTCGGCACTCTTTTTCACTCAGTGCCAGATGATGGCAGTATTAGGCAATTTAACAATTTTTGAAGTCTCCTCTTCCTCGAACCCATCAGCTTCCTTAACTGACTCAACACTGCTTTGATTAATGAATCCCGGATTTCCATTGGGAAGTAAGCAAGTGATTTCAAATGTTATCTTCCTCTTGTATAGGACTGAAAATTAAATACAAGCTTTGTTATATACTTCAGAGAGCAAAAGGCTATCAAATTAAGTGAATCCTGACAACAGTATCTCTTGTTCATCATCTTTTATTATAAACCCAACACTTACTGCATTCATCTAACCATGATACTCCACGAGAAAGGTTAAAAAAAAGCAGACCTAAAATTTTCCAATGTCTAGTACAAAAGGTTTAGCCTTTTGGAATGAGAACAAATACTGTGGAATGAAAATAGTGAATCCAGTTCCTAATTTGGAATGTTCAAGGCTCACAATGTTATACTTCAATTTCCATTTACAATACTATAATCCAAAGAAAACAAGACATGATCCAGTTGTTCTGGCTCTACAAAAAGTAAAATATTTGATGTAAAATGAGACACTAATACAAAGATTAACTATTTATAAAACAATACAGATGTATGCGAGACAGTAACGTGTATCATAAATCTCCTCACATCAACTGAGGAAGTAGAATCTTTAGAATGTCAAATGCAGAAATTGACTCAAATGCTGCTGAAATAAGATAACATCTTTCTTTTTGTGCATGTCAAGAATGTGCTCTAAATGTCTCTAAAAACACAATAATAAAAATTACTGGGAAAGTAAGGTCTTAAATTAACTAAATGGACAACATGACTTAAGTAACGGTTCACCATATCAAAACCCTAAGCATTTTAACTTGCATCTTTCAACTGTAACAGCAAAAAATATCCTTCACATGCTCAACTGACAAGAAGAGTGATTTTTAATCCCAGAGCATGCTATATTCTATATTCCATAAATGAAACACTCGCATAAGGCTCTCTCGTCCATACTTACTATCAAATTTCTTCACAAGAAAGCACATTTGGGATTATGTAAATGTAACTTTACAATCACCCCGTCACACTAGCACTTTAAGATCAGCGTTTTGTATCAATATCAACACACATAACACTTAAAAAATTTTGTTGGGCTCTCGTTTCAAATGAACCGAACATACCGTTTATAAAAAGAATATTGATAAAGTTAAAAAATAAGTGATATGTTTCATATAGGTCACTTTCATATTTTCGGTCTTTTGTTTAGAAGGAAGTATCAACTTCCCTTTAGCTTCTTCTTCAGACTCATAGCCTGCGATTGGTCGATTCAGTAATCTTGACCGTCATCCTGATAACCCTGGTAGCCCTCGTCTTGGTAATCCGTGTAGCCAACAGCATCAGCTCCTTCTCCTGTTGCATCGGGTGCAGTTTTGGGGCAGTATTTGGCATCGTAGATTTGACGGCCAAGCCCAAAATTTTGCCCGCTCTGGTTGGCGCCTTGAGTGTAGCCCATTTGTAGAGACATTGTGGAGTTGTCGCATTTGTCGGTGCCAATTTTCTGGTCGTAGATGGCACGCCGGGTCCCTGGAGCTGTCATACCAGACTAGAAGGAACAGATCAGATGCAGAACCATTTTACATTTTATTATAGATTTATTTTAAGTTTTCATTATAACCTTAGTTTAAAGTGCCCCTATTATGCCATTTTAAGCTTTTTTTTTTCTTTTCACTTTTCTCATACTGTACATGGGACATCACCTAATTTTCATCAGTAACCAAAAATATATACTATGGTAACCAGAAACTGTCTGGTTACTGATAGTCTTCTAAATATCAGAAAAAAATTGGCTGAATGGATTCGAAAACAGTAAAACTCAACTGTTTAACTCTGAGGGAGTTGTAAAATAAGCCTATTTCCAAAAAAAAGTGGAGTATCCCTTTAACACAGTGGCTATGTTTATGCAACCGGCACTACACAGCCTAAAAGCATATATTTTTCAATCAGATGTAAGACCTTATCTTAATGTAATGCCTAGCAGAAGAAAAAAAAAAAAGATGATTCTAATTTCAGACTTTTTAATGTCCCGCAAGGACCCATTTTAGGTGGCAATAACTGTATTTGTGGTGCACTTATAAACTTTGCAGACCGTTTACGAATCACAAACAGCTATATTACACACTGCATGAAAGGTAATATTCAAAAAAAGCACAATAGGGGCACTAATTATAAGTAATTTTATGTTTTTGTCATTTTTATAACTTTAATTTATATTTAAGCGTTATTTCAAGTAGCGAAAAACTTACACAAAAATAATAACAACACTGATCAGAATGAGATGGTAATAAGAGAAAATGAGCAATATCATGGGGGGTGGTACTTACTTGGCTAGCACCCTTGTTAGTGCCCATCTGAAGACTGATGGTTGAATGGTCCATTGGTGGTAGAATATGTGACTTGGGATCATACAGGTGTCTTCTGGTACCATAGGCATTCATTCCAGCTTGACTTGCACATTTATTTGTTCCCATCTATTAAGAGACAGCACACAAGCTATATAACAAGCTTTCCAGATCAAGCCATATGAGTTTTGGATTACAGATTGTGAATAAATTCTATTCAGATAGTTGAAGAGAATGACGGAAACTTGTACAAAATTCATCCATACCTGTAGTCCTATGACACATTGCCCAGCTTTCATTTTCTCTTCATCGAAAGCCCTCTCCTGTCTCTCTGCATATTTCACTCCAATGTCTACATTTGAGTGGATGCCCTTGGTTTTAGCCTGTAAACAGTGGGAATATATATACAGACTGAAATCAAATCAGTTAGGCTGTTGTCTTGTGAAATTATATCATTCAATAGGGCCTACCATGCCAGCAAGAGCCAGAAGTGTGGTCTGAACCTGTGTCATATTTCCATTCTCAAACAGATCATTGGCCTCAAAAATATCGTGAGGTTTGAGTCCATAGGTGGTGATCGCTTTAATGAAGTTGGTCAGGTTCTCTAACTGCAAAAAAATAAAATAGCTGAATGTGAACAGACGAAACATAACCTTCATGCTGGACGTTCATTTCTACTACAAAAGATAATCTTATCCGGAATTTAAGTGAACACATTAGACAACTATGTTTAGAGGACATTTTAGAGGAGCGTAAAACGTCAGCTCACCTGATGCCAGTTTTGGGAGGATTGGTTAATCTTCTTCACAGACCCTGGCTGAAGTTTGTTAACAAGCCTTAAAGGAAAGATCAAGACCGCATGGTTATGCAAACTTATATTGTAAAATAGCCTTTGAAAAGACTTAATTGGGAGTTACATAATCATTCATAAATTAAATCTTACTCGCAGAGAATTACACCATTTTTTAACCCTTTCTGGAAGTCATCTCCAATTGACCGCCCAGTGATGCCCTCAATCCAAACTCGTAATTCTTCTTCTTTTTGGGGGTCATATTTCTGTGCAATCTAGAGGAAAGATTAATGCGACATCTGCCATTAATCATTCTATAATCAGGCTATATGTGCTCGTTATTTCAATAAGATCTACATGATCACCCAATGCCATACATTGCATCAATAAACATGTAGGTGAGCCAGTTAATCGCATGCATGTCTTCATATGTAATAGGCTACCCAAATATAGGAAATTAAAGACCTTTCTATCACCATAAATCTGGCTGTCAGGGTAATGTCAGGGCTTCTAACCGATACTATGTGTGCTACAAACACAACACCTTTGAGGAATGTGAATAACCAGCGACAGTTTTTTTTTTTTTTTTTCTTTTAGCAAGCTGTGCGTTTTCTTTCAGGCTAGATCACAATGACATATTTGAGGACTGAGGCAACGCCCCAAGAGCTTCTTGAGAACTTTCTTTGCCGTTTCCGTGACTTCTTTTGGGTTTTACTCAACTTGCTTTCACTTTACAGCTAGTTGCCAGTAAATAGAATGACGTTAATTAAATATGCATTACATGAAGCACAATTGATATAACCTTGTATCGTTACACGTGTTACATGTTAACACAAGAAGTTTCTGATACATTTGTTGATAGCCTACACTTGTATTCATCAGAATGAGAAATATGTCCGTTACATATAACATACAATATGCCAAACAAAATAATATGTATGCGTTTTAACGAAGGTTTTGAAATAGTTTATAAATTATTCCACGTACCTTGCTCTTCACTTCCGCTGAAAACCCGTATGCTGGGCCTCTGTTGAACTGCGAAGACATTGTCAGCAACAAGAGCTGAACACGTTTCAAAACAGATTGTCGAGAACTGAAAGAAAGAGTTCGGTAAAGTTTGGTAGTTTTGTCGTCTTTTCCTATTTTAGCCTGTTATGTCCAGAACTTCCCCTTGTTTACCTCGCAACCAATCAGAACACACGCTCAATACGGGTCACGCCCCTTTCCCCCTTTCTTGGCCGTGATTGATATCAAAAACACCATATATGGCACTAAAGTACAAAATTCCTTTATAATGGGAGTATCCCTGTGTCCATCCTGGTATTCCAGGCTCGCGGTAGAAGAGGATTGATTCACCTCTGGGAATACGGCTGGCTACTGAATGAGGTCACTAACATTCATGAAATATCTCTGTAATGCTGAGGAAGCAAGGCAAGATAGGATGTCATGCTGACAAGTCATACATAATTAATGTAATCAGTCACATGATTTTGAACAGGTACTGACGCAAGAAAACATTAAGGCCTGGTTTCACAGACAAGGTTTGGATTAAGCCAGGATTAGGCCTTAGTTAAAAAAAAGTACATTTCAGTAGCTTTTTTTTTAAACATCCCTTAGAAAAAAGTATTATGGTGTGCATCATGAGACAAAATAATGGCAGAGACATATTTTAAGATATTCCTGTATAAGTTGCTTTCATTTAAAAAATAGCTCAAAAATGCATTTTAGACTGGGACTAAAACTTGTCTGTGAATCCGGCCATAAATGTACTAATATCCGCTAAGTAAAAATATTGAAATATACTGGCACAATTTCTGAAGACTATAAAGAGACATAGATAGTAAACATGATAAATGTGACTTTACAGTGTAATACAAGCTTATTAAAAGGATGGCTCAGACAAAATTGAAAATTCCATCATTTACTTAATGTTGTTCCTGTTCTCGGGTCACTAAAGGCCCCTATAATGGTAACTATACCGATAATTATTTTGGTGTCCACACCAAGGACTGATAACGTATGCCGCTTTAAATGCTCTTTAAAGTTGGAGGGGTTTTCTGTTGGGTCCAACAGAAGAAAATCATACAGGTTTGAAACAGCATGTGGGTGTTAATAAAGGGTGAACTATCCCTTTAAGACAAGGTTGATTACGTGTATATACTGCAACCACTTTTGGTTAGCCTTGATAACTTCAGTTAAAGGGGGTTTCCATGACACACCAAACAAGCAAACAGACTACAGCAATTTGATTCATTAAGAGCTAAATATTTTCCTAAAAAGTTACAGAAAACATTAAATGATAGATTTGCTCATGAACATGTCAATTGTAGATTTGGGACAGATAACTTTGATGGAAGAAAGGGTACCATGATGCAAAGAGTTTTGATTATTTTATTTTTTCGAACAAACGAGTGATGTTAAACACTGAACAAATATACTGATCAAAAATGATCAAAGAAGTCTCTCCTCTAGTTTTAAATTGCAAATTATATTTGCAATACCCTAACCAAGTATTGAGCTCTTAGATGGCCTTTGCTTCAGAAACAATGTATATCCCTGGAATATCTGACATGGTTTGAAGAAAACATATGCTGTACTTTTTGAAACCAAGTGAAGATAGCGGAAGCCTTTCCAAACTTTTTACATCAAAGGCACATTGGTAGGACGAAGGTAGCAGAGCACACAGTGTTTGCAAGTCGGCAGCAAATAGGTTTCACCCCTTCACAAGACGTTTTTTTTTTTCCAAACAATGGCAAGGCATTTAAAAAAAAATTATAATTAATAAACAAAATTACGATCAATATTATGTCAAACTGAAAACACTGAATGAATAATAGGACCACAACCTATTCATCTAGGTCTATAGATTCCTGTGAACAGTAACACAAACGATTGGGTCTTTCATTCCAAATGCTTCATTTCCTCCCAAAATAATTACATTCACACTAAAAAAAATGAAGACTTAGAAAGGTTTTACATGGATAGCAAGAACTATGTACAGACAAGCAGGATAACGCGCATATTTATTGACACATTTATAGCACAATGCGTCCATTTGAGAAAAAAAAGACCATATGGCAGATGCCTAGAGGTGTTTCCTTCTGTACCACCTAAACAAAAGTCTAAATGCCATACATTCACTAAGGCTCTTGAAATAAAGTCATTGTTGAATGGTTTCAGTAAGGCAAACAATATCTAAAGGAATGGTAACAAGTATATTATTTCCAGCATATTAACATTTTCCTGCTTTTCTGTCCTCACAGTATGAAGATGAAAAGTAGCACCCTCGGTGGCCATTCACTGCGTTTTCTTCTAGCACATGAATACCTCTCTCTTTTTCGACATATTTATCCATATTTTTGTCTTTTTACAATTATCTAGGCAAACAGATTTGTTTAAAATAATGTTAACACGTCTAAAAAATAGATTGCTTTTCTCTTATATGAAAATCACATTTTAGATAAATCGAGAAAGAAATGTGAAGCGAGAAATGTTCAGTTCAGAATGGAATGTCTGTATCTACTGCGATCGGCACATGTACGTGAGAGCCGCTGTGGGGGAAAACGTGTTTATATATGCCTCGTGTACATCACAAATAAGGGGACAAGTGTGTGATGCGAACAGAAAAGCCTCAGACATATCTGCACATCTTAGTGGATAACCTTCTAGAAAAAAAAAAAAAGAAAAAAAAGGAAACCATGGTCAAATAAATAGATGCATACATAAGAAACTTTTATAATTTATTCTTTGTCACATAAAGCTTTTTGTAACTGCCAAAAAATGTTCTCGACTTGCTTTCAAACATATCTGTACTGCTCAATGCTTGCTCGGACCCTCTTATTCACACACTGTGCAAGAACTGGCCCAGTTAAATCCCTGCGAGCCATTATATACAACCCTTGTTTGCAAATTCTTGTTGGTAGCAGCACATTACAAACAGGACATCTTTTCATCTCCTTCTTGTGGAAAACCGAACTCGGAACAACTGCTGTTGTTTTGTTCGTTTCACCTGTAAGATGAACTTCGCACATAGAGCGACAAGGCGAGTTGGTTCGATCCCCCTTTGACTCACAGTGGGAACATTGAAAGCTTTTCCAAACCCTGTTCTCTCAGTCTAGGCAAACATATGGCAAGATGTTCAATTTGCTCTCATCGCCATGAGGATCCAATGATATGCACTCTGTCCAATCGAACCAGGCTCCCTCGGTGTCATGGCAACCGTTCACCCCAGGCCAGTGCTCTTTGTGTATTCTGAGAAGGTCCTCGTTTGTTACGTCCCGAGTCACCCCAGGTAGTTCTTTCGGGGAGCTGCTCTGTACTAAAACGTGCATTTTTCGAGGCTCTTTGACATCGTGCTCCTCTCTTTTCAAATATTCAGTCATGAAAAAGTGCGCCCCGTGGGTCTGTGCTCCAGAGGATGTGAGAACATTGCTCTGAAGATTAAGGTACGATTGAATGATTTCGTTTCTGGACAGTTCTTTCCAGTTCGTCTGCTGAAAGGGGTTGGGTACCGACGTAGGAGTCTTTTGCTGCGGCACCTCAGTCCTCACCGAGGGAGTTTCAATCGGCGGTGTTTGGAACTCCTCCTCGTGGTGGGATTCCTTCGGAGTGAGGGGCTTAATCTGTCCAGTCACAGGGTCGAACGTCAACCTGCGCTCTTTTAACCGCACAGGTTTGGTCCTGTCCTCCGAGGACTGCCCCTGAAGATTTACCGTGTAGTCTCTGGGTCTGTATTTCTTCCTCTTTTTGCTCTCCAAGTTGGAGGTCGCCCCCTCCCGCTCAACCTTGGTCTCAGCGCCCTCTAAGATGTGTGCAGTGAGTGGGGAGCTGGAGAGCGGCTCCAGTTTTGCAGTGCTGTGCGGAGACTGGGAGACTCTATCCGACAATCTGTGCAAGTGCATGGAGCCTTCCAGCCCCACAGAGGATGGACCGTCCCTGATGCACACCTGGGCCGGTGACGTTAAAGGCTGCAGTGTGGGCAAAGGAGAGGGCACTTGGGCAGAATTCTGAGACGGGCTCGAGAGAGTCCCTTTTGGTGCATATGTTGAAGACCTCTTTGCCATCGCCTCGTGTGTTATGCTGCGTGGACTCGAGGAGTACCGAGGGCTTTTGGGTTGATTCTGCCCGCCTCCATCCATTCTCGCATGCTGCTGTAACACTGATGTTTTGAGTAGGGAGGAAGTGCTAGGTAGTTTGGTAAGCCCCGGAGAGCTTGGATGAGGCTTCACGGCATTGACAGGGATTTTGTTGTGCCTGTCATTCTCTAAGTGATCCGGGCGGATCCTGTCAGACGCTGCGTCATCCTCTTTCTCCGGAAGTGGCTCGGGACTTCCCCTAATTCCATTTGATGGTGGGGAAGGGGAATATATTGGCTCGTAAAGGGACGTTTTTGTCATTTTGGCCGGCAGATGCGGACTATCCCTTGGCTCCCCCCGCCGCTTTCGGCTGCTGGATTTCTCCGCCTTTGGGGAGTACGTGTTATGGATGTCATTCCTGGTTTTAAGCTCAGGAGCAACCTTGCTTGGAGGGGGGACCACTGGAGGGGTGTCTGTCCGGCAGGGGTGCGCACCTCCGTTGGCAGAGCCCGGGACGTTTGGCACTCCTCTCACCGGAGTGTCACTTTGACCAGGCTCGATCAGCTTCTGCCAGTTCCGCAGGAGTTTCTTGGCACGTTTGGCAAGGTCCTCATCTTTTGTTTTCTTTCTCACATCATTAATCAGCTTTCCCAAGCGGGTTTCCTGCATTGAAAATGACAGATTAAAGTCTCAAAATTGCTTAATACAATCATATCACACAGCTTTCACAAATGTATTTTTCTGTTGAACATAAAGTACACAATGACTTTACTTCAAACTACATGAAAAAAACATAACCAAGATTAATGACATAAGGCTGGGTGTTAAGTCAGGCGTCACACATCACTGTTTCCTGGTACAAATGCTCTATCAGATCAACAGCAAACAAACAGTGCTAAAATACACTTATGGTGCTGTTTTACCAACAATTAAAATGAATAAAATCATGACTCTCAACTTTAATCTTCCAGACAGTAATTTATCTTTTCTAAATCATTCAAATATTGCTGTCTGGGACACAGTGAGACTAGAAATTGTAGTATACACTGAGTTTTTAAAAACGTAACTTAAAGGTGTGCTATATAAAAGCTCAGTGCTCATAAATGGGTTTTAAGATAGTATTCTCACTGTCATCCGAGTCGAGACTTGGACCCAGAAACAGTATTCGAAATGCCATGACTTGTCTTAAGCTGATTCATACCAAAAAATGCATTATTGATGAAGAGAATTATTAAGTACCAACCTCAAGTGCTTCTTTGGTGATAGGGTATTTCTCCAAATTGGTGATAACATCAAGAACTGCAACCATGTTACAGATCTGTCCGGGAAGAGGGACAATTTAACATGAAACCTTAATGACAGTATGAAATATCTCAAATAACGGGTAGAAAAGAATTTTGGAATCATGTTCTAATGATAGGTAGTGTTGAATACTGGAATACACTACACAACTTTCGTGACTCTGATTTGTGGTCTAGGAGTCAACACTAGTTCCTGAAAGTCAGAGTCAGTCTCCAGATTTGGCCAGTTAAAGAAAAAATTTCACAGAAAATAGCGTAGTGCATGATGGCCACAGACTTTGATTTTTAACTTCAGAGTATGAATCTGTCCAGTTGGAGAATATCAAACATGTTTGATATTTTGAGCCAATTTAGAACACGTTTTAATACGCCATGCATCTTCTAGAAGTAAAGTCCATGTTTCTGCATGAGTATGTTGCATTTGGAACGACTTTTAAGTCAGTGTGTGATCATCAGTCATTTAATGTATGATGCCCAATTTTCTTCAGTAACGATTTACAAAGTCTGCAAGTGACAAAGCGTATCCCAGTCTTTAGCTATAAAAGAGCATGGAGTTGTGCAAAGTGTAATATAAAGAAAGCAATTAAATGACACATTGTACCTTTCACATGCAAAATATAACAAAAGTGATTTACTAGTTTACCATCTGATGTCTGAGACATCTCACCCCTCATTCAAAGCGAGGGTGAAAAAGTATTTTAATCTGTGGAAGTAGACGCTCAGCCTGTTCTTCAGTCAATAGACAACTGGTTTAACCTTCATTTACTCCAGGGCAGCATACTGACCCCTCTTGACCCAAACCTACCAATTTACCCTCAGGAGACCAGTAACAATGCACTAAACGATGTATGGACATGTATAGCCATACAAAACCCAGGTGTACATAAATAGTCAAAGTGTGTATGAAATGAACTTGGATTTAAACATCTTTTAGGGGTTAATAAAATCTTAACAGTGTTTACTTACCATAAAAGCTCCAGTGAAGACAGACTCACAGAAACCTTAAAGTAGGGATTATTTATTGCGACGGCAATTACACGGTTTGTTTCCTTAAACGTCTACACTGTTTATTTCTATACTGCTCTTCATTAGAAATTTTATGTCGAGGTGTTAGCTTAGCAAAACATTCAATGTGGCTGTCACATTTTCCAGTCAGCCAGCAGGCTAGCTCTAGATGGTCTGAATGCCTAACATTAGTTAGCACCACAACGTTGCCGTACCACCAACCAGCTGTGTGCTCAGGTTAGTCTAAACACACACACATGTAGAGAGAGAGAAACATCCAGGCCTGTTTGAAGACACCAAAACAGCTTTAATCTCTCTTGGTGATACAGAATCAATCAAGCTAGCTCACTGCTCTCAGCATGAATTCACCAGTTAGCTCTTTGCTAATGCCACTATGTCAGCTAGCCACGTACACCTAGCTCATTTTAGCCAAGATGTGCCAATTATAGGCAGGAAACAACAGACGATGTACACTGGGGTCATTAGAGATAAAGTTTATAGATACGGTAAGCGAGCAGCGAATTGTTTAAATCTGCTCCAGAGCTCAATAGCAGATAGCTTGGCATGAAACCGCTAACAGGTTTCACACAACATGTCATCTGTGACTGACCGAATCATACACCTTAAATCGAGATGGCAGCTTTTTTAAAAATCTCTCGCTGCTTGTTTATGTTTGAAATCAGGGCAAACTGGAGCCTGTCCGACTGTTTTGTTCTGTTAGCGCAGCGCGCGGGGTAAATGTGCCTCCCGTCAGTTAACGTTAGCGGGCAGCTAATGGGAGCTCCACATCTGCGCTGCCACACATTCAGGCGCTCGGCGGCTTCAGATAAGGCTCTAACTGTATCGTGTCGGGGAAAGTGAGCCCTGGTCGGCGGGAGAGTGAGCTGGTTACTCACATTGCTGTGGCTATCGATGGCCTGCAGCAGCCGGTCTCTCATCTGCTGCGGGGTTGCGGAGGCCGTTGTCATTGCCTGCTCGGTGCGAATCGGCCGACGGGGGAAAAATCCTCCGGATTCAAGGGCTTAATGGATTGCAGGAACTCACAGACCTCTCGTGAGGATTGAGAAGTTGCGGAACCACATGTTTCTGATGTGATTGTTGGCTTGAGAAATAGTGTATATGTGTGTGTTCAGTTAGGAGATGAAGGTTCGACGGCTGTCGTGTCTCTCCGCCTCATTGCGTCGAGCGCTCTCGACGATCTCATGAACTCCACTGGATCAAAACCTCAGGCCCGCTGCATTATGGGAGAGCGCGACGCCGCGTGACGCCATCACGCAGGTTCAAATCAATTCACCCAGACCAGGAACCAGACAGACAAATAATGCAAACCGGTTACTACAATATTTGTGCATGTGTGTAAAAAAAGTAAAACATTGTTTGTCTGGCTGGATTGATATAGATATAATAATAATAAAAAACATTTTGTATAACATTAGTTTCTATTGAAATACATTTATGACTTACAAATAGTTGAACAATATTACTACAAAATGTATGGAGCACATTCAAATAGTTATAAGCGCAGTCCCACCTGCTCTATGATCCCAATGTTTTTGAAAACAGAGAAACATACAAATAAATATGCTTTTTTAAACATTTTTATTGAATTCAATAAACAAATATTAATGCAAAGGTACAAAGACTTAAGCTTCCACACAGAAAAATACAGTAAGGACAATGGAATTTAAGCTTGATAACATTTTGTTTTAAATAAGTAGCACACTTACAAAGCCCACAATGTTTCATATTCATTTTTTTTATTTTGTCTTCTATATTTCATAGAAAAGTAATAGGAACATATTTTCCTTTTGTTTTAAAGGGTCAGGTAAACCAAACCACAGAGCTGCAAAGCTATGTTCCTGAAAGCTAGTTTTGCATATTTAGTGAGTATAGTTATGTCTTGTTGCAAAAAAAAACTGGATTAACGTCTGAACTTTGCAGTCAAATGTATGTGCAACATCTGAATGATCATACACTGAAAAAATAGAAATTAGCTGCCTTTGTATAGATATGAACCACCGAAACAGTTCACATTCATTAAATGCACATACTGTAAGTGTATTTTAAAAGTTTTGTTATGTATACGTTTCAGTTCCACTGGGTTGCATTATCATGTTGTCTCTTTAACACTCTAACAAATGTTTTTTGTACATAAAAGAAAGATACAAAACCACTTTGTCAAAAATGATAGTTGCAAAAGTTTTAGTAATGCACTAGCGAAGAGTTTCGATATACTTAGAGCTTGATAACTGCAAAAAAGCAGGACATCACATCAAGACTTTCGGGTATTTTAATACTCCGTTCCATGCAGCAAAAGTTCACCCAATATAAAGGCTGAAGACATACAGAGTCTCACATAAATGATTGGCCCTGGGAGAGATTAAACATCAAGGTACATATCTGCTTGATTTTTAAATACGGTTGTCCTAAAGTACCAAAGTACATTTTAACCAGTGGTCAACAAAGACAGAGCGTAGCCAGTGAGGACAACTGACAATTACTCAAGAACATCTTCAGATTGAAGACATAACAGTAGCAGACCATGCCCAAAGCATGATTTTAATTTAAAAAGGTACAAACAACAAACTTTGGCTTTTTTTTTTTCAATGGCTTGTCAATTATAGAGAAAGAATGCAAGTAAAATATACACTCACCTAAAGGATTATTAGGAACACCTGTTCAATTTCTCATTAATGCAATTATCTAATCAACCAATCACATGGCAGTTGCTTCAATGCATTTAGGGGTGTGATCCTGGTCAAGACAATCTCCTGAACTCCAAACTGAATGTCAGAATGGGAAAGAAAGGTGATGTAGGCAATTTTGAGCGTGGCGTGGTTGTTGGTGCCAGACGGGCCGGTCTGAATATTTCACAATCTGCTCAGTTACTGGGATTTTCACGCACAACCATTTCTAGGGTTTACAAAGAATGGTGTGGAAAGGGAAAAACATCCAGTATGCGGCAGTCCTGTGGGCGAAAATGCCTTGTTGATGCTAGAGGTCAGAGGAGAATGGGCCGACTGATTCAAGCTGATTTAGAGCGATTTTGACTGAAATAACCACTCGTTACAACCGAGGTATGCAGCAAAGCATTTGTGAAGCCACAACACGCACAACATCGAGGCGGATGGGCTACAACAGCAGAAGACAATAGAGCATCTTTGGGTTGTGGTGGAACGGGAGCTTCGTGCCCTGGATGTGCATCCCACATATCTCCATCAACTGTAAGATGCTATCCGATCTATATGGGCCAACATTTCTAAATAATGCTTTCAGCACCTTGTTGAATCAATGCCACATAGAATTAAGGCAGTTCTGAGGGTGAAAGCGGGTCAAACACAGTATTATATGGTGTTCCTAATAATCCTTTAGGTGAGTGTACAAGCAAACCTTTTGAACAATTAATTTTTTTGGCCCTATAAACTGGGTGTTTTGGCAAATGACTGATATGATAACAAATTTCCAAGAATTAATAATAAAAATTAGGCCTTCATTTTAAAATAAAAGTTGCGAAACATTTTTGACTAGATTAAAAATCTATTGGCACCCTCATAAAAAGCATTTGCACAATTAAAAATGTACCCAGTCATTGTTTGGGACAAACAGAAACTCTATTTTATATTAAAAGTGTATTAACTGGAGCAAATTATGGGGAAATCCTTCCTTGGCATATTTCGGTTCCTTCCAAGATATGTAAAACAGGATATCTTCCGATTTCAGATTACTTTGCTTATTATTTATAAGTTCACAAGATGCTCAATGCTTAGAAAAAGAAAAAGATTGCAGTTTTCAAATGTGAAGCCCAGCACATGACATGCGGGGTAAAAAATGTATATAATGGCCACAAATTAACAATTCATTCCCACGACTTACTAATACGTTAGCACGTTTTACTAATTTGTTCCCTTGTTTTAGTTCAATCATAAGGAGGGAACAAATGAGTTCCACATGGCAATGATTTCCTTTAACTAATTTTAATTAAAGGGTTAGATCCCCAAAAAGGTTCAAGGTTCAGAACAGTATAAAAGTATTAAACATAAAATTAATCCATGTGACTCCATGGCTTACTTTGCACATATATATATATATATATATATATATATACAGCTTTATTTACAAAATGATATTATCTAAAGCGCGTTCACGGAACTACGCCAGCTCTCGAGTCAACACAACACACGTGTCATGGGGCTCTCCCTACTGGGATAGAGGTTAATATTTTTGTAAATATAGTGGTAAATTATCATTTTTGCACAAACAAAGCACTCGCATTGCTTCATAAAATTGAGGTTAAACCACTGCAGTCACATGGATTACTTTAAGGATGTCTTTCCTACCGTTCTGGACCTTGAGCAGTCAATAGAGGGACAGAAAGCTCTCAGATTTCATTAAAAAAAATCTAAAGATTTGTGTTCTGAAGACGAACAAAAGTCTTACTAAAATGAGTGAACGGATTAGTATATCATAACCCTGATTTAGCAAAATGAGAGAATGAATTCTTAATTTGTGGCCACAATGCATTTTTGTCTGCTTGTTATGTGCAGGGCTCCGTAATATCCTGTAAAACAGTTATCTTATGTTTTTGCGTAAGGGAAAATATTGTTTCATTCAAAGAAATCTGGCCAACAAATCAGATATTTGGAAATCAAGGAACTGAAGTGGATAAAGCAACCACAATAAAGAAATCACAGATCTACAACACACTGAAGCAAACAGACCTTGAGCATGTGAAGACAGCTTTTACAGTACTTAAACATCAATTCCCAATGCACACACATACAAAACACAAAATAAAATGATATCAGCCAGCAACAAATAGTGCGACTACTGCAAATACTACAAAACAAAGACATAAGAGAATATTATTTCACAAAGCTTCAACAATGTTCAGTGTATAGAGGCTGAAAAGCAAAACTGCGTTTACATTTGCAGCAGGGATTCTTTTATGATTTGGCTAGAAGTGTGAGCACACTTGATAATGAACACAGACCTGTGTATTTAAAACATGAGTTCGACGAAAGTGTGAAACCCCTGAACGGAGGGACAGTATAGTCTCCACTTCAAGCATTTTAAAATGTAAAAACATACAGTTCCATATAATTCATTTCATTTATTTATATATATATATTTTTTATTTTATTTTTACAGACTCCTGATATTTTGCGCTCTACTCTTACATTTAAAATGTATAAGTGTAGCATTTATGTACATGAAGGCTGTGCATACATTAGATACTGAATAAGTACAATGATGAAGGACCTTTTTTTTTCTGCATGCTCTCCTTTCTGGACCAGAAATGTTCTGGACTGGTTCAATGCATGGTAATGATACACTATGATCCACAGATGAAGCTTTATAAAAGGTAAACTGGTCTATGGTAAATTGACACAGAAAAGGTAACCTGCCTTCATTTCTTAAATATCTGGGGAACTTTCATACTTTCCTAACACTACATAAAAAAGTCGTTTTCTTTTTTTTTTTTTTTTTGCACTGACCAAGTATAAAATCATAAATAGACAACAGATACTTTTATCCTTTTCAAAAATACTTGTCTTAGAATAGAAGGCAAAATCGGCCAAACAGTAGGGGGAAATAGACCCAGTGCACTTAACAGTCACTCAGAGGGTAGCGAGAAGACTGGGGAGGGGGGGAGATTGGGTATCGATTAAAGTGCCAAGTAAATGTAGGAAGTGTCCTCATGTAGTACGTTCACAAATGCAGAACACATAGATAGAGATGTAAAATAAAATATCAAAAAGATAAAAGTGCACAGCTTATCAATCACCAATACTTGTGATGGTCAGACATGCAAAATAAAATCAAAACCAGTCACAGCTCAATAACTCTGAGCCTCTGTACAAACGCAGCCTCTAGCAAATGAAATGGAGGGGCCACAGCAACTACCAGTATTAAACACATGGAAAAGTACACAAACATCACAGTAACAAAAATAATGCTAGTGTCAATCAACATGTTTGGTCCTACAAGTGTCAAAATACATTCTGGTTTAAGCAACGCTGTTCTTTTTGATGAGGCAATCAAATAAAGGACTATAGCAGTAACTGATTACCTGACACATCCTTCCCGTCAATTATTTTACATTTTGAATACACGAAGCATGATCCTCATGAAAACAGTTGTCGGAGACAAAGCACATGTAGGTCATGCTTTTTTTATACAGGAAATTTACACAGTGCAATCAGATGCCTTACAAAAAGAATCCCTTACGGAGAATCCAAACGTTTTTCATGCATTAACGGCTTCTCTTTTTTTCCCTTTTTGCTGACAACAGAAAAAAAAAATCCATGTAGCAAGTAAAATTCAGCTGCACGGACTCAGAACCCACAGATGCTGTAAAAGCCGTACGTCTGTTTGAGCTTTTCTTTAGTATTTTTGTGATCTAGTATGTCTGATTATGCTTTGCATAGATATTAATCCAAATCCGATTATCCCCTTGTACGTAGAAGTTTTACACGGATAACATTTCTTAAAATATTTTATAGTATAAAATATTTTACTATATATACTGTGTGTATATATATATATATATATATATATATATATATATATATATACTGTGGTATATACAGTATATATGTGTGTGTGTGTATATATATATATATATATATATATATATATTAGTATTTTAGTACATACACACACATATACACACACAGTATATATAGTGTGTATATATATATATATATATATATATTCAGCATTTGAATAATTTAAACATTACGATGTTTTCAATTTTGTAAACAAAATTCTCACACTTACAAAAGTGGTTAGAGTATAAAAGTCTGAGGAAAATGAGATAAAGATGAATGTGACAGGAGTTAAAAAGAGTAGTAAACCTCCCCTTTTGGGCATTTGATTGCACAAGGCTACCAGAAGACGAATGAGAACTTTTCGGCAGAACAACCTCATGAGATACAGCAACTTTTACAGTACCAGAAAACACCTTCAGCAACGGAGAACAAAACGGGGGAAAAAAAACTCCATCTTCAGTGTAAGGCAGAATCTGGTTATCACAGTGACTAGTTCTGATACATATATGCAAACGATCGCCATGATCACATACTGTCTTCATGCGTCTTTTCGAGTAAACCGAAGGAACTTACAAGTAATGTTAAAGTTTGCAGCATTCATTTTGACTATACCAGTTACCATGGCTGAGCTTGTAGGACATATTGTAACATTACATACTGTACATTGAATATGTAAAGTATGTTGATTAAAAACACCACCATTTCATCAAAGATGAAAAGTTCTGTCATCATCACCTCATGTCGTTTAAAACCTGTATGACTTTCTTTTTTTGTGGAACGGAATATATTCTGAATAAAGTCTGACTGTCAGGCCTTTTTTTCTCTCTATCTCTCCATACAAATGAATGGGGTCCAAATGTATTGTATTGGGCCTCATTGACTTTTATTGCATGGACAAAAACAGTTTTTTTAAAAAATAAATCGTCTATTTTGCACAGAAAAGGTCATACTGATTTGGAACAGCATGAGGGTGAGTTAACTATGACAGGATTTTCATTTTTGGGTGACCTATCCCTTTTAAACTGTATCAAATGTGTCCTGATATTAGGATTTCCAGTTAGACATTTTTCAACTAGATTAATTTGATCATTTTGAGCCACATTAGCACAGTTTAAGCTGTACAGCAATCCGAGCATGGTGAGGCGAAACTAGACATCTATAAAACATTACAATCATGTTCAGACTGTACTGAAGTACATTTGTGTTCATGTCTAAAAGCCCTTAAAATGGGGAGGATTAACACTCCTTTTTAACCATTACTGCTCTTAAAAGCAAAAAACATTTGTGTAGGAAAATAAATCAGATCATGATAAACAATGCTTTTAGTGGTATATATGCATGTATAAAAGTGCATAAAATAAATATTTTTAGTAAAAGAAAAAAAGGAAAGTAACAGGCATGTAGTGCGCATCAGGAGGAGATGGGGGGAGCTTCTACAGGAAATGAAATGGAAGAACACATGACTGAACCACGAGGGATCATATGTAGTGTCATATTCTCTCACATAGAGCTAAAGGAATCCATGATTGCTGAGGTGTGAGTGTATTATCCTAAGAAATGATGGGCTGCTTGCTCAAAAGGTTGAGGCAGCACTGCTTTACCATTTTTCCCTAGCATGTGATGGCAACATTCTCAGTAATCTCTTCCCAAAGGATGGGCTTTGAGAAACAGGGTCAAGTGTCCCACAGACATGCTGCTTCTCTCCCTCTTAATCACACCGATCTCAAAGAAGGACAAATGAACATCATATACCTAAAGATTACAGCCTGTCCATCCGGAAAGCGTCTTCTGTTGCGGGGTCGGCTAGAACCATGTCTGGATCATTGAGCATGTGCAGGCCGTCCAGTGTCAGAGGATCGATTTTCAGCTCATCCAGAGGGAACTGGGAATCTGCGTCAAAGCTCATGTCACCTGTTAGGGAGTTGGACAAATCTTTGGATAGGCTTGGAGGAGACTTTAACTAAAAGATGCTTAATATAATAGGTTCAACTTTTAGAGCAGGGGTCTCCAACACACTACCAGTGGTTCGTGGCCTAATTCGAGGTAGTTAACCAAGACGTACGATTCACCCAATCAGAGTCAGCTAAAATTGAAAGGTGTCCCACCCCCTCCAATGCAAAACAAGTATTTATTTGACACATCGGCGGTGAGGTTATTATTTTATTTATTTAACATGCAGATGCAATTACAACATAACAGAATAACAACCAACAATAGAAAAATATAAAATATCGGGACGGTGAAGTTTCAATCAAACTTGTCATCACGCTTACACGGCTGCAAGGCAGTATTAGCTACAAAACTTGGTTTGTATCAGGATGAGTAAAGACAGCATTCAATCAAAAAAGTTTAAAAAAATTTTAAACATATGATTTTTATGAGGAATGGGACTTTTTTTTTTTTTAACAAATGTTGGCGAAATATATATGTGCCTAATTTGCGGCGCTAGTGTAACAAACAAAGGGCAGTGAGAGCTGTACGTGTAAACCTCACACCCCTAATCTCAAGAGGCGTTCTAGTGACTGACGCTAGAGACTGTGGTCTTTAGCCTCCTTGTTAGAGGGCCCGGGTCCGAGTCCCGCTCAGAACGGGGAGTTCAAACTGGAGGGGCTACATTTGTAACAATAAAGGTTTATTATAGACTGTTAGAGACTGATTAACATTATCTGAAAAACTTGCAGTAAAAACTGTCCAGCATTAATCAAATTAGACACAGTCTCACACAGGCACCGCATGGAGCGTAGGTTTAGTTTTGTGTAAAAAAAAACAGAGCGCTGAGAGAAATTATATGAGAATGTATGAATTATATGAATGTATCTCTAAGGGGGAACCAAATGTCTTCAGAAAAGTTTCGATAGCATTTGATTTTCATCTTCCCTCCGTATAATGCCTAATAAAGTAGTGTTTATAAGAGCAGCTGCTTTGTTTACAGAGGTTACCAGGGAAACAGCTCTATTTCTGCTTTTCGATAAGTGGCACCTACTGTCAGAAAGTGGACTTACATTTTCATTCAGCCTGTCAGACATTTTGTGTTCAGACCAATGTGAAAATCGGACCAATTTCTTTTTACATTTTAACTGGTAGATGGAAATTAAGCTAATGTGCGTTCTCAAAATCTCAACACTTCAGATATTAACACAGCCTATGTTGAATTGTTTGTTTATGAATTGTTTATAGAGCAGATAGATGCCTATAATTAATCATTTTGACCTTTTCATTAAAATGATTTAAAGGCTGAAATGTGAGGTTTATCATTTTCTAAAACTTGAAACAAGTAGTATAGGTTAGTACATAACATGTTACGTTGTAAGGCACTCATATGTTATACGTTTTTATTTGAATGTTTATTTAACCAAAAAGTGTATAGTGCCGTTAATTTTATCTGTTAGTCGGTTTTGGGCATAAAACTTAAAAAAAAATATATTTAAATATAATATAAAATAGTATTGGTGATTTAGTGTGTCATACCAGTACTTTTTAAATGTTTCCAGCACATTTAAAGGGATCCTTCAGGATTTACCGACCTCGTGCTGTTCTCCCACGGCCCTCAGCCTCGTCCTGCTCGCCACAGTAAACATAATGAATGCCGAAAGAAATGTAAAAGCCGAATCACGGACATTTTGGGCGATCTCGAAACACGATCTTGAAGTATCCCTTTAACAATACCGTGATAACGCTGATCATTTTGGTCACTACGGAATTTTTCATACCCTTTTTTCTCTAGATATGATGCACTATAAAAACCAACTATAGTTATGTATAGACGACTACAGTGTAATACGAAAAGTACTGTTTCCCAAAAAGAACAGAATTCTCTGTTTCTGTTATTTTTCTGACTTCAGGTGTATATCAGTTTGGGTTGTTGATAATTTGAGAGTTATTATACATTTAATAGATTTAAGCACTGTATGACACGAGTAGCTCTCAGCCACTTTCATTTTTAAAATAGTAGCTCTCAAATGAAATAAGGTTGGATACCCCTGTTTTAGAGGGACCTCTGTGATGCTAGACTTTATGCAATATTATGCAATCTCTAACAGGTGCGGGTGCAATACCTGTGAGAATGATGTTGGGGATGTTCCCATGGCTGCTGTAGCTTAGCTGCTGCATGTCCTGCAGGTTGCCGTGGCAGCCAGTGAGGTTGAGCATCGCAGCTTGAGAGTAGTTTAGAGTGGATCCCTCACTGTACAGACTGTTTGAGCTGATGGAATTCTCAATCATGTTGAACTGCTCCAGCTAAAGAATCAAAACAAATTCAATTGCTATAACGTGAAGGTTAAAGGAAACAATCAAAGGAAAGAAACATACAGTTCTTCTGTTAAAGAAACATGCCGACTTTTTGGGACTTTAGCTTATTCACCGTATGCCCTAGAGTCCATACATAGCATTTTCATCTCTGTGCATGCTGTTACTCTGACGCACCCACCGCTAGCATAGCACAAAGACTGGAAGTAAATGGCTCTAGCTAGCATACTGCTCGTAGTAAGTGACAAAATAACACCAATATTTTCCTATCACAGTGTGTACAAATAACAAGGTCATATGAGACACAGGCATCTTTTAACCGTATACATACTGGGAACTATATTCTCAGAAGGCGAAGCACTGCTACTTGGGTGGAGTTTGCCAATATGATTATAATAATAAATACAATAAATATGTATTACAGGCCCCTAGTCATAATTCTAGAAACAAATTCATTTAAAATCAACATCTTTTGATACATATTTTTGATGGTTCAAATGTACACTCTACATATTTGACCATTATAAACTAAAATTTACTATATGTGATGTGACTAACGTGCCCTACCATAACCATTAATATCTATGCAACTGATAAATTAATTACTAAAGCACAAAAACAGGAGAACAATTTCCTTCATTGATCCAATTTCTTAATTTTTTTTATCTCAAAATGCACCAGATTTAGATTTAAAATGTACAAAACTTTCTTACAGGGGAGGCATGCCTGCAGAGTCTGAACATGATGCAGATTTAAACAAAAAATGATGCAGGTTGGATTCAAATCTATGTCCTGGTACATCTCTTTAGTGCCACTAATAAAGAATAGCTCACGGGGTAACCCTACACTTGTCATCCTAACCTAAAGCTTTCAGCTGCCCTCTAGTGGCCCATATATGTAAAGAGGAAGGTAAGAATTGTTCCTGGACAGGGTAGTTCTTCACATATTTCTTATATTTGCGATCTTCTCCATTTCTACTCTCCGGAGAGAATGCTTAGATCCTCCATCCATCTATTATTGATGTTCCAAAATCTCGACTTAAATCACTATCCATATTTAAATCATCTCTGAAAACATTTTTCTCAAGCTTATCCTTAATCCGATGAACACTTTTAGTTTTAATTGTTTTATTTGCTTGATGATGTTTTGTATTAAATTATTATTTTCTGATGTTTTTCTTCCGATATATTTTATTAGTATTTAAATGTTTTTGCATGATTATATTTTGTTATGTCTGTCGTGCAGCACTTTGGTCAGCATTCATGTTGTTTTAAGGTGTTATTTAAATAAATTTGACATTGACAGTGACACATTTAGATGAACAGATAGAACTGTGGTAAACCTTTATATGTACCGTCTGCATGCGTCTTAAAACATTCAAATGGGGTGAAGCAGCTAAAGTACAATTCAACTACTGGACATAGTGGCCTCACCTGCTGAGACAAAGCGCTGGTCTGCCGAGGAGACAGTTGCTGGTCGTAAAAGGCATCACCAAAGACACTTCCGAGAATGGACGAGTGCTAGAAAGAGAGCATATTATTAAATCACCATCCATGAAAAGGCTAATACAGATCAATGACTATTACAAAGGTCTTAAAATAATATTCTCAGCCCATGACGGGATCGAAATCAATACAAAAATTGACATTCTGCATCAATTCATGATGCAAGAAAACAGACAACATCAATTCAGTATCAACATGTTACTTTGACGAAGACATTTTGGCTAATTTCAAACACAAAAACATGTTGCACTGTATGGAAATTTAACACCTTGTTAAAGCAACAGATAAGCAAAAAGCTAAACCTAACCCAGTGGGGAAAAAATGAAGAAAATAAATCCACACAATCACTACAGTCATATTCTCTAACCCAGTTTGTGATTATATTTTTGGAAGGGCTTTTAGAGGCAAAGGGAAGAAGCTGCACACCATTATTACAAAGTAAAAAGTACAAAATTGAAGAAAATAAAACATGCCACACTGTGAGACCCATCGGAGTAGTCAGTGGACTCAGGAGCAGTGTTCTCTGCCAAAGGCAAAGTAACTAAAAGACTTATATAATTATGTGTAATAAATATGAACAAGCACAGAATCGTTAATCCTTTTCAGCCCCATTAGTGGATTAAGACAGAACAGGATATACCCTGTTACTACATATTATATAAAACTCAATGTTGCATTTTAGGTCTGGCTAATAACAACATGCATATAGTACAATATTAATTAATTAGATTGCAGAGCCATTAAAATTAATCTTAAAGCTAGTGTAGCCAATTTCAGAGAGGTTAGTAGTATCAAGTTAACTTTGAAAGCATAAGATCCCACCCTTCCTTTAGAGCCAAAGCCACACAAGCACATATCATTACAATAATAATGAACATAAAAAAACTTACAGAGCTCCACTTGTACCACCTGACTGCTACAGATTGATTTCGGTATTGGCCGTGTTGACAAATAAACCCATAAATCACAGCTCAGTGTAGAATGTCACGGGCTGCCATCTCTTAATTACATGTGATTACGACATGAATGTACTTCATGAAACCAGTTTAAGCATTATGCTTCAACTCACATGACAAAGAAATTTGCATTTAAGAAGCAAATTCCCACCCCACATTCATCCTCTCGAATGGCACTATTATTACAGAGAGCTGTTGAAGCGAGAAAACGCACCAGGTTCTGAAACAAACGCCCTAAACAGCCTACGTGGAGCGATCGCCGCTGCTCGCCACCAGTATTCTGGAGGGTTTGATTATTTAAAAAACACACACATACACAAAAAAAACCACTTATTGACAGAGAAGGGGAAATAATTTGTGATTAATTTGTTTTTAATAAAATATTGTTAAACTCCTGAAATGAATAGTGCAATGTTGGTATATTTTTTTTTTAAAAATTTGGATCTTCTCAGGTCAGTAAAAGCACATTTACTACTATCAAGACCCAACCCGTGTCCAGGGCACTTATCAAAGTTTTGGACCCGATCCGGCTTGGGTCTCACCCCGGGTTTTCAGTGTTTTTCAAAAAATGTTGGTCCTGAGACTTCCACAGAAGATATACGTGCATTTTTTTTTAAATATTTAGAACATTTCTTTTATTGATTGCTATTAGGATGTGAAAAAAGTTTCAACCAGTATCACAAAAAGTGTTTATGAAAAACATTGCCTACCCTCGCTTTAATGTAATATTGTATTTTTTTTTTAAACACATTTTTGTTTTTTAGATTTGCACTCTATTAAAAAATAGTATTTTCTAAAATAAGGCTTTAGGCTGAAACTTTGTTTTTTAATTCTCTTGCTCCAAAATAATAAAAGATTCTTAGAAAAGACATTTTTCAGAGTAAGGCCCTTTTCTTAGATTGTTGGCTGATTGCTCGCAGAGATGCAAAAACAAATTCTAAAAATATCTAGTGGTACCAGAGACAGGGGGTTAAAGACCCCTGAATTATCAAGTAAGATACAAAGAACTATCCAAAAGTCCAATTTCTCAAAATCCGCAAGTCATTCTTTCAAAGCATTAACAGTTATTTTAAAAAGACATTTTAAAGGACAATTATGCTCAAAATGCACAATATCAACATGATCCGGTGAAACGATAAGCAACAGCAATGGCACTTTCAATGAAACTGGCCTATATCGCTACTCAGCATGATACACAGAACGGCTAAGTGGTGCTCAGACACACAGCGAAGCAGCCAGGATCAGAGAGACTGGGAGACACGACTGGACTAGGACACACAGACGGGCTAAAGGGACAGGCTCCAGATCAGCTCCAAACAAAACAAACTACAGGGTGGAAGCAGCGGCTGCTGGGTTCGCCTTACTTGAGGCGAGCCCCCCGGTGAGAAGCCTTGATTGGAGACCGGAGAGGTCGGAGACTGATTGGCCGAAGACCCCACCCTACAGCGGTACTGCTGGAGGGAAGCAGCCTATATGGAACAACACCAAGTTAGACCAACGGAGCCCCTATAGGGGACCTCTGAGACTTTGGCCTGTGGCTCCCAAATTAGTCAGGAAATAATTTACTACAATGTCTCTGATTATTTGGCCATTTAATCTGTTCAGTCTTTACTTGATAGTACCAGTACTGTCAAGACTGATGATGATATGTTTAAAACAGAATAACCTGAGAACTTAAATGAGAAAGAAAGAACACTGCTTGGTGAAATTTGTTTGCACTACCAGTCAAAAATATGGACATCTATAATTTGATTGCATTTTACATAATTTAAAAAAAAAAAACATCTAAAGGCTTATCCCTAAATTCTTAAAGCTTCAAAAAAACCACTTCTGAATGGTAGGGTAATTGTCTTTTTTTATGTTATTTTTATTTTTAAATGGATAAAGACTGACCAGAAGGTATGAAAGTCATATCTCAAAATTGTGACTATATTACAGTTAAAATATATATTATTTGTAAAATTGTGAGAATGAACAGGTTGTGCAGAGGGAAAGGGAGGTGATTTATATATATTCTCTATTATTACTGTTTTTTTAACATTTGTGTATAATGGTTAGGTATGCCCAAACATTTGACTGGTACTGTATCCGTGATTATTTTGAATGTCATTTAGTGCCCTCTATGATCTTATCGACAGACCGTACATACCCAATATCTAGAAATGCACTGCAGCTGAACGAAGGTAAGTGCTGAGATGTGATCTTACCGTGTTAATATCCATGCCCACAGAGGTTTGCGTCTGGCTTCCTGAGACAGGTGGCAGCTGGGTGTTCTGCTGGAGATGAGGAAGTCCACCAGCAGTCTGGGTCTGTGAGGACGGCTGACTGAAGAAAGCATACTGAGCCAACTGCTGCTCAAGCGTCATAGCATCTATCGCCACCTCCTATTTACCATAGGTCCAGATTGAGACAGCCTATTAGCATCTGATCAAGTAATGTTCCTCCTGTAATCAGTCCTTCTCAGCAGCAGGATGTATGAGAGCAGTGTTACCTGTGCTGATAGAGAGAGCGTAGGAGAGAGGGTGGGTGACAGCTGCTGAAGATGCTGCTGGGAGTCTGTGTTAAGGATCAGAGGAACTACATTCTCATGCCGGCGCTGAAAGCTCACTGTCGCCGTGGACTGGTCTGAGAAAACATGTCACACATCAAATGCTGAATTAATAGTATCCAAATAATTTTCAATACAAGTTAGAAAATCCATTTATGTAGGATATCATTAAATTGGAAATATTAGACACTTGCAGACACCATTTTTAGTTTTACCCCAGAGAGACAAAGAGGCATTGATAGATATTTTTTAATGCAATATATCTTGCCCACAAATGTTCAAAAAGTCTCAGGGTTAGTCCTCGTAATCATCATTATAACAGTAACAGCACAGGACATCTTTACAGACAGAGCGCATACCCTAATTAATTTCCTATTTTATCAAATAGAAATTGTGAGTAAAAACATTTGGCAACACTTTACTTAAAGCCTTAATGTATAAGGTATTCATAGTGTAAAATTTACTCCATTATATAAAATGTGTTCTAATATTTGCAGATTCCTTGTTACATCTGAAATTGGTCGTTTGTCATTTGTTTTAATGTGTTATAATTTAATAAGGTGTGTTCAATGAATAGATAAGGATTAAAATGTATTAGAACTGTGGTTGCAATTATTCATGAGACCATACAATGCATTATTATAAAGCATAATTAATGCATTAAAAATAGTTTTATGATATATTATATACAAAGGCTTTAAGTAAAATGTTACCAAACATTTTTCTTTCAAATCCTTACCCAGTAAATTATAATTGTGTGGCGAAAAAAATAAGTAAATTCATTTGTTTAAAATGAGTAGGATCCCTGAAAACATTCAGCTATTCAAATTTCTGGAACTGTAAAACTTTTTAAAACTTTCTTTTGTAAATTAAATAAATTAAATGAATTTCTTTTTAATTGCAGATGTACCAGAGGAAACCTATTAGCCTAAATGGCGCGGACCTCAGGATACTGGTCAATGGGGAGAACCACTGTCCTAATGCGTATGCTTGTCAGAATCACCTTGGCTGGCAGACGTGAGGCCCATGTGAGTGTTGGACAGGTTGCCAGTGCTGTTGGAGGCACTGAGAGAGGATGAGGAGTCATCAGGGTCCAGAGGTGTGGGGAGAGGAGGGGGAATCTGGATGTTGGTCAGGTCTGGCAGAGAGCCGCCCGTGTTGTGTGCCACTGGGATTAGAGATGAAGTCATTTCCTGATCTGGAGACGGAAATATGCTGGGGAAATGACACGAGGGACATTAAAGCGAACAGGGATAAATAGATATGTCAACAAAAAAAAGCCCATTGTACTGATTATATGATATGATAAAACAAGGCTGCTATAAAGGAGTAGGTCTTTCTAGATAGCTCTTGGGTTGAATAATAAATGTATAATTGTTTGCTCAAATTAACCTTTGACTCTCCAAACTGAATGGTCCTTCAATATTCACCTATACTCTACTTCAAACTTTATCAGCTTCAAAAAGAAATGAAACCACACTTACTTGATTCCAGGTATTTTGTTTGACTTGTGCCTTGGTGAAGTACTCTATGATGAAGAAAAAACGACAAATAATTAGTTGATAAAAGATCACATGAAACCCATAGTAAATAAATCTATTTTAAAATATACCTTTTTGTGTTCCCATGTCAGCTTTTGACATTCTTTGTCCATGTCACTTTCAGCTTCCCCTGTTCCTGGCATAGTGAGAAGAAAAACTAGTACATAGAGAGGGATAAAATCATACGCTGAAACAAGTGTGGCGAAAATTCTACAGTTCATAGCAGCCTTTAACCTGGCATTAGATCATTGATGAGAGCATTTAATTGGATCATTAAAAAAAGAAAATAAAAACCTTGTTTTGGCTGAAAATCTTGAGACCCTCCTGCAAATGCATCTTGTGGGTTCAAAGTGCTCTGGTGCAGGGCGGAGTCTGAGTTGGTCCTACAGAACAAAGAAATTCAAGAATCACATGATGTAAAAGTCTCCTCTAACTAAAATTACATGATTATACTGTATTGTACCACAACATCCTGATTCAAATGCACAATAGTGCTAGGAAGGTATAAACAAACATTTGATAATTACTAAGCAAACTACCTTTTAGCAAGATATCTTAACTGTAAAAAATAAAAAAGTAAATTAAATCATACAGAGCATATTATGGATGCTCTTTCAATTTAAGAGTCTATTAAGGATGATTCATATTTATATTGCAATATTAGTATCAAAGGCCATATTCATGGTAAAAAAAATTAGAAAACAAATGATACACAATTTACAATTAATGGGGCTATTTGTACGATTTTCATGTATTAATTATTTTTTGTTTTGCCAATGTGTAATTGACTGTTTTTATTTAATTGAGGTCATTTTAATTACCTCATCTGTCAACATAATGTCGGTGAATAACTGAGCTTGTGCATTCAAATCCACATCTCTATGATCAGATGCTTTCTTAACTGCCACTTACTCATACAAGGGCTTATATTATAAATGTTTAAAAACTCAGCTCTCTTTTTTTATTTTATATTTCCTGTGCATAAATTCGCTGGCTTGGCCACAGAAGTTGCCTTGGCCACAGAAATCGGTCATCTTTCATCAGACAGTCCAAAATCCTACAATGTGTACCAGTGCGAGCACAGACAATAATGTGATGGCTGCAGTTCACTTAATGGCCACTGGTGTCGCTAAAAACAAGAGTTTCTGAATTCTAGTCAACATACAGCCCCTTTAAACAACTTAAAAATTACACCGTTACAATAACAACTATATAAACTATATCAGAATTTATTATTTGAGCTATCGGCGAAGAATAATTATTGACATGCAATTTTAACAGCTATCTAGCATATTAGTCCAGCACATACAGTATATACAATCATTAGCAGACTGTGTGAGTATAAACTCTCACCTCCTCCAGCTGGTATCAGGTGGTGGTGACAGATACACAGAGGCATATGGACAGCTATCAATGTGAGATTCAGCATTAAGGACTTCATAATGCCAGTATAAGTAAATCACAGAAACTTTAAACAACTATGTTATTGTATGGCACACAGAGCAAAGCAGTGCATTAATTGTATCTGCATTCATGACTAGACATATGAAGGATATTTGACGGCCATGTTTGTCCACAGAGAGGGGCCTGCGGTGTGGCGATGTGATGCGATTCCTGTCCCGATAGACCCTTTCCACCAACCCATGGTGACGAGTCGTTCTGCTTGTGTCTAATACTGAATTCTGAAAAGGAGTCTGATAAAAACAAACATGAAGTAGTAGAGCTGCACGATTAATCGTTAAATGATCACAATTTTGATTCAAACACCCACGCAATAATTCCTAAATGACAATGATTTGGCAATGTCAATTAAAACTTAGTATAAGAATGATCACAGTGAACATTCAAATCAGAGAGAGAGCAGCTCTCATGTATAGGTAGGGCCAAAACTAATTTTTTTGCCACAGCTGCCAATGGCCAGTGACTTTAACTGTACCTGCCATAAATATTTTTTACCAAACATGAAACATAGATTAATTAATTAGATAATTAATCCTTAATCCAGTAATGCAATTATTCATTCAAATTAAAAAAAGTTTAAATAATTAGTTCAAAATAATTAAATAGACAGCAGTAATAAACATTTTGTCAGGAGCTTACATGTAAATTACATGTGATTTTGTTAGTCTTTTCAGAATTGTGGGAGAATCGTGATCTCTAGTGAAACAAAAAAAAATGTGATTCTCAATTTATCAAGAATCATGAAGCTCTATCATGAAGATAACATTTCCATACACAACTTGTATTCCACACATCTATACTCAATATCACCTGCTCCTTACCTGAAAGGAAAGGTCAATGGTGGCGTTTCCAATCTGATTGACATTTGGCAAAGAGCCGCCATAGTACTGTCCTCGGTTCTGACCAAGCTGTAAATACTGGGTCTTCTGTAACTGTAACTGCAAGACAGAAAACAAACATCCAATCAATAAAACTGTGAGGTACAAATTAAAGTAAAACTGCCCTGCTGAAAACCATTCAAGGTTTCCTTAATTGAAAAACAACCATAACTATATTAGCGTCCACACCAACATACAGTACATTAACGTTCTGATTATAAGCGTTTTAATAATAATAATAATAATAATACATTTTATTTATAAAGCACTTTACATTTGACACCAAATCTCAAAGTGCTACAGTAAAACATAGTTAAAAATAGACATAAGTTTAAGTACATACAGTAAAAACAGAATATGTAAGAAAGAGGAATTAAAAACAGGCATTAGCCATTAAAATAAGCCTGTGTAAAAAGATGAGTTTTTAGTCCTTTTTTAAATGCCTCTACTTTCTGCGGGGCTCTAAGGTGGTCTGGGAGAGCGTTCCACAGGCAGGGAGCAGCGACTTGAAAGGCCCTGTCGCCCATAGTTTTGAGCCGTGTCCTGGGCATAGCCAAGCGGTGCTGTTGGCCTGACCGGGTTCTGGTTGATGAAATAGGAGTGAGCAGCTCGGTGAGATAAGTGGGGGCCACACCGTGCAGACAGTGATGGGTATGAAGGAGAACCTTATATTCAATGCGTGACTGAATGGGTAACCAGTGCAGTGAATGAAGTATGGGGGTGATGTGCTCATGTTTACGCACCCCCATCAGGACCCTGGCAGCGCTGTTCTGAACATACTGGAGCTTTTGAAGGCTCCTGCCAGGAATCCCGATCAGGAGTGCGTTACAGTAATCCAACCTGGAGGACACAAAAGCATGGACAAGCTTCTCTGCAGCAGAAAGGGAGAGGGAGGGGCGCAGTTTGGAAATATTGCGTAGGTGAAAGAATGCAGTTTTGCAAATAGTGGTGACATGACTGTCAAATGAAAGGTGGGGGTCAAATTTTACCCCTAAATTAGTAACAGTGGAAGAGAGGGGAGTGGTGTGTCCAAAAAATGAAACAGAGGTGATTGGAGAGGAGCGGAGTTGATGAGCAGTTCCGGTTTGAATGGCCTCTGTTTTGGAGCCATTTAGCTGCAGGAAGTTTTGACTCATCCATGCCTCTATCTCCTCCAGGCAGGAGCTAAGGCGTGCAGCCGTGACAGAGGGGGAACTAGAGGGAATAACTTGAAGGTAGAGTTGTGTGTCATCAGCATAGCAATGGAAATTTACTCCATGCTTGCTGATGACACGACCCAAGGGGAGCATGTAAATGTTGAAGAGGGTCGGACCGAGTACGGAGCCCTGAGGGACCCCACAGATGACAGAGTGGGGTCTGGATTTTACATCCCCCAGAGCTACATACTCGGTTCTATCAGTGAGATAGGAGTGAAACCATTTCAGGGCAGTACCAGAGAGACCTGTGAAGTGTTGAAGTCGGTGCAAGAGAATGTGATGGTCTACAGTGTCAAACGCAGCAGAGAGGTCGAGAAGAATGAGAAGGGATGTGGAGCCAGAATCGGAAGCCATAAGCAAATCGTTGGTGACTCTGATAAGAGCTGTTTCTGTGCTATGGGATGGACGAAAACCAGATTGAAATTTCTCGTATAACCTGTTTGATTTGAGATGATTTTGGAGCTGGATGGAAACAACTTTTTCCAGGAGTTTGGAAATGAAAGGAAGATTTGAAATTGGTCTGTAATTTGACAACAGTGTGGGGTCCAGGGTGGGTTTTTTGAGGAGGGGTTTGATAAGAGCAGTTTTGAGGGAGTTAGGAACATAGCCCGTCTCTACGGACATGTTTATTATTTTGGTTATGAGGGAACTGATAGAGCTAGTATGGGTTTTAAGCAGAGACGATGGGAAGGGATCGAGGCGGCAAGTGGATGTTTTGGATTTATGAATGATGTTTTCGACCTCCTGCTGCGTTGTGGGTGACAATTTTGATAGGGTTTGAGCAATTGGTGTAACGGGTAGATCTAGTGAAGTGATATTTAGAAGTGGAAATGAGGAGCGAATATTGTCAATTTTTGATGTGAAAAAATCAAGAAACCGATTGCAATTTAAGTCGTTTGGACTATAGAATGGAGAGATCTGAGGTTTGATGATCTGATTTATTGTGGAGAACAGTTTTTTGGAGTTACCAGTATCGTTGTTTATAAGTGTTGAGTAATGTTCTGACCTAGCCTTAGAGAGTGCTTTGGCATAAGCCCTACGATGTTCCCGGTAGGCCAACTTATGCACCGTCAATTCAGATGTTTTACATGCACGCTCCAGGACACGGCCAAACCTCTTCATCTCTCTCAGCTCGTTTGTAAACCAGGGAGCAGAGCGGGTAAACGTGACTGTCCGGGTTTTTAATGGAGCAATGCAGTCCAGAATTGAGGTGAGACTGGTATTGTAGTAGTCCATTAAGTCGTCAGCAGATGAGTTAGGAGGGGGGGAGAGATGCTGTAAATATTCACTGAGTGAGGTAGCGTCCAAGTTCATGATGTTCCTGAAGGTCATAACACGTTTTGGTTTGGTGGGAGTAACTAGTAGTGGGACTTCAAATGTAACCGCCAGGTGATCGGAGACACCCACGTCATACACCCGAAGTCCTGAAACTGAGAGGGAGTCTGTAATGACAAGGTCGAGTGTATGCCCTCTATTGTGTGTGGGGACATCCACAAACTGTTGAAGGTTAAGACAGTCCAGGGTTTGCTTGAAATTTAAGGCCAGTTTACAGTTTTTAGAGTCCATGTGTATGTTGAAATCACCAATAACCAGAATATTTGAGTGCGATGTACAGAGTGAGATTAAGAAATCATGAATGTCAGAAATGAAGGTTGATTGTGGTTTGGGAGGGCGATAAACGAGGGCTATTATTGGTGAAAAGGCTTTTTTGCAACTGAAAACCAGACTTTCAAATGAGCCAGAACTGGGCATAGACATAGGGGATAACTCAATGTTGCTGCGATGTAAAACAGCTAGGCCCCCACCACGGCCAGTTGTACGAGCCTTATGAAGATATTTGTACCCGGGTGGGCAGGCCTCATTGAGGGATGAGTATATTCCAGGCTGCTGCCATGTCTCTGTTAGACAGAGAATGTCTATCCCCTTATCCAGGATGTGATCGTATATAAGTCCAGATTTCTTTGACAGGGACTGCACATTCAGCAGTTCAAATGTCATTTGAGTTCTAAAATCCAGTTTATTGATAGGGCGGAGAACCCTCCGATCCACTCCAGGTTTTACAATGCACCGATTACACCCGGCATTATCTATGCCAGGAGTAGCGGTATTCTGATGACGCAAACAGTGACGTGTCATTTTCGCGACGGGACGCGATGCCGACCAGAGGGATGGGATGGAGTTGTGATCGCCGGATTTAGACACAATAAACCGGCGCCTTGAACCCCTATGGATGTATCGCGGTCGGTACGGAAGGTCCAGCTGCTGCAGGGGAGCTCGGGCCCCGCTGTTGAAAACTCGGAGATGTTGCAACGAGGCGCTGGACCATAACATGACGCGTGCAGTGTTAGCGGCCAGCCGATATCCAAGTGAGTACCGGTGAAAAGCAGCGACACAAGCCAAGGTAATCCACAGCTTCCACGGGAATTGTATTCCTCGTGCAGACATCTGCTTGAAGGCAGAGGCGATGCAGAGCCGAAGTTGGTTCAAGGGCTCAGTGATTTGAAGCCCAAAGGTGGAGAAAACACTCTGACTTTTGCCGGTGTCAACTTTCTATTGATGTAGCTAGCGATTTCGGTAACTACAGTAATAGTACAGTAGGGCGGATTTGCAATTAATTAGCGGAGTTTGCAGAGAAGCGGCGAAAAACCAGCGCCAGCGTCCTCTCAGCGTCCTCCTCCTCTCAGCGTCCAAGATGAGATCGTTGCAGTTGCCTGCAGTTGCAGTTGCAGTTGTGAAATTTTAGATGCAATATTGGCTGTTTTTGTTCTGTTTCAGCAGCGAAAATAGTTCCAAACAATAATCCCAGCAGAACCATGGCGCATGACACAGGAACACTCAACGTTTTCTGCAGTTATGTCACCTTCCGCTCTAAATTAGGGATGCACAATATATCGGCCACCATATAGGCCGATAATATACATGCATATTTTAAGTTATCATTATCATCCTTAGGGCATTACAGTGCGACCATTTTAGTCACATTTTGCGACTTTACTGTACTTTACTTTACTAAGTATTTAGGAGTACCAGTGCGACTGACCCAATCAGGCCTGGTGGGGGTGCTAGAGGGAGCACCGTCAGGTGAAACTTAAACAGCATATTGGCCAAACAGATTTTATAAACGTGCCAGTGTGTATTTGTGTTTTAACTCTGGAGAGCATGCAGAGAGAACATATTTTTGCAGCATTGAGTAATGTAGCCAAATTCAGACATATCTGTTGATTTCTTGAACAGAATGGCCAATCAGAGGAGTTTAATTTAAAGTCCACTCACCATCCAAAACACTGGAGAATGTTCAGAACTGAGTTATGCAAGCTAGCAAATCCTCTCATTGCAAAAAAGTACGCTCCCTACTGGCAGTTTTAGATCAAATTTTAAAGCATAATTTCCGTTATTTAAATCATTTAAAAATGATGTATTCAAAACCTTCTATTTAAAACTTTACTCTCATAACATTGTTATCATGAATTTACTATGAATGCATTCATAGTACTTCTGAGCCTCATTAAATAGTCATATAAGCCTCATTAAATAGTCATTACAGTAAATAAACCTACTGTAAACACCTTTTAGTTCTTCTATGCCACCTCTGCAGTGCAAAGATGAATTTTGTTGATACTAATTTAATTTGATTGGTAACTTCTGCTTACTGATTGTGTCTTATTATTGTAACTCAGTTTTTAAATAGAAATGTATGAATTTGACATAAAGGATGACACATTTAATAAGGTTAAATTAAAAGTACCCTTACATTTTAAGGAGTCGAATATCGCCTCATGGGAAGGTTCATTTCTGTCATTAATCAGAAGGTGCTCCTAAAAAAAGGTCAGCATAAAACCCTGGGCCTGATAAGAAAATTTGACCAAAGCCGATAAATAATGGATTATTTCCATCAGCTGAGACACTTCAGATGCGCACTGTTCGCCATGACAGTTTTGAATTGCTTGAAATATAAGTGGAATCACTTAAAAAAGGCGGAAAATACAGTTAAGAGCAACATGTCTGTCAAATGGGCTACATAAAATTAGAACTTGTCTAGTAGCCCTTGGGACATGGCTTATAATGGTTTGTTTTTGTAATCAGGCTCTCAAAAATTTTATAACACTTTATTTAGATTTATCGGCTTTCAAATATAAATAATAACTGTTTATCGCTTATCGGCCAAAATATCGCTGCATCCCTACCTCAAATGCTCAAGCCAATGGATTCTGATTAGCCACCAATATATTTATTGGATGGAAAAAGAGCTGCATTAATACATCACACTGCTGTGGCATATGTATGTTACCATGTGTATGCTGCAGATTTTATAGAAGCACCTGAATTTAAACAGTACCAGTAACAAGAGAAACAAAAAACAAAACAGAAAAACTGTGAGCATAACTTTGAAAAGAGTAGTATTTAGTATTAATCTTGGGTGGGATGCTAGTAAAGCCTGTGTGATCACAACCCTGTCATCAGTTTGCTGGAGTCCTTATTTTAGCATAAGTGCACTGCCCAATAATGCTGAACTGAGCTAGCCTACATTGTTGTTTAATGCTAAATTATTCATTGAGAGCATGTAAACATAAATGAAAACATTGAGATCTAGCCCTTCGATAAGGAATGACATCTGAAATTAAAATTTTGATTTAGAACTCTGGATATGGCCTTTATTAAGTTACAGTCCAGCTATAATGGCGAGAGACTATTAATGTGGCTGTCAAAACACATGCTCAATACACTGCAGATGTGAGCATGGCAACTTTTATAAGGCCTCGTCGTGACCGTCTGTTATTATCAAACATCTCAACAGCGTCTATTGGAAGGGAATCCATTAATCAACGCTAGAGACAAACGCGCACTTGAGAGGGGCGTTTGTTATTGTTTACGTCCAGACAGGCGGGTTCCGTGCGTGTCGTATCAACATAATTTCTGCCCCGCACCTCGGACTGCAAACGAATGAGCCATAAGAGAAAAAACAGACACACTTACACGGGCCGCCCGAGTAATACTCAGGTCTTTCATCACCTCCTCGAACGCAGCTGTCTCTTCCGCTTGCTTCTGGTTGTGTAACGCGATCTTCTCGCTGAATTTTCGCGGATTATTCGAGGTCGCCATGTTTCTCTCCTCCTGAGCTCCGCTCTGGTTCAATGAGACGCTGCTGCGTGCGCGCGTCCGTGCGCGTGGGCGTATGAACACGCACATCTGGAGCGCGCGGTTCTACTCGTTTTGTTCTACTGCCAGTATTCGAGGATTATTATTATAATGTGTGCTGTGTATGAATAAAGATTAGGAATGGGAATAACGTGATCTTGATTCTGACTCATTCGGTTCCATAAACGATTCTTTAATACCTTTGAGGAAGAAATATTAGGGAAAAAATCCAGTTATATGCACTCAGTCTGTTAATAAATAAATTATGACATTATTTCCGATTTAAACAGGCTATAACAAATCAAAATATTGCAATTTATGCAAAATAAATTGACGTTTATGCAATGACCCTGCCCCTAACTATAAAATAAAACAAACAAAATGTAGTAACCCTATCATATTTCACTCAATTATTATAGCCACCGAAAATTCGAGTCTTTATTAACACACACACACACACACACACAAATAAAACATTACCTCAAACACCTTTTCTTCATTGATGGATTCATTCCTAACTGTGTTGATTTGCTAAATTAACAGTTTAACGCCTATATGATCCGTTCGTTCGTTCGTGAATCACCCTGGTCGCATGTTCTGCTGTAGCTACTGCACGTATTCTGTTAAAACAACTCTCTAACAGGCCCTTGGGAGTAGGACTACTACACATTCTGATCTGTGTTTGTTTACTCGGTAGCATAGACTAAAAGCTCGGTAGCTACAAATTAGACTCTGTTGCTGATTAACTTCAGAGAACCGACTCTTATGAACCATTCGTTTGACAAGCAGACGGCGCTGGGTAAATAATTCGAACGAAATGTATTCATCAATCGTTGAGGAAGAAATCAAATGTCATGATGAGATCCTCCCATATTAATTTTTAATTTAAATGTTTCTCGGTTCCCAATTCTAACGAAGGAAAAAAACTTTCTGCCAGGTGTTGTTGGATGCCAGGTCCGCTCAGACGTGTCATTTTGCATATTATTATGCAGCCGTCACAGACAATTTGATGTGGAATGAAACTCATTTGAACTATTTTTATAGGCTTCAATTAAACAGAACAATGTGAGCATGTGGAAGGAAGTGTTTTACAGTAGCTGGGGGATTTTTAAACAGAAGTATAGCTGAGATATCAGATGTTGCAAAATGCAGTAACATGTCAGTTTCATATAGAGTTATGCAGTACCAACAACGATTCACTCCATGTTACACATCAGACAGATATTTTTATTTTTATGTGATATTTAAATAGAAATAGAGGCAAAGAAGAGGTTAAATTCTTGCAACCTGAATGTGGAGTTTTTGTTTTGTTTTCTAAAACAGTGAAAACACCATTTAGCTTCTGTTTATCTGTCTAAAGCAAACCTAGCACTGGAAATTCAAGTTTCTTAGTGTTCTAGTTTAGGATAAGTAGTTAAACAGAGCTGTCTGTTTGACATACTAACACAACATACTGTACTTAAAAAGCAATTTCCATTGAACCCGGAATCATTTTTCCATACATTTTGTGGATTTGAATTAGGGGTTTTCCAGCTTGATCCTATAGTCAACATTACTGAGAATGGGTCTCAAAGTGACACAATAAGTGGCTTTTTTCATCAATAATTATGTAGTTCTTTCCAAAATAATAACAATAATAATTGCCCTATTTCATCCTCACAGTTTGCCCACTAATAAAAATTTAAAAAAAAATCATGCAAACATGTTAGTTTGAAGGCAAATACATTACTTTGAACACTAGGGGGTGATATAAGCACAAGCGACAGTGACCCCAAACTTGCTTGTTTCTTTTTACATTAAGATGGCATTGTTTTTGAAACCATGTACATGTACATTAGTCCCAGTAAAAACAAACTGTTAGTAAAACTAGTTTTATTACTCTAACTGGTCATGCAATGTTAGCATAACCAAGTTCCTCTTTTTCTAGAGGATGTCTTAAGCTTTGCCTACAACATGAGCTACTTTCACATTTCCATTTTTTTATAATCCTGATCTTCAGTTTGAAGTCTTGATCTTTTTAACCAACTTTCATTTCTGTATATTCAAACAAGTCACATTCAATGATTCAGGCTACAGGCTGTTTATTGGCCAGTCTATACCAGATTGTTATACATTTGCTTTCATTGCATGCACACTAAACAATGCTGGGTTGTTTTAACCCAAAATTGGGTAAAATATGGACAAACCCAAATGTTGGTTTAAAAATGTAATTTAAAATTTTAACCCAACTTCAACTTTCACTTTCAACTGTACATTTTTTTAATTACATTTTTAACCCAACATTTGGGTTTGTCCATATTTGACCCAACTTTGGGTTGAAATAACCCATCATTTTTTAGAGTGTGATTTCTGATGGCTGGGATTGGTCAACCCCATTGGATGAAAATAGGCTACAGATTTTATGAACAGTCTGGCTATTTGCATGTCATTTATAGCTCATTTTCAGAGCAAATTACTGTTTATAGGAAGACAACAGGAAGAATGATTATGTGGGGGTGTGAATTTCCAGGTTGCATGACTACTGCACCGAAAGAGGAACCTTAAGGCTTTTTGCAAAAAGAAACCCCAAACGGCAGCTTGACCATTTCTGCCAGCTGCTGCGATACAGACGTAGGATATAAACTTTCACATACACAATATGGTAAGGTTATTTCAATGATGAACGTTACATTTGGGTTACATTAGTACAAGGATCATTTGATTCATTTCAGTGCACGTAACTACTTAAAATATATCACTTTCTCTTGTTGTGAAAGACATTGATGTGGATGTTTTCTGCTTTAAATGCTTGAGTGTTTTGCTGTCATTTTAGATAGGGCCTATTATAACCTAATATATTTAATATAATATAATATATATTAATTAATATATATATTAATTAATATATTAATTAATATATTATATATAGGGCCTAATATATTTTTTTTTCTATCTTTTTTAGGCCATGAATGTAAATAGCACTAGTTGCCCTGGAAGCAATTCTACAGATGACTGCGGGTTTGACAACAGCCAGTCACTTGGACTTGCTGTTGGTTTGCCTATATTCTTTGTGGCTCTGCTTCTGGCGGGGATAGCAGTGTTTCTCTGGTTTCGACACAGAAAATCAGTTGATATTGATTTATCTAATAAACTTAAGAGCCAAGATAAAAGCCACGATAGCCATTCCAGAGAGTCTCCGTACAGCAGTGGATATGCCGGAGGACTTCAACCTGCACCGCAGAGCCCAATCTATGAGAACTTTCAGAGTGGACAGTCCAATCTCCACGAATTTCAGAGGAGTACTGTTCAAAACGAGGACACCCACAGGTAAAGTACAAAAGTCAAATTTGTATACGCGTGGATGACACTGTCGTAATGTAGGCCTAGATCATCAGAAATTGGGTGAGGAGAAGGCTGCGATAAGTCTTTGAAGTAGTAATGGAATTTCCTGCTGTGTTCAATTTCTCTGTTTTGCAAGATCACAGTGACATCATACATGTGGCAATAGTGGTATAACAGTCATTAAGAGTTACATTAAAGGAGTTTTTATTTTGCCGCAATATTTATTGGACTATGTGTTGGTGCAAATTTTGCAATTCACCTTGTTGTAATGTATTTTAATGCTTTATTTGAGGAGTTTTCAAGAACTGAATTTCACTTTTGCCCCCATTTAGAGCCCATCAAACATACCTTCAGTGTGATCCGCATGATGCAATCTACAGCAATGATCCTGCCCTCTTCCATCCAGATCAGACAGAAACCTTGGAGGATATTTACATCATGCCAGATGCTTGAAACTCTGAAGTGTTTTGCTGTCCAATATTAATCCTTCAGTAAAATAATTTGTGCTGGCATGATGTGAAACAATAACATCCTTATGTTCAGATGGTAAAATTAAGGGCTAAACATTCTGCCCAAGAAATAGACTTGACCTGAGCAATGCAAATGCATTCACAAACATTACGTGAGCCAGCCTAGTTTAGTGACTGAACTCAGTGTGAGACAGCAAAACATAATCATGACCTCATTGATCACACTTTAACAGGTGTCTCTGCCGTTTGCAAACAACCCCTGCTGAAAAGACCAGCTCTGACCTGAGTAAATGTTTCATGCTGGTACAGACTGGCTTTTTCTGGTTTGGTTTGCCAACATAGCTAAGTTGTTCTAGTTGAGATGCTGGTCCATATGCTGAACTTTTCAGCAAGGGGTTTTTTACATGTGCCTGTCATGGTGTTAATGTTTGCTTCCCGAATTTTTACTACTACTGTTAAAAAGTTTGGGGTCATAAAGGTTTTTTTTTTTCTCCAAAGAATTCAATACTTTTATTTAGCAAGGATCCATTAAATTGACAGTAAGGCATTTATGATTGTACAAAATATTTCTATTTCAAATAAATACTGTTTTGTTTTGTTTTTTAACGTTCAATTCATCAAAGAATCCTGATAAAAGAGTGTCATAGTTTCCACAAAAATTTTAAGCAGCATGTTTGATTTCTGAAGGACCGTGTGGCACTGTCTGAACATTTTGTGAATAAATTATATTTTTTACGTGAATAAATCATATATATATATATATATATATATTTTTTTTTTTCACATTAATAAATTATATTTTAGAATATATTTTATTTTAAAATATATTTTAAGAGACTTTAAAACAATAAAAAAAATCTTACAGAACATAATCTTTTGAATGGTATAGGCTAGTGTATGTGCAGTGCATTTCACATGCCTTATATTTTCATAAGATTTGTTTGTCTAAATAGTAATGTAGTAATATATAATAACTTATAGTTATAACTATTCATCTTGACTGTGCCTTATGATTTTATTCTATGTCACTGTGACTCAATGAAATCTTCTCTCTCAGCAATTAGCTACAAATTAGCTGAGAGTGTCTTTTCCACTTCCACAACTAAATAAAACAAGTGGAACATTAGACAAGGCAGGTTTTATGGCACTAAGTAGCCCTCGGAATGTCACAATCAGAGACAAACAGTTAAATTTTTTCTTGCCCTATAGTCTTGGCGTTGTTCATACACATCTCTCTGAAAAAGTATCAGGTTGCTTGCTGCATATCCTGTTGGCAAATCACTGTTTCCGGATATATTTCTCAGACTCAGATCTCAGATGAGTTTGTTTTTTGACTCTATACCTTTTAATTAACCTACAGTCAGTTAATGGCCATTGTTTGGAGTTTGAACATTACATTGGAGCAGTCCCACCAAACTGCATTCTTTATAGTATTAGCTTCAGGGCTCAAAACAGGGCAAGTATGTGAGCGATTCCCTTGAACCATATCTTCACTATATCTAATCTATATCAAAGATCATGAACATAGTTTTTAATGCCTTGCAAACCTAAATATTTGGCTTGTGAAGTGCTCTTGTTAACTTTTTAAATTTTTCAGTGAGGTATCTAACCTGTTGACAGATAAGGTTTTGAGTAAATAGCATGAATGTCTTGGTCATTGTTGAATGGTCATGGTAGCTTTAGTAAGAATGGATTGGAAAGTAAAACTAATCATCAGTGTCATGTGTATGCTATAATTTTCCAATAAAAGCGTTTATGAGTGTTCTGTAATTTCCAGCTATTATTGAAAAACGTACCATATATCTCACTGGACACTTTATTAGGTACACATCGCTAGTACTCTACTACCCCTTTTGCTTTCAGAACTGCCTTAATTCATAAATTCAACACGGTGCTTCAAATATTTCTCAGAGATCTTGGTCCATATTGGCATGATAGCATCCATGTTCATCCATGATGCGAATCTCCAGTTCCACCACATCCCAGATGCTCTGGATTGAAATCTGATGACTGTGGAGACCATTTGAGTTTAGTGAACCCAATGGCATGTTCAAGAAACCAGCTTGAGATCATATGAGCTTTGTGACACGGTGTGTTATCCTGCTATAAGTAGCCATCAGAAGGGTATACTGTGGTAATAAAGGGATAGACATGGTCAGCAATAATCAGGTTGCGGCATGCTCAATTGGTACAAAAGGGCCCAAAGTGTGCCAAGAAAATCTCCCCCATACCATTACACCACCAGCAGCAGTGGATCCATGCTTTCATGTTGTTGACATCACAATCTGACCCTACCATACTCATACCATTTCACAGCAGAAATCGAGACTCATCAGACCAAGCAACAGCTACGGTAGCTGACAGGAGTGGCACCTGTGGTCTTCTGCTGATGTAGCTCATCTGCTTCAAGGTTCGACGTGTTGTTCGTAAAAAGTGTTTATTTGAGTTACTGTTGCCTTTCTATCTGCTAAAACCAGTCATTCTCCTCTGAGACTCATCAGAGGTCTGGTTTCAGGTATAATTCACAAGTGATGGTGCTTTATCTAATGCTATTTAGTGTGATAAGTGATAAATATGTTTTACTTTTTTTTTTTTTGCTACCTTATACCTGAGATGGTTGTGCGGGAAAATGCACAGTTTTTGATTTACTCAGACCACCCGTCTGGTACCAACAACATGCCTTGTTCAAAATCACCTAAATTACCTTTCTTCCCCATTCTAATGTTTGAACTTCAGCAGATTGTCTTGATCGTGTCTAGAAGCCTAAATGCATTGAATTTCTGCCATGTAATTGGCTGATTAGATATTTGCATTAATGAGTAGTTTAACAGGAGTACTAATAAAGATATATATATATATATATATATATATATATATATATATATATAAGAACAAAATATAAGAAAAGTATGCTTAAAATGTATAGCTACATATTCAATACAAAATTTAAAATAGATAAAATCCAGGATAAATGCAAATAGCCTACCACAATCCTGCCAGCAAAAGCGTTGTTTAGTGACTTTCTAGGAGCTTTCATATAGTCGCAGAGTACACACATCTTATCCAAACTATGTTTCCATGTTATTGGCACAGCCAGATATGCTAAGGTGAATTTCCTTACCCACATACTTAATAAGGAAAGCCATTTCTTGTTTATTTCACCCCCAAACCTACAAAAACAGTTTTATTGATGTGAGCCAGTACTTTATCTTTTTTAGGCGAATAAAGTGATAGTAATAAGTACAATGAAGTCAGTTTGTTTATTGCTTTATAGTTGATTGTGTTATTTTTATTACCATTATCAATGAAACGATTACATTGTGTCAAAATGTATCTCAAAAATATTTACAGTCAGCAAAATCCTGCAGAGTCAATAGGCAACTATTTTTTATGGACTATCAAGACAGTATTATGTAAATATTAAGTCACAAAATGAACCCACATGAACACTGTGATCGCTTTAGAGAGCATTCACTCTCTGGTCAAGGCCAATGAAACTTATGTGTGCTTTCAAGGCTACAGATGTAAGAACTGGGATATCTTTATAGATGTGATAGCTATGGATATTATTGGATGACATAGATAAATATCTTTTAAGCATATTTATGGCGTGACCTCACCTTGAAAATGATCTAACTGAGGATATTGTAAAATGTTGAGTGTAATTTAAAAGTTTACGTTTTGCAAATTCAGTTTACAGTTCACTGTTATATGATCTGCAGTGAGTCATACACTAATGATTAAATCTGATGAAATATTTTCCGCAATTTAATCCAGTTTAATTTTTAGCATGAAGAGGTCATTTCAATCTGGATTCAAAGGTTTTTAACAACATCCAGACTCTTCTTAGCAGTTCAACCTTGACTTGGTTTCACAAAAAAAACATTTGAGGATTTTTATCTTATATTCAGAGAGGATGTTGAATCGTCTTTATTGAAATGTAGTGAACATTCATACAGAAAATAGATCATTTCCTTCAAGGAATACAACTACTTTATTTACAATCTTTCAAAAATACAAAAGGTTTCTTGATTCATTCGCAACACAAACTAAAAAAGAAGGTACAAAACTTTTCAAATAAATTACAATAAATAACTTGATATTCCAGTATGTCAATCATGTGAAAATACACATTTAACATGTCAGTAGGAAAGCAGGCATCTGGTTTCAGAAGAAGCCACACTATTATAAACCAGAGGAATGTAACCAAAGGTGTGTGACAACATATTTGTATTTCATTGGCTTGATGGTTTGCCTCCTTTTCATCTTGAGACTATAAAGTTCAGTTGTCAATCAGTCTTATCATGCACAGTGGCATTTACTAACTATCAAATCATTGAAAGGCGTGAGTTTCAGCTTCCCACGACTGTCATAGTGCATGAGAACCATTGGCTCATAGGCAGCTGGTACGCAGCAAGGCCCGGGTGTTGTTCCTTTAGACATAAGATGTAGACGAGACTTTACCTGAGTATGCATACTGGCAGGTTTATAATTATGCGGACAGGAACCATCACAGTAGTGCATGGTATAGCCCGAAGGAGCGATAACCCAGTCCGACCAGCCGATCTCTTTGAAGGAAACATTTAATGACTTTCGCCTGCAGTGACTTTCATCCTCAACACTTTCCTCCTTAGAGACAGCTCTTTTGCTTCTCCTCACCGCTTGGTCAAGTTGTAAAATAAGCCGAGGCGTGGATTGTGTACTCACTTCTTGTTTTTTGAGAAGGCAAATTTCAACAACTAAAAGCTCAGCACTTGCGTCCTCAAGCCACTTCTCAACTGCAACTGTTAAATCCAACGTGACATCCCGAGAGCTCACGTGCCTCGTGTGAAATACAGTCTCTTTATGAAAACCAGGAGGTTTATGCATTCTAACCACAACGTCTTTTGATAGCCATGGTTGGCCAGGTGACATTTTGTACATGTGCGGTCTCTTAATTTGTAGCCTTGCGTGTTTAATGTTGACTCCAGTTTTGATGCGCGAGTTCTTGTGGAAAGCAGCTCTGAACCACTGGTGCCTTGAATCCATGCTTGAATTCAGAGGCTGTACTGTTAACAAAGAAAAACTGAAATTAGACAATGCATGCAAAACAAATGTGCATAATATGCAAATATATACCAAATAAATCAATTATGTGTTTTAATCTTTAATCCACTACCGTGGAGAAAGTACATACAATTTTAAACAAATGTAGGCTATATGTAAATGTTTTGTCAGTGTATATATCGATAAATCAATATTTGTTGTGTGTGCGTGTGGTGTCTATCAATATATGCACACAAAACATATTTACACATGTACATTTGTATAAAATTGAATGTACTGTATTCAATGAACATACAGTTTGAAAGGTGAGTTAAAAAAGTTATAAATTAGACAATGTTTATACATTTGAAAATTGAGTCCACTAAATATATACATACTATCTTTAAACAGTATATATATATATATATATATATATATATGTGTGTGTGTGTGTGTGTGTGTGTGTGTGTGTGTGTGTCTGTGTGTGTTTTTTTTTCTTTTTTTTAAATTACACAATGAAACGTTGTTATTTTACATAATTATGAAAAAGCGTACCTGTCGTGGGAAAGAGCACTGTAGAGGCTCTTCTTGCAGGCTGAAGCTCCTGCCCTTCACTGGAATTGCCTTTAAGCAGCTGTCCAATTCTCCTATACTGACGGTACATCCTGACCAAGTCCTGGTGAGACGCTCTTCCACCAGGCCTGGGTGGTTCGTCCATCCCCAGGTACTCCAGAATAATGGTTTTCAGAGCCTCAAGCTGCAGGCCCATGAATATTTCCCCATGCTCCAGTTGAGCTGAAGACTCTCTCAGGCAAGAGCTAAAAATAACAACCCCAACTGAAAGCAAAAAGCACTGTGCTACCGAGTTCTGCATGGCAAGTTGTCTTTGTGTAGGTCAGTGCAATGAATGAAATTCCAGGCATGTTTTCATTTATACAGGTAGGTACAGGCCACGCCTCACCAGAGAGGATTGCTCATCTACACCCACAATGAAACTACATGCAAAGTAGTCTTTCCCTAGACAATGACATCATGTCAGTGGGATTTTAGGATAATACTGTCACCCCAAAGTGAAATTCATCTTGGACTTGGGACTTGCTGCAAACAATACTGGATAATAGGCCTGTGTATACAAATAAAAAAAAATCTATAATGAGGCCAAATAAGACAAGAATAGTTGGAGAGTATTTTTTGATACAATTAATTTCTGTGCTATGCTTCTCCATCATGTAATTCTACATTTGAACAGATCTGAATTATGTGTACAGTAAAGTATCTTAGGTCCACACACAGTCTGCATCAAATTCATAATAACAAAGGATAATCAATAATTATGGGACCACCACGATATTTGTGGTCTTGCCTAAACTTGCTTTTGTCTTTATAATTAAAACGACTTTCATAGGATCATTAAAAAAATATAAAACTTTAGTGAAAGACAAATTTAAACAAACCTAAAAAAAAAAGGTTGAATAATTTGAATAATGACTGCAACTCACGTGTTGTGTGTCACATGCTATGATGACTCTCCTAAGGTAAAAGTGTGTGAAAGGTTCTTAGGTATGTTTCCAACAAACATTAAGCGTGTGTCAGAATGCCAAGAGCACCACATTGATTAATGTAGCAATTGAAGCCAAACAAAAAGACAACTGTATTTTAAACACAAAGCAAGGTTGTCACACACATTCAATACACACCCACAACGAACACTTAAAAACACAGTATGTTATGTCACACCAGACAACTTGCATTTATTGACCAACCTATATATATATATATATATATATATATAGACACACACACACACACACACACACACACACACCACTGTTGGTGTTAAATCTGTTACCACTGCAACAGGTTAAAGGGCACGTTTGAGTGTTTAAGACATGCCTCTTTGTCAAGTTCATCCAGTTAATTTACAACTAAACTACAAAAATACACACTAACAATTAATTAATTCTATAAGCCATATAAGAGATCTCTCCACATTAAGGTCACAGATAAACAAGCCTTTCTGTAATCTGTGATAATAAATGTCAGTGAGGCTACTGTGATGACATTTTACAGCAGAATTGCATCATAAGACACCCACACATATAGGGCAGTTGTATGTTCACAATAGTGAGGGTTAATGGGTCATTCTAGCAATGGTGCTATTTAAAAAGTAGTAGAAAGGTTTGTCTGTGATCCATACATTATATGAGATACGAGGAGATAAAAGTGTTTATATTGTTGAAGATTGACAATTCACATACAGTAAGGATTGGCGGTTTTGTTCTGGGCAAGCATGGATCAGCCTAGCATGGATAAGAGCAGCAGAACAGGGGTAAACAGAAACAAACCAACATCAATGTATTGCGGATATTATTAACGTTCAATGATTTATGTATAACAAGAAAATGATTCAAGAAAATGAGTCTGATTCAAAGGGGAATTTCAGAAGGCCAAGTCCTGACTGGACGAGAGGAGGGGCTGGGGATGGAGGAGGGTAATTTGCTCCTGTTCAACGAGTTAAAGCTGATGATAATACTGAATGTATTTTATCTATAGGTATGCTGATAGGCATAGCATTCCTATAGGCAGACATGGATCAGCTGAGAGACAGCTGATGCAAGCTTGACTGATGTGACCTGCCAAAACTAACATTACGCTTGACAAGTTTAAAAGCAAGAGTGACACAAATCTCCAGGATGATAAAAAAAAAGAGCATCACCCAATTTTTGTTGTCAGACATAAGCTTCCAGAAAGATGAATATAGATAAATGACTCCCTCTAGTGGTTACTATGGAAAATGGGGTGGTTTAAGCTAGTGGCATTGATTTTTTTTTTTATGTTAAAATATTAACCTGTTAGATGGGATGGCTTGCTTTATATTAGACGATATAGACCATTTTACAAGATGTAAACAACACTGGTCCAGAAACACTTCCTGTTTCAGTTTGTAACTGTTTTCATTATTTCACATGTAAAGAAAACATCTTTAAGATGTTTGTTTAACTTTTTGATTCAGTTTTATATGTTCTGTTGTTTGTATTTTATCCCAGCTTTTATGTAGCGTTAAAAAACTGAAACAGGAAGTGCTTCTGGACCAGTGTTGTTTACATCTTGCAAAATGGTCTACACATTATAATATATATATATATATATATATATATATATATATATATATATACACACACACACACATATATATACAACAACTGGATCACAGCACAAAGTCAGAGCTCCTCTCTAAATTCTGTCACAACAAATTCCTATTATCAACTAAAATCTTCTGAAAACTAAAATTTGTCATAAACAATTTCATGAATTGGGAAGGAAGCAGGGAAAAGTTCAGCCTCAAAAGCTGGATATAATATAATCATTGTGGTGCTCAAACAACTCTAACAAGCACAAACGATCCTGCCTTTGTTCCAGGAACACAGTGCATTAGGCGTACACAGTAATAGGAAAGGACAACAAGCAGTGGACTGTAAAGGCCACACTCTCTTTCATTTACCACAGCAAGTAACTGCACAGAAAAGAAATATATAAATAAATGTGCACAAAAAATCACTATAGGAAAATATGGTAATGGTTAATTAAAGGTTAATTAAAGAAAAAAAAAGTGCACTCAAGCATTTGGATAGCCTAGTAAAACAACCAATAATTCACATTGTAAGATAATTTAAAGATTGTGTTCTGTGCATAAAAGGAGAGCAGACAGCGACAAAGAGTGACTCATGCAGTGTTGTGATGTTTTTCAATCAATGTTCCATTGTTACATCAAAGCATTGTGGTGCCACTTGGAGACAGACAAAAATCAGTCAAGAGACAATATCCCACATGACTGACAGTGCCAGGCTACCTGCCAAAATGATTCCAGTATGCTTCTGAAAAATTCAATATCGGAATGTTTCATCAGTAAACAGAGCTGATTTTTTCATACATAAAAAGTATTTTACATTTAGTGAAAGACAAAGAATCAAATACAACAACGACTTACATGACAATATCTTGTGTGCCCCCAATACTCAATATAATGACATCTTTGGAGTAAAATATGATTTTATTTGACAGCTTTCACTCAAAGGTAAACATTTAGGCCTACACCAGAAATTGCATTGCAAAATTGATATGCAGCTGTAGACCATGTAGCCTCATAGAACCTTAAGGGTGCCAGATATAAACATTTCTGTAATGACCTTTATGGATCTTCAGAACTTCTGAGCTAATGTATCCAAAAAAAATCAACCAATTAACATCCATAATTATTCCGATATATTCATTTGACGCAACAGTACTCAGTCAAATAGCTTCATAAAGCTACATTTAAGTTAAGATTTTAAATGAATTACACCGTAGAAAGCAGCCTAAATTAATATGAAAGACAGCACTTCGGGAAGCTACTCAGCACAACAACAACCTGATTCATCAAGTCGCTACCGCCTTAATTGAACAGATTCGTGTTTTGATTGGTTCCTCGCAGACTCTCTCATCCTCTAGTCAGGTGACAGTGTGCTCGCTGTTTCAGGGATGGACTGGGTGACCAGAGATATCATGAGTGAAAGACATGTATCCCTACGGGATGGGTTAAATTAACCATAGGAAACCTACAAAACATTCACAATGGATGAGCCAAATATACTGAGGCGGCGTGGTCTCCTGGTAAGAGTGCATGAGTGATACAGACAGTAGTAAAGTTAGGCTACATAGACTGTTATTTTTATTTAAATGATTTATTAACAACATAAATCTAGTTGTGTATCAGTATCAGTATGTTTAATTATATTTTTGTAAAGTGAACGATGCATCTTAGTTGCAACCACTTCCTATTTATTTCACACGTTATCCGTTTGTTTAAACATGGTGTTTGAAATTGGTTAATTTGACGTGGCGAGTGTTGGAAATAAACATTTTTTTGATTACATACTTGTTAAATATGCAACATAAATCTATGTATTAATAATCGCGACATTGAAAACAACAGCTGTTGATTGTGCACGACGTGTCGGTTTGTACAAAACCAGTGAAGTCGACACGTCTCATCAGCAGTTGCCATGGTGATTACTGCATGTGTTATGCTTCGATCTGTTTATGATGGAAAGACCTTCCTTTGCGCCTTTGTGCACGACCCTCCCAATGAAATAATGTGCATAATAATCTGTTTAAATGTTTTTAAAGCTATATTTATATATTTGTATTATTTTTTTTATATATTTATATATTTTTTTCTATAGCTATATTTGCCTGAAAACCTGAACGACATGAGACCAGGGAGTAAACGAAAATATATTTTGTTTCAAAGTTTGTTTTTGAAACAAAAATATTTTAATTATATATGGTTCAATGACGACGTTTAGGATGTTCAAATGGTCAATTTTAAAATACAAAAAATAATAATATCTGTTGCATTATTGTTCAAACATTAAGAATGTTGCGTACACCTAAATTCATATAGGCTAGAATTTTTAATTTAAGTGATTTTAGTGTTTCCTCATCTAGATGAATCTCATTTTAGTTCTACAATTTTATAGTTGCCACCTTAAATCTAGTTAACAGACTTATTTTTCCTGTAAATCACATAAAACGGATAAAAATGTTTTAAAAATACCATTCACTTAGTAATTCATATTTCAGCAATAAGATATTTTATTTTATATATAATACAGTGATTGCTTTTATTGGAAGTATTGTATACAGGTAACATTTGGGGTCAATAGTTTTTTAATAATTAATACTTTTATTAATCAACACATTCAATTGATAAAAAAGTGACAGTAAAGATATTTAGGCTATAGTGCTAAAAGACATATGAAAGCGCTATATAAATGCCTCATTTATTCATTCATTGATAAAGCTGGATATCTCCATCCAGTCTGAAAAGTGTTTTCCAGGTTGGTTTTCCTATAGGCTAAAGTCTATTCGGATGCAGTATATTTTACAATGTCCTAAAATGGTAGCCTAATGCTGGTAGATTGGCACCTGTTGAATTTCCTTTAATTGAAACAAAACACACACACACACACACACACACACACACACACACACACACACACAGTGTGAAACACTCACTATGCACTATTAATGCCTGTGTGTTTATTTTTTAAGAAAGCTTATTTCTTAGTTCATAATAAGAGTATACATCCTTGAGGAAAGGCACACAACTATTGGAGAATAAACAAGACAACCTTTGTTATTGGTCATTTACAAGACACTCATTCAAAGCGACAATACACTGCATTGACAGTCCCCTTGGACACGACAGCCAAGTAAAGCAATAAATGAGCTGACAGAGGGCTGACAAATTCATATCCAAAAGCAGAAGAGTTGTCCATAAGGCTGAGCTTTGGATCTCAATAATGTATTTATTAATGGTAAAGTCATTCCACCATCACAAATGATTTTATGGAAATGTTTTTTGCATTATTTGTAATTGAGTTGAAGAAGAAACCAAGGGACTGGCTCCACGTAGGCACTTGAGCTTTTTAAGAGAAGCTTTTGTACCATGTAAACAGAACTCTTTTATGAATTTTAGATTATACACTCCAACCTTGTAACTAATGAAGTATTCATTTGGCTTCATACATCCTGATTATCTTCAGATGTCCATCCAAATATCCAGTGGCATTGAGCCTACTGACAGTGATTCTCCAGCCAAAAAGGGACAATGAGACATTGAGTAGCTTCAATTTTCAGATTTTGCCTGGAACTTGGCTATTACCAAGGAATTTTGTGAGGTCATCATATCATAATTTAATTTCAATAATTATGATTTAAGACCTTGAAGTTTTATAAGCATTAAATCAAGAGTCAGTGACTATACTAAAAACACTGACAGCTTTCAACAAATCCAGAAATGCAAAAACACATTTGCTCTATTTTTTTATATACATTTTTTATTAAATGTGTAACATTTATTTTACCCTATTTGGGCTGCTGTTTTTAAGGCTGTTAAACTTTGTAAATGTGAATGCATTCTTATAAGATAAATGTTGAATCTCCCTCTGTGCTGATCTCTAGTGGACTGGAGAATTTGTTTCTGGTTTAAGTTTTTCTGGATCAGTGGTTTAGTGTTTAAAATTCATTAGGCCTATATGACTATTGTTGTATGATATTTGATTCTTTTGAATGCCAAGACTTTTCTTACTCATGCTTTGTATTTTTGTTAAATCCAGTACATTAAAACATACTTGGTATATACTTTGCTTAAAAAAAAAATGGTGTCTGCAACAGTGTATTATGTATGTTGTACATGACCTATAGGCTATAACACAATATTTATTTATTTCCAGAAAGAACTAAGCCTTCCACGCAGAGGAAATATGTGAGTATACTGAATATATGAGTCTTCTTCTTACTCTAATATAAAATGTTGTCACTGTTATAGCTTTCAGTAACATGATGTATTTTTCGACAGTTCTAGCCTAATATAAAACAAAATCCAAAAAGTCTGCATTGAAAATGGAGAAAAGGAGAAAACGGACAAAAGATAGATATCAAACCTGGTACATTTTTAGTATCTATTTTGTATTTTACAAAAACAAAATGTTTTGTCAAAATAAGGACAGTGATGTAAAATAATGTGGTTTTAAGCATTATTATTAATTTGACAGTTCAAACGGAAATGAGTTTATTTATCTGTCTGCAACATCTTAATGATTCACTCACTATATTTTTTTTTTATTTCCTATGTATTAGATTAGATTAGAGCCTATAAAATGTGTATTACATTCATAGAGTTATTAGAAGAAATTACATTATTGACATGAATGAATACAACCTCGTGACGGTCATATGAATATTAGTCTTAAAGCCATGTCAGAATACGGAGTTTCTGAAAGTTTGGGAGTGTTTTCATTATATCCTTAACAGTAGAAGCACACACGCGCTATGCATGTAAAGTGAAAGAAGGCGGGTTCAGTTGGCCGGCGCGGTGACGTTCAAACCCCACCATGACCCCTTCTTTCAGTCAGAGTCAGACTCTATGACAACTTCCTCCACTTCGTCCGCACACCCGCATTTCTTTTATTGTTTCCCTAAACTTGGAATCGCTACAGTTGTGTTGCTGTACCTTTAAACCAGAGAGCAGCGTCCGTTTCGCAGTGACAGGGCTTGAGTATAACCAGACGATGGCATTTTCCAAACCCATGTGGCATTGTGTCACTTGTGAGAAAATAACACGATGATGGTATATCGTCGCTGCTGTTCCTAAGGCGCTTTCTGTGACTGTCTACTCCCCCGCAGTGCAGGCAATGGATTCTGTGTCGACATGAACTTCGTCTGGGAATGATATTAGACCTCAATGCGTTTAGCTACTCGTCGCAATGCTGCGGTGCGGTGTACCGTCGATGAGGATTTGATTGTGGACAGAACGAAGACGAACACACCATCATGTCTGATCGGAATTACTGGACTGTGTGTCCGAGTTATAAAAGTCAGTTCGTTTCAGGGGGCTTAGTCAAACGACCCAAAAGGTAACGACGGATTTAAGCATATTTCCATTGCTGTATATTTCCATTACTAATCGACACGGTTGGTCCGCAAAACTTGCTCCAACTTGAAAAAATTCCACAAGCGCCACTACGAGCAATGTGTTTGATAAAGTAGACCGAGAAATAAGTACTTTAACGAAAATATATTTCTTAACACTCTCGATCTCGTTGTGGACAGCACACACACTGTTTTTCCACCCAGTCCGTTTTTGTTTCCGATAGTAAACGTGGCCCATGTACGGCCGAGCGTCTGCTGCTCATTGTCCTGTTGGCGGTGGATGGTCATATATTCTGTTTTCTGTTTTCATATGATGTTTAACCGTCTGTATGTTGGGTCTGTGATGACTGTGTCATTGTTATGTCGGTTTGACGCCTTTAGTCTTTGTCAACAAAGTTAGTGTACACAATAACTAGGGTAATCTGTCGTCAAAAGTTATACTAGAGTTGAGGTTAATTAAGGCGGTTTTTAATGGTTATTTTTAATGGTTGTTTATATCAAACGTTTTGTGAGGAAAAAGTATAAGAATGTTAAAAATGTGTATGTTGAACTGCAACATTGTAGGTGTAAATTTTGGCTAATTAAAAAGTTTTACACGTTAAAAAATAAACATTGTCTCATTAAACTGATATGCTCATATGAGATACTCATATGAGATATTGTCATTTCAGTCTTGTAGATAAATATTTTATTACGTTTATTTCTACATAGAGAGGGTCGCCCTCTCATGGGTGCTGCCATTTTGATGTCACATGACCAGTCTTGTTGTTCATTTGAGTGTGTACTATATGTATCAGATGCTGATATTTATCGGCCTATTTTTGATCAACTTAAAACCATCGGTATTTCAGCTATAGCACGAAAAAGGCAGATAGATGGTTTTGATTATTTACAAAGGCACTGAGTTGAATGTCTGTTGCATAATTCAACGTTTTTCTCTGGGTAAAATAATGAAATATTTGCCAAAAACAAAATTAAATCTACACAAAATATAGCAGGGCAATTGGCGGAACTGTCACTAGCTATGTTTCCATCACCCTGTTTTTATTCGCATTTTGAAGTATTGCATCAGAAACGAGTGATGGAAATGGCCAAAAAAAGTGTTTTCATCAATGGTAATTATACCATTGATGAAAACAGAGTATTTTTGCCTTTAACAAGAGTTTTCTTTCCACAGTAACCGGAACAAGAGGAAGAGTCTGGCTCCCTCACCTACTCTATCAAGACCGCTCTCACCCCTTCCTTTCCCAACTGGTAGCTATAATTACTTTGTTTTCCTTCTCTCCCAATTAAGATAATGATAGATGTGTGATTTACACTGTGCCTGATTATAAACACCAGGTAGTGTGACAGGCTTGGACATCTAGCCCACTGTTTGAATATGCCAATGGGCAATGCCAGTAACACTCTGTCAACAAAGCCTCTTAGAGGAGCACCACTCAGTACACAACCACTTTGGCATGCAATGACAGTGCAAACCAACCATAATATGTGTGTTGCTCATGGAATATGCATTTGTTACAGGCAGCAGTCCACTGGACAGTCCCAGAAATGTCTCCAGCAGTCCTTCGGTCAATTTCCCGTTCATACGGAGGTAAGAGCTGAGGACACTACAAACATGTCTAAATTTATACACATTATTGATTTATGTTAAATCTTGTCCCCCCTTTCATAATGGCAGTATATAAAAGCAAGACATAAGTGTGGAACATAAATGTCTAGCTTCAAACAATAAGATTGAGTGTTCACTGCAGCTGCCCTTAAGGCTGTATCGGGGATGGGAAGCTTGGCATTTGTCACAGCAATTATAATGAAGTAGCAGTGTGTAGGCTCATTACTTTACACATCCATGATTATGTACTGAGGCTCCATCCACTTTTATTAATGCTTACTTAAAATGATGTGACCCTACCAGCCTTCTTGTACAGCTCAATGAAGATTGAATGAGTTGTTGTTATTGTTTTTTTGTGTCCTTAATGTGCCCTAAAAGCATGCATCTATTTGTAGATCAATTATAGAACTGGCTTGAGGATGTTCAAGATTTTAAAAGTAGGATGTGCTCTAGTTTTTATTTTATTTTTATTTCCCTTTAGTTGATTGGAATCATCCTAGTATTACTGTCAAAGACACAAGCCTTATCATTTAATAGCATTTTAAATGTTTCAGACAAACATGTAAATCTGTCTGGTATAAATAAACACTACTGTTTAAAAGTGTAGGGTCAGTAAGATTAAAAAGAAAATCACCAAGGATGAATTAATTTGATCAAAAGTAACTGTAAAGACATTTATAATTTTACAAAAGATTTCTATTTAAAATAAAGGCTGTTTTTTTTATTTATTCTATTCATCAAAGGAAGAATCCTGAAAAAAAAAATGATCACATGTTCTACAAAAGATTAAATAATTAAATCTTTCATTATAATCAGCATATTATAATGATTTCTGAAGGATCATGTGACACCGATGACTGGAGTAATGATGCTGAAAATTCAGCTTTGCCATCAGAGGAATAAATTACATTTTAAAATGTATTAAAATAGAAAACAGTTTTTTTTTAAATGGTAAATAATAGTATTTCACAATAGGAGTTTTTTACTGCCTTGGTGAGCATGAGACTTCTTTCAAAAACATTAAAACAATCTTGCGACCCCAAACTAAATTGTTATGTATAAAGGAGTACACTGTCATTTGTTGATGGTTGAGGATACTCTTTTGTTAAAATAACTAGCACTTTTATCCATACCAAATATCTGAATGAAGACTCCTTACCCGCATATAAAAGTGTCTTCCTGTATCTCTGCCCTATTTCAGACCGGACACACGAAGGTGGTCTGTGGCGTCTGTCTCGTCTGGATATGGAACCAATCCACCCAGTTCTGCTGTTTCAGTGAGTGAGCCCTCCCAGTTATTCTGAAAAAAACCCTCTTTGTTTTCCCTTTCTTTAGCCATCAATCCAGTTCATGTCTAGTTTTTTTCTGTATACATCTGCACAGAGCAGATGTGTTTAACCTATGATCTATTAATATAGTTAGTTATAGTATATATTAATATATAATAGGTGTTAAACACATTTATTAATATATACACACATGATCTATGATCTATTAATATAATGGATATATTTGTTTTTGCTTTTGGAGTTGCAATTTATTGGCAGTACAAGTGCAGCCACTTGGAAAAGAGACTAACAAGTACACAGCAGGCTAGATTTTCTCATTAATATTGATGAACTTTACAGTGTTAAAGGTCCCCTGACATGGGGTTATTTTATTATTTTATAACATTTCCTGGGTTGCCTATATAATGTTAGTATGTTTTTTAGATAAAAAATGCATTTTTCCTAGCCTGATTTTAGCCTCTGGTTTGAACGCTCTGTTTGAAGGGGCGTGACTGCTGTGGGATTCGGTGTAACCGCACACTGCTGTGATTGGCTGACATGCTTGCATATGAAATAGCTACGTAATGCATGTGAAACTCTCTCAAATACTTTTACAACAGCTATTATAAGTTTTTACCATTACAGCTATGTCCTGTCCTGCAAAGTTCATCTCAAACCCTAATCAAACACACCTGAAGCAACCAATTAAGGTCGTTAGGATCACATGCAGGTGTGTTTGATTAGGGTTAGAGATGAACTGTACAGGACAGTCGCCAGGAGCAGGATTGGGCACCTCTGGACTAGGGGAACTCATTAATGTTAAAAAACCTCAGAAAGTGAAAATTTCATGTCAGCCACCTTAAAATATCAGGGAATGGAAAATAGTGATTTCCAAGCTTTAAAAAAAACATTTCTGTAATGAATATACTTTTTCCTCATGTTCTAAAAGGTTTTTTGGCTATATCAGGGGTTCTTAAACTTTTGGTAGCAGAAAATTTTCCTAATATCCATGTAAAACAGCATTCCTCACATGCACAAAAAGGTGTTTGGAATACCGGCACAGCCTACATATTGTACAACAGACAATTTAAATTGAGCCAAATCAATTTTTATGATTTATAGACTACAGCCACATTTCCATTACTGATTTGGGCAAAAATTTTGCAATATTTTCCAAATTTTGATAAAAACTATTGGGAAAAAATTATGGCGTTTCCTTTAATTGTTGTTACCAACAGATAGTTGGTAAGCGCGTTATCAAAGCATTAATGGCAAGGAAAGCTGTTGTACTTATGAGCGGCGCATGTGAGGTGTTTCTCCCTCATATCTGCTTCACGGTCTTGATAAATGGTGGCATTTTCTTTGTCGTTTAGAATCCAGTATTCCTGTAATTCTTTTGTCTTTAGTTTAATGAGGAACTCTGTCTCGTTTTCTGTCCAATCATACCGTGTCATCTTAAAAAAAATGTTGACTTTTACATATGTCAGGTGACCTGTAAATGCGAAAAAAGTGTTTCCATTGCAGTTTGTCTTGGCCTCCTTGAACTTCTTTCTGGAACACGTCACAAAAACGAACCAAAACAGTGAAAACCTGTTGCACAGGCATGAGAAATACTATAAATACCTTTAAGTGTCTACATTTAGTTTATTTGACCCTAACGCATTACATAATTCTCTTTGGAATTTAAGTCGCCTCACGTTTTAGATGATAAAAAATTGACTTATAGTCCGTAAAATACGACATAGCAAAGGATTTTGCGCACCCGCCGGCTATTGGTTGCGAACCACTCTTTGAGAACCCCCCTGTGCTACATATTGCTTTTCTTAAAATTAATTGTTGAAATCATAATAGTAATCTGTATTTTTTATGTCCTCTGTCATTTTGGGTAATTCTCAGTATACAGTTCTTATTGTAAATTAATTTGTAGATTTATTTTCAAGGAAATCATTTGAAAAATAGCCTCTTTATCTGATTAGAATTTTTATATGGCCATTCATGGCTCATGCGATGAGGTCAGCCTTGTTCAACAATGTCCTATTGAGCCAGTGTCAGTGAAGACTTTATTCAGAGGGAAGCTGTGAAGCTTCTCTGGTTTCCTCCTTAGAGCACTAGCCCTGTCATGTGCTCCTCTGCTCATTATCCTTTTCTGAGATTTCAGTTTACACTTAGTCTTGAATTACCGTCTGTACCACAGACTACTCCAAACCAGAGATGGAAAGTGTCCTGTTCTATAGTTGTCTTGCATAATTGCACAGACTAATAAGCAGCTTTAGATTGTCAGATGCTCACTACTCATGTTTCATGCAATCTGAGCATATATGCCCCACCTTGCTATGCAGACTGTTGTAAATTCATTGCTCAACAACTGTTACATTTTTACACAATCAGGGCTCGACATAAACGCTTGTCTGGGACAAGTGGATTTTTTTCAAGGGACAAGTAAAAGAGCATTTCACTTGCCCGTCCGGACAAGTAGCCTAATTAGAACCCAATAAAAAAATAAAAATAAATAAATAACAATAAAATCCCCTTTAAATGTGCAGATATTACAATATGCAGATTTAATTATATCAAAGCTGATTGAACACTGCTTCAGAATAAATTATATTTACAAAACATCTGGACAAGCAACTTTTTACTCGGACAAGTAAATGACAGATTTACTTGTCCGAAAGACAAGCACACGAAAAGGCTCAATGTCGAGCCCTGACGATTGCTGCGTTTCTGTCTCTCTCTTTCTTCTGCACTAGTCTTCCTCCTCCTCTCAGGAGCTCCTGCACCAGCTGCCCTCTCAGCCCACCCCAGATGACCTCCATCGCCTCTTCAAGCATTTCAGGAGTTCAGAGAGTGTGACAGATGAGGATGGACAGCCCTCTATCGTCCGTGCTCGCTCACGAAGTCTTAGGTCTCTGTTTGTTTTAGAAAAAAAAACAAGATTGAGAGAAATTCAATATATAAATGAATTGCAACATTTTCACAAAGAGAAAGCAATTCTGTTAGCTGGTTTGTTTGCTATAGAAAATGTGAAATTCCATTTGTAACTTATGAAAGCAAATAAATAAGAAAAAAGTTTTAGTTTGGCTTGTATATGCTAGAGCAGGGAAAAGTTAGCAGACACCATATTTTAATTAGCTAATCCTTAAAAAAAACTTCTTAGTGCAGATTTGGTGTTTTATACAATTATGATTTATTACTCTGACAACATTGTCCTAAACTAAGAAATTAAAAAATATGACCCAATTAAAAGTAAACTATTTTAAATAAATTTCTTTATCTTTCATTTACTAACCTTCATATACTTCCAAACCTATATAATTAACTTTATTAGACAATTAACAATTAACTTTTATAGACAATTTTAAGGGAAATTTTGAAAGACAGTTTTCATGTTCATTTCCATGTAATTATGAGTCAAAAGCACCATAAAAGTGTTTAAAAGGTTAGCTTTTGCTCACACAAAGTTATCATAAGGTCCCCGGAGACTTCAAATATACTATACTGCAGTGTTATTTTAGTATTATTTTATACTATTATTATATTAATTCATATTTCTTTTTATACATATATTTTCATTTCAATTTGAGTTTTTATCATCTTTTTCCATTATATTTAGCCTTTTTACATTTCGGTTTTAGTATGTTTTTTTTTTATTTTCAGCTTAAACTTATTTTAGTCATTTATTTTCATTGAAGTTTTTTTAAGCTTAATGTTTCATCTAATATTTATATTTTATTTCAGTTTTTGTTTCCAATTACTGAAAATGATTTTTTAATCGTTTAGTAATCAATAACAACACTAGTATGCAAGTCATACAGGGAACACTTAGGATTCTTTTATGATCCTTATGCATACGTTTTCAAGCTGAAAAACTTGTTCCGCAGTTAGTGTAATTTCACAGAAAAAAGCTTGTTCCACTTAAGAAAGTCATACAGTGTTCGGAAGGAAATGAGGATGAGTAAATAATGACAGAATTTCCATTGTGAATTAATCTATTGTTTTAATGTTATTTGTTTATGCAAAATTGTTTTGTAGTCCTGGGCGGACATGTGGCTCCTTTGATAACGAAATTGTGATGATGAATCACGTCTACAAAGAACGGTTTCCAAAGGTAATTGAGCTCTGACATTTCCATTTTGTTTTTCATCATAGACGTGGACGCCACGTCATCACACGTTGTTTACTTTGTTTAAATTGTGGCTGTGGGAAAATTGACGGCCTGGTTTGTCTAAACAAAGCAAATGACAATTGTCACCTACAATTTTATCACTATTCCAGGCCACGGCTCAGATGGAGGGGCGTTTGCTGGCAGTGATTGCAGACTATTCCCCAGACAGTGCTCCCCCTCTTGCTGATGGAGTGCTGGGCTTCATTCAACACCAGCTGGTCGAGCTCGTCCGAGACTGTCTAGAGAAGTCCAGAAAGGGGCTCATCACATCCCGCTACTTTGTGGAACTTCAGGAAAAATTAGAAAATTTTCTACACGAGGTAGACAAAGTGCCACATTTATTGTTATGTTGATATTTGCATCTGAAAATAAAAGTCGTTTGGATAGATAGATATTTTACAATATCACAAAAGACCAGAATTTCAGTACACAATACTAGTACAGATTTTAAACATTTTTTTGAATACTTTACACTAAGTATTAATAGAATTATAGAATATTAATATCTTTATCCCGGCAAGGACACATTACATTGATTGAAACTGACAGTAAAGACATTTATGTTACAGAAGATTTCTATTTCAAATAAATGCTGTTCTATAGAACTTTCTATTTATCAAAGATCCCGGGGGGAAAAATCACAGAAGAAAAGGATACAAAGTAGAGTATACAATAGAAGAGTATACAAAAGTAATCATTTTCAATAAAAATGCTAAAATGATTGACAGTACTGAAATATATATTACATTCCCAGTGATTTGATGGTGGTAAAGTTGGGCAGTATCAAAACATTTTTTAAAGGGATACTTCACTTTTTTTGGAAATTGGCTCAAAAAAGCAGAAAATCAGTTGGGTTTTACCATTTTTGAATCAATTCAGCCGATTTTCGGATATTTAGAAGAATATCAGTAACCAGACAGTTTCTGGTTTCATTGACTTCCATAGTATATTTTTTCCTACCATGGACCAGATGAGACCAGAAACTGTCTGGTTACTGATATTCTTCTAAATATCCGAAAATCGGCTGAATACATTTGAAAACTGTAAAACCCAACTGTTTAACTGTGGGGGAGTTGTAAAATGAGCCTATTTCCAAAAAAAGTGGAGTATCCCTTTAAGGTTGATTGTGTTACAGCTACTGAAGTTGTCAATCCAAAAGCAATGCAAGTGTTTTTTCTTTAGTCCGTGTTGTTGTTTGATCAATATTAGCTACATGGGCCTAATGCATAAATTTTGAGACTATTCAAATATATATATTTTTATTTGCCCTGCCTGTTTACAATGCACTTAGGCCAAACTGACTGTGCTCATGTTAACCGAGCCTGTCCTTTAGACCATGGAAGTGCTTTTCACACTCTCCCTTCACAGAGTGCGTACAAATCATGCATGCGTTCAAAAGCAGCTTCCTTTGTTTAGTTCGTATGACTTGTTTTTAGAATCGACACACATTTGACATCCTTAGTTTGCACTAACGTGACCATGCTGTAGTTCATACTGAGAGGTTTAATGCTCTCTTTTCAGCCATCAGTTGAATCAGTTAAACTGCTGCAGCCCATCTCATTTATAAGAGCGGTATTATTACTAAATGATTACTGACTGAGAGCCTCGTGGTCTTCAGACATAAGACTCCTGAAGTCCTGAGTTATTCTTTTAATAAGCACTGTTCTTGTCATGTTCCTTCTGAAAATTACATTTAGTGAACTGCTCTACCGAAGCACTGTGGTCTTTTCCTTTGTGGAGATGAAACTGTGTCGTATCGTGTGTTTGTTTTAAAATAAACTTGCTTCTTTCATTCCTCATACCAAGCTGCTGTTGTCATGTGCAGTTTTTCTGGAAAGACGTGAAGAGAGCGGCTGTATTGCAATGCACAGAGTCATCTGCAGTGTCTGTGTGCTCAAGCAGTAATGTCGACACTGTGGTGGAGGGAAGGATGGTTAATTAGGGCAAGTGAGAGACTGTTTTGTCTCCCCGGGGAGCTTTTGCTTTATGCTTCTGAAGTCATGCAAAGCAAATGAAGGATAGAGGCTGATCAAATTAAGCAAGGGGAAACAGGTCGCGGTGGAATTTTCACAAGAAGTTGCTGGCTTATGGTTGATTTTGGTTTAAATATTTTAGATGAATGAAACGTTCTATGGAAAGAGCTGTGTGAACATTCTTATTTTGGGTTCCACAGAAAAAATATGCTGTCATAGGGTACGGGTTTGGAAATGACATGAGGGTAAATTAAGAATGACAAAAAAAAAAAATATTATTTTTGGGTGAATTAACTCTTTAATTGTGAAATGTCATTAAGAGCTTAAGGTTTTTTATGGTCTTTTTCCATTATTACTTCTCTATGTCCTCTGACAGTGAATTAGGTGGCTTATTTCTGTAACTTTTAGAATTTTGAGAATTTGCTTCATGTTAATGTCTACCAAATGTTATGCAAAAAATGTTGTTTTGTTTGGCACTCGTAAAGTTAATTTGCATTGGCCCTGTGTGTGTTTTTTTTACCCATAGGCATATGATCGGTCTGAGAGTGAGGAAGTGACTGTTATTGCCAAACTCGTGAAGAAGATTCTCATCATTATTTCCCGGCCAGCAAGACTTCTGGAATGTCTGGTAAAATTATGATTAACACTGATTTTCTTTTTTTTATTTTGGGACTGATAGACCCCAAATTATACCAATTTTAATTCATGGTTTAATTCATTCCTACTACAGTGACTCACTTATTTTTAGTCTATTAAAAAAAGCATTTGAATTCTGTAAAAATCCCAATTTTATTAAATAAATGATAATTTTGCAATTGACCTGTTTATGTTATTTCTTTAGTAATACAAATCACTCACTTCATTGGGGTCTCTAGGAGCATAATCTCAGCAGAATGTGAAGGTTTAAATTGAGTTTTTTTCCCATCAGAGTTTCAGATCATGTTCAAAACCGCCCTGTGCCCACTGCCCTAGTAATCTACCGTTTCTAATTAATTACTGTGTGAAGACTGGGATTCATTTTGATGCCTTTTATATGGTTACTTACCATTTTTCTATTAACTAACAGGAGTTTGATCCTGAGGAGTTCTATCAACGTCTTGAAGTTGCCGAAGACCATGCAAAAGTTGACCAGGGGATCAAGACTGACATCCCCCGATACATCATCAGCCAACTGGGTCTCACACGAGACCCCCTGGAGGGTATAATTATGATTTATCTAGCACCCCACCCTTAAATTATATGCTTTTGTCTATGTTGTAAAATGTAATTAAATATTAGCCTTAGGCAAACAAGTGATTGATGTATTTGTTTGTTCTTGTCTTTGGGTTCAGAAATGGTGCAGCTTGAGCATAATAACTCGGGCGGCCCAAGCAGAGAACTGGATGACACTGCAGAGGTAAGAAAATAAACCAATAGGCTTGACATAAAATCTCAAAGTCGCTCACTGTTTCTGTTCACTGCTGGAGGTCTCATACCTTTCCAAGAGGTCCAGTCTCTAAATTTCATTCCTTTAAGTAAAACTTATGTACAGTTGTTAAATGAAATAACCAATAATTGCAAAGCTATTGGTGCAAATTCATGTAGTAATGACTATTTTTGGATAAGCCTTTGATTTAAATGAGTACTTCAGGCCATGATTTTCTCTGTTGCACCTTTTTTTTGCTAACATGGCTTCAAATGAATAAGTCTAGCATCAAAACAATGTCTTAATGCAACACTTGAGTTGTAAAACGTTTAAACTTTAAGAAACTGAGAAACAATTAGTGGATCTAGACCATCGCCTGCTGACTTATGACTTATGACTTTCAATCAGATATATGTTGTATTGTTCTGTTCTTCAGAGGTTTCTGTGTTTTGTGCCCCAGAATCGTCCTGGAGCCACAACACCTCGAAGAAAACCTCTGGAAAGAGATTTTGAGACCATAAAACTCATCAGCAATGGGGCTTATGGGTGAGCTCACATTTATTGCTATTTTCTTTTAAATAAGTAATTGTCTGTTTTATAGTCACACAAACTTAGACCAGTTGACTAAAGGGTGGAATACACTTCTCAACATAGATTTTTGCCCAGATTTGCTGTCTGAATGAATGAAAAACTAGTTCCAAAAGTCAGAAGTAGTCTACAGATGTCGGCCAGTCGGAGTTGACAGATTTGGCATATAATCATGTTGCTTATGATGGGCAAAGACACTCATTTTTTTCACTTCAGACAATGAGTCCATCAAGTTGGAAATGATCAGACGTGTTTGATATTTTGGAGCTGATTTTAAAACACATTTTTTCCATTTGTCATTGTCTCCTAGCAAACGTTAACAGTGTGTTGTGTTCAGAATGACTTGGAAGTCTATTAGTGTATGATCTTCAGTCATATAGTTTATGATGCCAAATTTTTCTACAACCATTTACAAGACAACAAGTGACTGATTTTAAAGTGCCCCTATTTTGCTATCTTAAAGGCTCTTGGTTTTGTTTTCGAGGTCTCCTACAACAGGTTAACATGCATCAAAGGTCAAAAAAACACTTAGTCTCTCTAAATCCTACCTTTCCGCGAACCTACTCTGCTCTTATTGGACAGGCGGCCCAGTCTGTTGTGATTGGTCTACCACTTACAGCACACATCGGAAACAAATAGCCCATTACAATAAACCTCAGCTCTGAGGGGGCTTCCTAAAGCTCAGCGATTGTACTACACACTGTAAAGACAGTAACGATGACGTTGATTTTACCATAACATTGGAAGAACTGGTTATTCAACCCGAACCTTGAGCAGGGCGTATCTCAGCCGTACGCTACTCATTATGAGGTACATAATGAGATGTTTCTACTAGGGCTGTCTTCGACTAAAGATTTTTCTAGTCAACTAGTAGTTGTTCATTTGTCGTTCAGTCAACTAATCGCACATTTATGTTAATAAGCCATAAATCATAATAATGCGCCTTTAATTGCCTATATAAAATACTTATAGTTTAATCAGCACACAAATTCAAACATAAAGCTTGCGCACAGACACAGACCGAGTGAAAGTCTAGATTTTTTTCTTTTCGCTCAGGTGGGGTACAAGTGATTTCACAACATTTCAGCCAGTCCTAATTTGATTTTTGGATGCTGTGAACAAATTTAGCTAAAAAGACTGCCAATCCAGTTTAGCGTTTATTGTTGTATTTTTATTCATTAGAAAGGTATATTCTGTTTCTAGTAAATTAATTGTTTATTATTTTTTGGTTCATCGATGTTGTATTTAGAGTGTGTTCGCACAATCAATTTAGCCGATTTAATTTGATTTGCAGACAATCGAAATGCAAATCCTGTCTGCAGTGTGGCCTTTCTTCAGTTATTTGTTATTTCTTCGTTTTATTGATCCAACGTGTTTTTACATTTTCTTCTATATCTTTATGTGATGTTCTGTACGTCGTGGCTTTAAAATGTTAAATCCCTGGTCATAGCGTTTACATTTACATTTTTCCTTACTAAACCTGAAGGAATTGGGATACTTTCACAACCTGATTGGTCGGCTTTTATAATGTTTTGCTTTTTTGAGAAGGAACTGCAAATTATAGTATTTTGAAAATCAGCTGAGAACTCGTGAAGAGCTTATAAAATGTGTAAAAGAGTCAAAACAGTGGTAGGAATCCCTCTGTCACACAATATCTGCTGCAAGGAGACGCAGTTCTGATGTTTGTACCAACCTGTGATGGCAACACAGTTCGTTATTAGAGTCTCATCTTCCTGTCTTTGTTTTTTTTTACGTATCTTTGGTCGGTGTTGCGTTTATGTCATTTGACCCGCACCAGAGTTCATTTAGAAGCGACCCGAGACTCATCTTTTCAGAGGTCTCGGTCCTCTTGTTTAGTGCGCTCCAGGGTTCGGATGGCAGCGTTTACAAATGAACCTCACTAACAGAGCACTCGCACCAAGGCTTGTTTAATCGAACCAAACATATCAAGTGCGAACACACCCTAAATGTTGTGTAGTGTGTTCCAGCCTTAAGAATATCAGTCAGCTCTGTGAACCTGATTTGAGCTTTGACTCGCAGGGCTGTGTACCTGGTAAGGCACCGTGGGACACGGCAGAGGTTTGCCATGAAGAAGATCAACCGGCAGAACTTGATCCTGAGGAACCAGATCCAGCAGGTGTTTGTGGAGCGGGACATTCTGACGTTTGCAGAGAATCCTTTTGTGGTCAGCATGTTCTGCTCTTTTGAGACAAGACGGCACCTCTGCATGGTCATGGAGTATGTGGAGGGTGAGTCAGAAGAGTGATGCATTGTTTTTCTTGGTCTAATCTTATGACACACACATATGCTATCTGATTCTGCAGCTGTAATGTTTTAACATGAAATTCTCTTTGCAGGTGGAGACTGTGCAAATTTGCTGAAGAATATGGGTCCCTTGCCGGTGGACATGACTAGAATGTACTTTGCAGAGACAGTTCTGGCACTAGAGTATCTTCATAATTATGGCATCGTGCACCGGGATCTCAAACCTGACAAGTAAGAGCCGATCTGAATCTGATGCAATCCTGCAGTTACGCATGACTCCATATCCTGAGAATATTGCATTAACAGTGTTTGTTTCCTGTCCTCAGCTTACTCATTACATCAATGGGGCACATTAAACTGACTGACTTTGGTTTGTCTAAAATCGGTTTAATGAACATGACCACAAACCTGTATGAGGAGCACATGGAGAAAGACACAAGAGAGTTCATTGATAAACAGGTCAGTCTACCCATACATGCATTTTTTTTTAGTTTTTCTAGTTTTAAGTGGTCATTAAAAGACTAGTTTTGTCTTCATTTGTTTAAATAATTTTCTACCCCATATTTCTTTTTATTTCTTCCATAAAACAAAACGTCCAAGCAATTATTTTATTTTACTTTAATTGACTGCCGATAAAGGGGAAAAACAAATGGGAAAAAGGGGAAAATGACCGCTCACAAGATGCAGTATAACCTCTCATGTCAAGGCTAAATATAAAATGAAATTTTCAAGATTAAATATAAAATGAGATTTTCAAGTTGTGTGATAAAGACGACAATTTTGAGTGAATTATAAACTTAAATTAGTGATATTATTTTTCACACCAACTATTCAATGGCTTGACGCGTTCGACTTTTGACTTTTATGGTATTTTTTATGTTATGGTACCAGTAAAAATTACCATTTCCTTTTCATACAAGATAGAGGATTGCTTAGACATTCTCCTTTTCCAATCTTATCTTGTGTTTCATGGCAGATAGAAATGATGACAATATTTTCTTGTTTTCCTGTTGTTTTCTAGGTCTGTGGCACTCCAGAGTACATTGCACCAGAGGTGATCTTGAGGCAAGGATATGGGAAACCTGTGGATTGGTGGGCCATGGGAATTATCTTGTATGAGTTCCTGGTGGGTTGTGTGCCATTCTTTGGAGACACACCAGAAGAGCTCTTTGGCCAGGTGGTCAGTGGTAAGGATCGATCCCTAACCCTGCGTATTAAATAATGATTAATATGATTTCTGCCTGGTGGATGATTAAACGAGTGTGGGAAAGCTCCCATTTCCCTACATTGCAGAAGGGACCTTATCTAGGTATCAGAATATCATAAATACTTGGGGGTGTGTGGGCACTTTTGACTCTGGCTAACCCAGCACGTAATGTAACCACCTTGCTGTCCTTTATTTCATGTTGTGTGTGTGTCCGTATCTCTGTCACTACATAGATGAAATCGAGTGGCCAGAGGGTGATGATTCATTACCTGCGGAGTCTCAAGACCTTATCACAAAACTGTTGAGACAAAGTCCCTTGGAGCGCTTGGGAACAGGTTGGTGTTTTGACCTGATAAATGCCTGTTTATCAGTGTTATTTAAATATTACTTAGATATTATTATAGGATTTATTTATAATTTACATTTTCTTTTATATTTTATTATTATATATTATATTTCTTTTTTGTTGTGTCTTTTGTAAGTTTTAATAGTTTAAAAATAGTTTTAAACAAAATACTTTTTATTTAGCTTTTCTAAAATATATTTTTACTATAATATATTAACAACACTGCTGTTAATAAACTTTAAAAAGCTGCCACAATGTAGCCAACATTGAATCATGTGTGGTATGACCTACAGGAGGGGCAGCAGAGGTCAAACATCACGTCTTCTTCCGTGGTCTGGACTGGAGTGGACTGCTAAGGCAAAAAGCTGAGTTCATTCCACAGCTTGAAACTGAAGACGACACAAGCTACTTCGACAGTAGGTGGCTCTCTTGCTCTTTTAAGACATCTGCTGAATCATAAATATAATGTAGATGCAACTTAAGTTTCTATTAATCTGCTGTCCAGCACGCTCTGACCGTTACCAACACTCTGAGGAGGACGATGAGACAAACGATGATGAATCTTATCAAGATATCAAGTTCTCTTCCTGCTCGCATCGCTTCAGCAAGGTGAAATAGCTGAATGTGCACAATATTGTCATTTAGTGATACCAGTCAGTCAGTTATATTATTTTAATGGCAGACTGAGACATTTTAATGGCAGACTGAGATATTTAACACATTAAGGGGTAGATTATGACTTGTTTTTGTCATGTGAACTAGGTGTACAGTAGTTCTGAGCAGCTGGCTTCTCCCTCCAACTTGAGCCTGTCCTCCTCTGAGCGGAGCTGCAGTGAGGAGAAGGAGGACCGGTGGGATGGTCATTCATTTCTGTCTCCAGTAGAAACCCCCAGACAGCTCTCAAGTAGCGACAGGAAGCAGGATGCCCACAGGTGGAGGTGAGCACAAGGCTGTTTATGGAATAGGTTACTGACACACAACATACTATTTCTCCAGTTTATATTTTTTGTATGTTGCAGAATTATACTCTCACACGCAATATAGCCTACTAGCCGAGACTCCTCCTTTATGTGTACATATGTGACGTAATAACTCAATATAGCCTACTAGCCGAGACTCCTCCTTTATGTGTACATATGTGACGTAATAACTCAATATAGCCTACTAGCTGAGACTCCTCCTTTATGTGTACAGATGCCACATAATGATGCAAAGACATGCTCCAATCTCCCACGGAAATCCACCAGTACCACTGGAATTAAAAACATTATTACAAGCTTACCGTTTTGAATCGAGCTAAGGCAAGCAGATAGTTTTGAACACTGGCTGGTTGTATATTTTCTCACATATGTATTTTGGTTAATTTTAACCCCAAAAAAAGCTACGGACTGCAGCTTTATTTAAGAAGACTCAATATATTTATTCAAAAATGTTGAATCATCCATTAATTAAACAGGTATTTATTAATGATTCCTCTTTGGGGCCGTTCATATAGTGCGTTTAATTGTAATGCAGTTTCTCCTTCTTTCCACAAGCGCTTGAGCGGCGCATTGCTATGCAACCATGAACTGCGCTCTCTATGACGACGTGAAAGTATCAGCAAAGAATAATTGATTCCTAGCCCTTACATTAGCTTTACTATATTTTTGGAGATGAGATATTAAAACCCGCCCTGTACAGCTACGATCAGCTGTTCGGCAGAGCTTTCGATGTTGTTACAGAAAGTTGGTTGGTTTTTGTCACATGACCTAGTTGCGGCATTCTGAAAAGTTATGATGTTTTTATGGTGATGGTGATGATCATTATACTACTATTTGAAATGTGATATGCATTGTTTTACAAGCAATAAAAATGTGCCCATTGGGTTTAGTGAATCACTCATGATTATAAAATAAATTCCTGAAAATATGTATAATTCTGTTTAGTTGCTTAAAGTCAAAGTTGTTAATATCTCTTCTCACTCAGTCCAAGTCCGAGGCCGAGAGCATCATCGAGTTCATCTCAGCCTGATAGGAGTCCTCTTATTCTAAACAGCACTCAGAGCCTGGAGGCCATGCCACACTTCGCCTTTCCTGAGGATGAGGGTAACACATTTTTGAATGCATATTTTAATCTAACATAAAGGCTGGCTTGTGAAGTAGTCAAAGTGCTCCATCTCAATTTTGAGTTTGAGTTCTTATATTTTTGTTTCCTTTTAGAGGGTCTTGTCTCAAATCTCCAGCGAATTCGTCTACGCAGCAATTCCACTGGAACAAGACCTACTAATCGCAGGGGTCCACGTCGCCTCGGGCTCCAGCAGGAGACCCTAGAGAAGCCACGATCACCATTTACATGCAAAGTCCCCAAGTCTGCATCCGTGTCTGGCCTTTCCCTCATCGTCACAGCAGGTAAAGGGAGCTCGGATGTGTTCATGTAGATGATGTACCACCATGTGATATCATCACATTGAAGGCAACTGAAATTCATGTGACTAAAACAATGAACAAGTGAAGCAGGTGGTTTCAAGAGAACAATGAACAGTTGAGAAGAACAGAGAGCTTATTGACAAAGATGAAAGTGAAACATTACTTGACATAAATAAACTGTGTTAGATATTTAGGACAATAAGGTGGACATTGCAGATATTATGATGCGTTTCATTTATATATGATCCTTTATCGGCATAGATGACATCCCTGGTGGGCTCCAGACAAGCCCCATGTCTTCACACTCCCTCTCATCCAACCCTTCATCTCGGGACTCTTCCCCCAACCGTGACCTCTCTCTCAGCGTGAACAGTCTTCGTCCTCCTGTGGTCATCCACAGCTCTGGGAGGAAGTACGGCTTTGCGCTCCGTGCCATTCGGGTCTACATGGGCGACACAGATGTCTACACAGTGCACCACATGGTCTGGGTGGGTATTATGAATGTAGTGTGAATCAATCATGGTAACCAAAAATATTTGACTACAAATTATTTTAAAAAAATCTGTCCGAAACAATTTGGGAGGGCGTTTAATCGCTGCTTCTCCAAAGACACGTTTTACTAGGTTTGCAGGCTATCATTTTTAATAACATCAGTCTCGTGCAAGGACTCCGGTCTCACGCATGCGTGATCTTGCATTATTTCCTTACTACTTTTCACATCTGTTTGGTTGTGAATGTTGTCGGCGATTGTGAACTCTGCATAAGTGAAAAACTAATTTTGGTTTCGGTAAAAAACTTATTTCGGTGCATCATTGTGGTTAGCCATTTTGAGAACCCAGTGGATAAAGATTTTATTGGTTTGACCCATTTAAATGTGCTTCATGTGTTTCCTTTTATCTAGAGCGTTGAAGACGGCAGCCCTGCTCACGAGGCCGGACTGAGGGCTGGTGACCTCATCACTCATGTGAATGGAGAGTGTATCCAGGGTCTAGTGCACACGGAAGTGGTGGAGCTCTTGCTGAAGGTGATATTCTCAAATAGATCTGGAATTGAAGGCAGTCCATTCGCTTTTAAAAAAAGGATTGACTTGATTTCTTTCTTTTCTGCTTGTAGAGTGGCAGTAAAGTGACTCTGCAGACGACTCCTCTTGAGAATACGTCCATTAAAACCGGGCCCGCGAGAAAGACCAGCTCAAAGGGGAAAATGGCACGACGCAGTAAAAAGAGCAAAAGGAAAGATGGTCAAGACAGGTTGGAAAGATGTTTTATAGCATCTTCTGGAACATTTTAAACCTGTTACATCAACTTTAAGCCCAACTTTTATATCATAACTTTTCCAGCAAACGGCGTAACCCTTTGAAGAAGCTGCCCAAACACAGTCCAGGGATTCAGAACAGTCGCAGTTTCTCAGCGGGGTTTCAACACTCTCCTAACGACAGCCTGTCTGACTCCCCAACTCCAAGCCTGTCTCCTGGGCCCAACACCCCATGCAGAAGCCCAGCTCCGGACCTGTCATGTGGTATGACTCAGTCTGTCTCTCTGTCAGATCCAGCCTTCATATTTATACAGCTTGTAATTAGTTACGCCTCAAAGAAAAACACCTCTTCAAGGAATCAAATTATTGAAAAATAAATAAAAAAAAATCAATAATATTTCATAAGAAAATATTTTAAAAAACTGCTTCACTGCTCATTCATATTTGAAAAACATTTGTTTATAGTGCAGGCCATATATAAAATTAGTTTATTGGTGGAGCATTAGAACATCTCTAAAAATAAAGAAGGACTTTATCATTTGATATTTTTGTTTGATTGGCATTGCTTGTACTCTCCACAGATTCAAACTCTCCACAGAGTTCCTCACCCTGCTCCAGCTCTCCAAATTCACCCATCCCTCAAAGTCGACCAAGTTCCCTTCACGTTTTGGGATCCAAGATTGGCCTTCGGTATAGCAAAGCAGGCCGCTGCAAGTCCAGCAACAGTATTCCCCCCTCTCCCCTCGCCTGCAATCCCTCCTCTCAGCCTCTGTCTCCGCAGTGTTCTCCATCTTCCCTCGCTGGAGTTCCCAAAAGCCTCCACTCATTTCATAATAAGATGATGTCCCCACCGACCATCGTGAGACAGACGGTGTGTCCCCGCAGTGCAGAATCGCCCCGTTCGCCACTGCTGAAAAGGGTTCAATCCTCTGAGAGGCTCTCCGGTGCCCAACATGGAGACAAAAAGGCCTTCTCCATTCGAAGACACACTGTGGAGGTTTCTCAGTGTGAGGCCGAAGGGTTCGAGTCACCAGCTAGTGACATTGCCTCAGGTTTTGTGTGTGTTGGTGACCATGCTAGACAAGGGTCCTACCTGGCTGGACAACGAGTGAGGGACTCTGGCGGCGTGGTTATGAGGAAGCTGAACTTATCTGAAAGACGAGATTCGTTTAAAAAGCAGGAAGCCGTTCAAGAGGTCAGCTTTGATGACTCTGATGACAAGGAGGTCGCAACATCTACACCAGTGCCATCTCATCCACGTTTCAAAGTGGCATGGAACAGCGCAACGCAGGCCGAGGGAAGCTCAGAGAATTCAGAGAGGAAGACCAATGAGCTTGGATCCAGCCTAAAAGAACAGAAGAAACAAGAGGATGGGTGTTAGCCTTAGATATGTCCAGAAAACTGTGAGACTCTGATGTACAGGTGCTTCCATGATCATTTGAAACATACTCGGAGAAATGACAGGGGTTCAAAGTTTTTGTTTAGTATCATTTATTCATAAGTTAGAAGTCAGTCACCTGTCAAACTGTTTTAATGAGATAGCTCACCCAAAATGGGAAATTCTGTTGTTCCTTATGTTTTTCCAAGCCTGTATGATTTTCTTTATTTTGTGGGACATAAAAGAAGATCTTTGGGAAATAGTCTCAATGTTGTTTTGGACCATACTGACTTCCAAAAACTTTCTTAAAACAAAATATTTCTGTTCCAACAAAGAAAGTTGTACAGGTTTGGGTCGCCATGAGGGTGAGTAAATTATGAATTTTTATTTTTGAGTGGACTATCCCATAAAATTAGTTTTACCAGGTAGCACAGTGAACTTTTGTAGATTTTGAAGATTTGTATTTATTGTATTTTCTTTTATACGAGACAGGAATAGAAAGGTCATAGAGTAGGATCGCTCTCTGAGAATTTGCACATATGTGGTCCTGCTGAGGTTCAATTACTTTTGGGTTTTTGTTTCTTTCTCATCAATATCAGTATCATATAATGTCTAATTGGTCAACAAAATGTACTGTAGTTATAGGCTGACTTCCATTTTGTCAAACTTGGATGTACAAGAAATTCATTTTGTGTTCTGTCGGTCATACCCAATATTATTCCAGCACCGAAATAATGAATTTTAAGAAGCCATTTAGCCAATGTTGGCGTTGTAGTGTCTCATGTTTACCTGAGTGTGCTTTTTCTCATTACTTGGAAAGAACAAATTGGCTTACGAGTACTAATTTGGTAGTAACTTTTTATTTATAATATTTTGGATCTGGTATATGGTGTAGCAGTGTTGTACAACTGAAATCATTTGACCTATGTAACCTTTAACAAATTGTGGTTTTTGGTCTCTGTGTTTTGAAGTCTGACTAGTGGAAATGTCTTTTCTCTTGAATTCACACAACAGCCATATATGTCTTTGTTTTTGTGACTACCCTATTTAAATGCCATAGATTTAATCTGCCTGATGACCTTCTGCAGTGTTGTCATCTGCTTGTTTGCTTGGAAATGGCAGAAATCATTGTTACTTCACTTGTAACATGAGCTTTTTGTGCAATGGTTTAGTTAAACTGGATTGCTTCCTGATTCACCAATCAGAACTATAGAGACAGAATTTCAGACACTTGTGAATTATAACTTGCACTCCCAGTCTGACTTGTCTTTCTATTCTTCTGTATCTCAGATTAATGTGGCACTATTTCACACACACTACCTTCATATTTTTTTGTATGGTACTGTTCTTTTTTTTAAGTAGAAATTCTCTGTAATATTTTTTTTTTATTTTAATAACCTGATTTAAAGGAAAAGATCCTAGACTCTGAAACTAAATCCATTCACCCACAACTGCATTTGTAAAGTTTGGATTAAACAGAGATTAAATGTGTACATAATTGCTGATAATCATTTCAGTGTTAGTGCTTTTCATGTTGTGACTGAATAGGTTTTCTACCTAAGTGTTATTGGCCTCTGGTATATCTATTGCCTCGAGGATTGATTAAAATACACTACTGTTTAAAAGTTGGGGGCCTGCAAAAAAAAAAAAAAAAGTTCCTTATGCTCACCTTACGCTTTGGTCAAAAATAAAGCAAAAAATTATATTGTGAAATATTACAGTTTAAGTAACTTTTAAAATATTTTATAAACTATTTTCAGGATTCTTTGATAAAAAGTTAAAAATACAAATAAATTAGGAATGCATTTTTTTTTACACAATTTAATGCATCATTACTAAATAAAATCATACCTAAACAAAATTACTCACCCCAAACTTTTGAATGTTAGAATACATTGCATACATTGCTTGTTAGTTACATATATCAGAATGTTTTAATTGCTGCTTTTGAAATGTCTCAGTATTACTCTCATAAACGATGACAAACTAGTGGCCATTTCGAAGAATAGTGTAATTTGAGATGTTTAATTTTTTATCATTAGTAGGCTACATCTACATTTTTGTTTTGAACGGGTTTTTACACTACCCTATTGCCTAGCCACAGCAGGATGGCGCAATAGGGAGCGCAAGAACGAGGAACGCTTCATGTGTTAAACGAGATGTGCTCTTTCGTACATTTTCGGCTTATTCCGCTATTTTCCGTCGAGCTTTCATTAGTTCTCACGCAGTCCTGCCCCGTTTTGCTGTGCTGGAAAATGGCAGTTCGGCAAGTTGAAAAGATTCGTGCGGAATGAAAAGGAAAATGATATCAATCCTGTACTCTGCTCGGGGAGTGGGTGGAAGTTAAAAACTTAAATCCAGCCGAGTGTTAAAGATCGCACATTTAATTCGCACGCGCGAAGGAAAACCGCCAAAGCCTTTGCAACGACTTGCCACGGGTAAGTTTTCACAAGTTTTGCACATTGCGTTACTGTACTCCACTAAACTGAAAAGCTAGCTAGCAGTTTCCAAATGTGGGAAAATGGTGGAAAATACACGAAGTGTGCTTCTTCAATATATCATAGGCAGAGTGTCTGCTTCTAACGACAAGCCAGCCTTTTATTTCTTTGCTAAATTTCGGGATAGCCATTAGCTAAAATCTCGGATTTAGTGGGCGACAGAATGCAAACCGATATGCGTTAGGTTTGCAAGATGCACATGCATGTTCGCCTTGTCTGATCGAGGCAGCATAACGTTACACAGTTAACATTAACAGCTTGCAAGAGCTTCAGCGCGTGACAATGACTGAGCCTTCGTGGTGCTCGAGCAGTATCTGAAGTGTTTATTCCACAAACTGAACTTTTATAGCAAATTTAGACGGTTCTGAATTTGAAGAGTCCATTTTTTTTAGACACTACTTATTCGACGCCTGCGTTCCACGACAACAATTAATTCTAGTTTATGTTGTAGTGTTCTTTGTGTTTTTTTTTATTAGCACGGGGATTTTTTTCTTCTCAGTTTTTCTCAGAGTTTCTTCTCGGGATTGTGCGAAATGAAGTGAGATGAAAACACGGAGTGGAGCTGGATCCGGGAGGTATGGCGTCGCATCAGACTTTACGATTCTGGCCACGATTTGGCCGTCTGAGACAAATCCTAAGAGCCGGGTGCACACTGTGCGATTTATAATAGTCCTTTACGATTGTTTCTTGTCAGACTGTACGAACATGATCCTCACTGTAAGCCATGTCACACTGCAAGATCTCAGTTGTCAGTCAGACTGTTGGACAGTCACGGTGGACGCAAGAAAGTTTTACATCCTCAATTAATGGCACCCTGGTTTGATGTGAGCTGCATTTACATGCGGGATTGAAACGTTTATGTTGGTCATAAAATTGTCTTTAAAAATTAAGACAATTTTCCGTCGTCGTAGAAGTCACACTGCGGGACTGTGAGCCAAGTCTTCTAACACTGCCAGAATTTCGGCAGACGTAAAATTTGATAATGCTTATTATTGCTCGAGACACAACGTGCATGTCTGAAAAGTTGAACTTATTTCAACTTGAGCGCTGTGTTTTTAGAACACTGTATCATATGCAAGACTTGAGAACAATGGTTAAAGACGTCTGTCTAGCGCGTTTACATTGAAAAACAATGGAAAAATGCACCGGAATGGAAAAATGTGTACTGTGTGAATGACCCCTAAGTGGCTCCCATTCGTTTCAATGTAAAGCGGGCGATTTCCTGTGTCTCCCTGTACATATGGTGGTACTCACCATGCTGACTCGAGGCTGAATGGATTCGTGAGGCCAGATAGACTTATTTGCCCGTTTGCTGCAGTTAAATAGCTGCGATGGCAAAGAGCAATCGTTGTTTCTTGTTCATTTTTAATATAAGTCATTTTATGAACTGATTCCATTTATATTTAGTCTTTTCCTTCCAAAATGTTTGTTTGTAGCGACAAGAAAACTGATTTGTTGACTATGTCTACAACATGGAGTAACATCCATCAATGTCATTCGCAAACATTACTATGCAACCAGTAGTGGGAACGCCTACTAGCGACCGCCACTGGCGCTCGTTTTTCTCAGGCGCGTCTACGGTGCAGCGAAATGAGAAAATCAACTTTTCCAGAATTCTGCAAGCGCACCACAGCTCATGTGACAAAAACCAGTTTCACACCACAAATGACAGCAAGCTCGCATTAATTTTTGGTCAATAATCCAGTGCACTCAAATGGACGTCACAATAAGAAAGAAAAGATTTGTCGCCACCTTTGTTTCATTGTGATTTAGGTTACTCTTAAATAACTTGTCAAATATCCTTAAAATAGCATAAAACATTTCTAGATATTTTTCAATGCAAATTACAATTATAGGTGCAAACATCTTAATACTTTAATACAACAATAAGAAATGTGAGGTAGCAATCATTTTCCCTCTCATCCACCATTAATGGGACGAGTGTGTAGTCCCATCCCAAACTCACACGATTGGTTGAGCCAGTGTTACTGGGTCGGGCTGGTCAGGATGCTCACACAAAGAGAGTAATGTTTTGAAAGCACCACACTTTTGACACTTTTGGTAGGAATGAACAAATGGCTTTCTTGAGACAATTAACTTACTGTAGAATAAAGGCACACTTCAACTTTAATTAGCAGCATTGTCCTTATCCTATCCTGTCCTATATCCAGAGGGTATGTTCTGCATGCCGTTCCTTCAGTCCTGCACACTCCAAGCTTTAAAAGGACATATTGTTTGGCGAACACTGTCTGTCACCAGACTCATGGGCATTAGTCAAGGTACTTCGGCCAATGAAATGAAAGGAAAAAAATATTGTGTAAGCTTCCCATACCCAGACAACCTCATCGTTTTCCTTCTCGACACACATTTGCAAAATACTGAGACTGTCCTAATTTCTATATCTCACACACGTCCCATGGATAGATTAAACTCCTACCTCGGTAGCCTGAGGCTGAAGACATGCACAGCACGATAGAGAATCCTGATACTGTTTTCTCATTTGAACTCCAAACAGAATCCAGTCCTCTGTGTTTTCCTCGCGTTTTAAAAAATCCTAATGAGATCTGATTAGACAACCCTCATTGAACATTTTTTATCTCTCATTCAAAATACTCATAAGCCTGTCATACAGGCTTAAACATATTCCTGTTAATGGCAAAAAAGTGATCCACTGAAGAAAAGCTGGATAGTTTAGGGTTTTGGGGTTTGATCACTGCCTAGATACATTTTCTAATATTAGAACGTTTGCTTGATTTGCCCCAGCTTCTCTGGTGATTCTTGAGCACATGGCCATATGCTGCCCAATAGGAATGCAGGATTACCTTTTCCCTTCTGTAGCAACAGTGAGTTTCCTGGCTCAATTCATTAATTATTTTGTGCTCTGCCTTGGTCACAGTGTTTTGCGAACTGCTCTTCTCTAAAGGGGAGGAAAGGATGCGTGCAAATCAGCCGGCCGCCGTCCTGCACTTTATGCCGTGTGCTTGACTGTAAAGATGAGGATTTCTCTCAGCAGAACTTTTAGTTTCAGAACTTGTACAAAGAAAGGACCTTTTCTCTTTTCCTGAATGAACTTCTTCCTGCAGCAGCAGTGGCATTACACGCACTTTAGTTAAAATGATGAAAAGGCGGAAAGGGGGATGACGTGTTTCGAAGGGGGTGTTTCAGTGGTGTGAGGATTGCGGGCTGTGGTTGGGTATGTCAGTGCCACGTGTCTGCGCTTGCACCTCTCTTCTCTACACAGAGGATGTCGGACTGAGACCTTAGTGCGCCTGGTCAAAGTGGGGTGAGTGCTGCCCTGTGATGCCTGCGAACACTTTGATGGTGTTTATCTCGATTGCGATCCTTCCACAGGTTTGGCAAACCTTTAATGTGCCTCTTTCTTGGTATATGTGGATAAACCCCTGGTTCAAAGGTGCGCATGCGCATGAAAAATTATATGTTTTGCTCTTCTGTCAAAAATGTGATGCATATTACAAAAAAGCTTAAACAAAATCAACTACGTACTGTATTACTTGGATTCTTAGACGAGTATGGACTTTATTTCAGGTGAATTTGAAATTTGAGTGACCGGCACTCGTTTAGCAATGCTGTTTCTCAAGTGTGATGAATTTTTGGCAGACAGTTATCGTTTTTGATAATTTGCTGAAATTAAAATGTTTGGTTACTTGCTGTGCTATGAAATTAAGGGTGCTGGTATTTCTAGCTTTCATTGTTACGAGGTAAGTAGAGCCGCTTGTTTCTCTGTTTAATTTGCCTTTAGATTATGGTGTTCAAAATTATGTCCATCATATGACGCATGTATCCATGCATCATGGTTGGTGCATTTATACAGTATGCATTTTAAAAAATGTGATTGTCACAGTCGATCGTTACAACAAAATGTAAATGCTTTAGTCCAGCTAGTCTGTATTTTTTTTTGGGAAGTCTGACTAACAGACAAAGATAATGCATTTAGAGCTAATCTTTGGTAAGCATGTATAATCGGACTACGGTAGGCCTTGGTGTTGTACACTTTCTCTGACACACAAGTGTATTTAATCTTTGTAATATTTAATTGTGCTTTCAGAGTGGTCAAAAGTGATGTCCAGATGGGACATTTGTTCTTGATGACCCTGCCAGTTTGATTAAACCATCATAATATGAGGGAAGAACAAAATGCTAAACTTGCTAAGCTACAAGTTTTATACAAAAAAAAATACATAGAAAAACAAAAAAATTACAGGAATTAAGCATACATTAATAATGTATTAATATTGCATTGATAATCTCAATTTTTGCATGTGATAGCAAAAAAAAATTGTCCGCACAAGTTACCATGTTTAATTGAATTATCACAAATATAACAATTGAATCTAAGCACAACTACACAATATGCTTTGAAAATCTTTAACACATTTTTAATAATATTTGAATATAGTGTGAAGATGTCAATTTCCGTTGGCCGTTATTCACTTTTGGCCACTACTGTATACTTGGACTGAGATGAAAGCTGTAGCCTGCAGTAGCTCGTTTGTAACTGTCCATGTAAACGCACCAATTAAGTTGTATTGTGAGTATTTTATTTATTCTTTTAGAGAAAAAAAACCTCTTTGTGAGTTATTTTGCTCTTATTAATATACTTCTGTCTTTTTTTGTGCAGTCATCACGTTACACTGGGAGGATCACATCTTGAGAGGGAATGTTGAGCAACCTGCTATAAGACGACACCAGCTGATCTGGCGAAAGAAATCTCTAAAGGACTTCATTCTTTATTTCTTTTCCGGTTCCTGAATGAGCATGCTGCATTCCCTTTGTTCCATCATTTGGTTGAACCGCGGGTTCAAGTTGAGAAAAGTGGCCTGTTCGGCTAACACCGGCCAGGTCTAAGCCTTTCCTACCGCGCATGCCAGCTTATGAGCTCCGGTCAGTAGTGCTTAGCTTTCAACTAAACGTCCTACTGTACGACATCATTCGCACCCTCGCAAAGTTTCACCCCCGGTCCGACACTCTTCTGCCAGGGGTGATTTGTCATTTCATACTCTGAAAATGGCTGCTGATGGCTTCCAGTACAGATCTCTGTACGCCTACTGTAAGGACTGGGAGGATGACATTGACCTTGAGCCCGGTGATATCCTGACGGTGGACAAGGCGTCTCTGCTGTCACTGGGCATCAAAGAGGGAGATGAGCAGCACCCGGAATGCATCGGCTGGATCTTAGGGTTTAACGAGCGTACCAAACAGAGGGGAGACTTTCCGGGTACGTACGTGCAGTATGTGGGACCTGTGAAAATGTCTATGCCGTCCTGCCAGCCTCGTTCTCAGAGACCGCTTCCTGCTGTTCCCAGACCTGAGCCAACTTTGCAGGGTAAGACTGGCTGCTTTTTTATTAGCTTTTACTGTGTTGACCAATGACTAACCTGCTTAATATGTGCTAAAGAGAGGTCAAAACCGTTTTGTTTTGGGAATAGACTGATATGCTTGATAAATTAAATCTCAGATCTCTCAGTTGTGGATTTTGACAGCTGGCTTCTTCTACAGCAATATTAGTTAGGCATCGAATCATCAGGGATTTACTCATTTTTTTAAACCAATCTTTAAAGGGGCTATATGTAGATTTCAAAAATCCTTGTTGTTAGCGACACCAGTGGCCATTATGTCAACAGATGAGGTAATTAAAATGAATAATTAAAAATTATTTGAGACTACAAAACAATCAGTGGTATTCAAATGGGAGGCTGCGGTCTGGTTCCGGACCATGCGGAACATAATTACGGCGTTTTACTGTTCCTGCAATTTAAAGTGAGCAGTCATTGGGCATTTTTTCTGAGAAATGCTAATGGTCTTGTGCACTTCAATGATGTATGCTAAGCTATGCTAAAAGTGGTACTGCCTGAAACGGAGATCGGCTGAATGGATTCAAAAAAGGTAAAACTCAACTGTTTAACTCTGGGGGAGATGTAAAAAGAGCCTATTTCCAAAAAAAGTGGAGTATCCCTTTAATACCCCTGCTATATACTATATAGATCTGGCTATGTGAGACAGACTTGCCTAGTTTGAATGAATCCCTTTTATTTGCATGACACATTGACATTACAGTACAGAATGGCTCTTTCAGCATTATTCTGATCTGAACATTGCATGAGCATTCATTTCTTGTGTCATTAAACGGGAGCTTGCGTAACCATCACATTCTTTTTGATCTTCCCGGTAAAAATGTCCCAAGTCCTTCATGTAAATATCAGTCGACAGGCTTTTCATAGATAACGTAGGAAGTTGGGGAAGGTCTTGTTTTTTTAAGATTCATTACAAGCTGTTCATGCATTAACATTAAAAAGAGGTTAATACATGAACATTTTTACGTATGATTTATAGTCTCTTTGGACAGACTGTCTTTGCTCCTGTATTTCTCTGGTACTTTCCTCGAAACCGCTCTCCTCCTCCCTTTATGCCCTCAGGAAGCAGTAAATTATAGTATGTTTGGAGGCCTGGCAGTTCACCAGGCCAATTTGGAGAGTTATGTGTATCAGGTAGGGCTTTCAGCTTCATCTGCACATTCCCACTCCATCAGGTGATTCTTGTTTCAATGTCTCCTTTGTGTCCCTTTTTTTTGGACCGTTAAAAGTCTGCAGTATGCACTAAAAAGTTGTCATATTCAATCTGTGATGCTCACTGACTAAAAAGAGAAAGTATGAGAAGTGTTGGTGTACTTTGAAGTGTTGAATTACTGGACGTCAGGAGGAACAGATATGCACCATTTTAGCTGCTTCTTCTGAGTAATATCCAGACCTTTTCACATTTTCAATGCAAATCTGAAAGAATGTAAAGTTTTGAATATTTAAATATGTAAGAGGTCACCATGATATTGGAAAACATGGAAGAATATGTGAATTTTTATAATTGGGATTCCCTGGCATGAAAAGTTAATCTCATACATATATATATATATATAAATCTTAAAATATTTTTTAGACAAATGGACAGTTTATGGAAATTCATTGGCTAAAACTTCCTGCTAAAAAAAGCTGTTATAAAGGGTTAACCCAGATCATCCAAGATGTCTTTTTTTTATTCAGTAGAAAAAATAATAAATTTTTAGATGATGTGGTCCTTGGTGATTTATTTTCAAAATTGTTTTTATTTACAAGATTAATACCTGAAGCGGGAGCTTCCTGTCGGATAATGATATATGCGCAGGAGCTCAAACGTTGGCAATCTGTGAAAAGTCAGTCTTCTCGTTTAAGATCGGACAAGCAAACATAATCTTAATTTTTTTGCAGCATCCAAGATAAGCACAAATAGGGCTGCTACTAACAGTTACTTTGATAATTAATTAGTTGGCTGTCTTTTTTTTCGATAATTGGATAAAAAAGTACACATTTTCTTTCTGTCCGCAGCACCCAGCAAAGGCTCAGGACCTTGTTCAAAATCCTGCCGTGACAGAGCACCATTTACATAGTTTTATATTATATTTACATTATATTTGTCTCAAATCATCGTAAATGACTTCACCCAGTGCTGCAAAAGACATTTAGTGTTCAGATCACAGACTCATTTAATTGTACAGTACAATCATAATCATCAGTACAGACAGACATTATCTTAATTTCATAATGTCCTTACATAAGAATACTGCTGGCCATATACTGAGAAAGTGTGTGTCCTTTGTGCGATACCAGCACAATGTGTAGCCACCAACCTTTTTACCCATCTCCGTTTCCATCACCCTGCGAATTACGCAATTTTACAGAATAAATTGCGATTATTTTACTAGTCATGGAATGGGAAACTTGGCATTACCCTGTTAACTGGGGGTTTCTGTGTTCATATATTTAATAAAGGGTGATTATTATTAAGAACCTTTTATTATTACTTAATCAGTAAATTAACTGTAAATGTTATTTTTTTGTGTGAACTATCCCTTTTAAAATGGCAGAAAAGCATCTGTACAGAAAATGTGAAAATAATGATGTCTTAATTAGTGTGAGAGAGATTTCATGTGATTTAGTTGAAATACACCAACACTGTCCTCACAGAAACGTTGCACAAAGTCAAACTTGGTTGTTTCGCTGCCTATGGCAGACGTTCTCCCTCTCTTTTTTCCCCTCTTTTTCTTTTCCTGGCCTCAGTTTTACTGCTTGTTGAAGTGAACCATGGCTTGGCATTTGTACAGTCTCCGCCTGTTCCTCCTCCCCTGTTTCACAGACTCTTCTGATACTGTCTCCAGGCAGCTATAAACTATCCACTCACTACAATTCTCAGAAAGAGAAGGCCCCTTGAATTTTCCCCCGGCTCCTTACCCTGAACTTTCTTTCACAGAATTAGTAGAGGGCTAGTTAAGGCCTCCATTCTGAATCTGTATTAAAGAATCTTTCCCATGGTGCTTTGGCCTATGTTGAAATGCTAGGCATATTGTTACTTGGACTGTACAACATACTTTATCAACACATTATATAGTGCTGCACGATTTATTGAAATTAAACCGAAATCACGATTTGGCTTAGTGTGATTATATTTTTTTTTCAGATTTTTTATTAAAAAGCATTTACAGTAGTAAATGCTGCTCCATCTCTGCAAGCACTGAGTTTGAGTCGCTTATGACTTGAATTGCGCCAAACTTCCCAAATCTTCCCAAGCGAAACGTTCATAAACCTGTTGTCCAACAAAATACGACTCCATACTCTCTTCATAACGTCAGTCGAGTGTTTGAAATAACTTCCTTTTGTGAGCTGATGTGACTTATCGTATGAGGCACACACACAAGTTATTATTTACAAGTTATTATTTTATAGTATCTATACAGTGATACAGGCATTGCATTGTAAATATACTTTATTATAATGAAAATACCAGAGAGGGCTTGAACTCAAATACACCATATATTGCGTCAGTCGTGCATTTACCTCCACTTTTGGACAAAAAGCACTCAGCACTCACCCTTGATGAAATCCCCACTGCCATTTTGAAGTGCGTTCAACTCTATTCTCGTTTTTGACAGAGGGAGCGAGTCTACTAAACATGTACACCAAGCAGATTCCCTAGACCACAATTAGGACCTGTCCCAAATGGTACTAAGTAAGCATTTGCGGTCTTTCTACAAGTCCGCGCTTTCGGGACGTAATGTGACTTTGACTGTCGGGAAGAAGTCTGTTGTGGAGTTTGCTTGGCAAAAGTGTGCATCGAGGGCGCATATCGACCGCAAAGGGGGCATTCGCGTGCACCCTTCTGAAACCTAAAATGACAAAGGGACAAATTTCTGGTTAAATATCATACAAATTTAACCAGAAAAATGGCGATTAGACTTCCCCAAATCGTGCAGCCCTAACATTTTTCATTTTATTGTGACTGACTAAATTCCAGAAAGATCCTCGGTTTAATAATTGCTCTAGGTCATACTCTGATTGCAGTTTTTTATTTATTAAATTTGAAGCCTTAACCGAGAGTAAAATGTTGCGAATGATGCCCACTTCGGTTGCACAATATTACATTACTGGCATTACTACAATATAAGCTGATAATAAATTTCATAAAATTCGATAAAAGGCCGATATTAAAATTCGATACTATTTTGTCAGAATTCAAATAAAACACTGAGAACAAAAATCAAGTTAATTTAGGCGTTACAACATTATAATGTGCAGTCTAAACAGTAGATATTCATTTTGGGTTGTGCTAAAAATTACTTTTAACAATGTAATTAAATCAGTGTTTTAAAAGATTAAGATGACACAAGGGTTCTTTCAAAAACATAAAAAAGTACTGTCCATGTGATATATTTTTGATATTTTAGTCTATCGAAATCTTTTCTTCCTTAGGGTTAGGGTTAGTCTTTTCTGCTGCACTCTACTGCACATTCAACAAAAAGAAACTTGAGCTTTATAAGACTGTCTAACCGTTTGCACTGCATTAAGATTAAAACATGTCGAGGGGTTTAGAGCTCCAGTGAAAGGAAATGGGCAAGGCCTTTGGTTAGCTATGAATGAGGTGCCCAGATTACTGAATGCGGGTGAAAGTTGTCTTACATAATCATATTCACAGAGTACAAAGACATCATTTTCCATTAGTAGAGCATGGCCGAATCAAAGTTAATGAAGAGCACATCAGAGCACAAGTCAAGCAAAAAGCCACACACACAAACAACTGCAAACTAGTCGAGCGCTTCGGCCTACCAAAATGTAGGCTGATAAATTAAACTCAGCAAGCAAACGGAGGAAAAGTAACTGACTTTTGTTAGACAACCATTTCTACGCGTATAACATCATTTTGCCTCGACAGTGCAGCCGTGAAGAAGTGACAGCTGAATAAAGTAATCATAGCATTAGTTGTTGCAGTTGTTTTTTCCCAGGGCACGTTCAGTTGTAGGCCAGCCAGATTGCAGACTACCAAGATGACTATAATTGGGTAATGATTAGTTGGTTCTCTCTCCAAAAACCAACAATGACTTCAGGGCCACAGCTGTTTTTCCTAAAAGCTGTATTTTGCACAAAAACCCCTGCTGTGGGTTTAACCATTTGTGCCAGTGAGTTTGCAGCTATAGTTTAGTCTGTTTATTAGTAAAGGAATATCAGTTTTTTTTGTGTGTTTTGTTATCGATGACCACACAAGCACAAGCAGCCATTTTGTAAATGATGAATAAGTGTTTCCAAAATAAAAAAGGAAACCGCTGGTGCTTTTACATCTTTTGTTGTTGTTTAAAGCACATCATGTGCAAAGTTCTTAGCAACATAATCTTTGTATTCATGTTGGCTTTGTGGTTTTGAGAAACATTTTTGCCATGCAATAAAAAGTTCAAATTATCTGAGACTTCATGATCTTGACCTTAACAGTCGTCGGGGTCTGCATCATTTCCTGTTTTTGTTGTTTCATGAATACATTTCATGAATTTCTTTCTTTTAAAGGAAAAAAAAATACATTTAATGAAAAAAAAATCATTATGAGTCAAGAAATACAAATTTCCTTTTGTTTAGTTAAAGTGTCTTGGACTATTTTGCTGTAATTTTACCTTAAGATTTTATATTTTAATTTAGATTTTTTTTTTAAATGTAAGATTTTAAATAAATTTTATATAATTTTAACTTGCTAAATTATATTTGTGCAAAATATTTAAAACAGCCATTTGTCTTCAGGAGTAAATTGTCTTTGACAAAGAAATCTGTCTAAAGTTGAAAATGAAAAAGATTAAATTTAGTTGTTCTTCAGGGGGATGTATTACATTACAGATACATCCTAACTTAGAATCTCGTTTGTAACCATGGTAACTTGACTTAGGAAATAGAAATCATAACTCAAAAGTTAAGACACGAAGTCTCTGTAATGCGTCCCTAGGAATAGGATATAGATATAATATGGATTAAGGATAGGACATGGATTCACGTTGAGATGGGGAAAGATTGAGGGCGGAAGAGGCAGGCTTCGTGTCCGTAAGAGGGAACAGCGAGCCGAGTTCCATGTTTAACACATGCAGTGGAAAAGTGGAATGTGCTGACATTGGCACTTCGTCTAAACTCCAAAATTAATAATCAGACGTGGTTTAGCCTTGCACTGCCAGGAGGCGAAGGCAGCCAAGCTCTGGCCTCTTTGTGGTGGGCCTGAAAAGGAGGGCCTGGCACACGGCCAGTGGGGTTTTGCTTGTTCAGGATTTTTGATTAAATCGTTTATTGTGCTCCACTCACGCAAGGGGCCAAGGCAGCGCTCGCTCCAGAAGGGGTGGATAAGACAGAAGGAAACGGAGGGCTTTTTTCACCAGCTCCAAGCTTTTGTATGATAAAGACTTTTTTTTCTCTGTTTTCTTCTGTGTAGCTCCATCCATTATTTTTTTTAATACAATATTTTACTATTTCTAATGTCTACTTAATGTTATTCTAAATAGTTTTTGAATGAATTCAAGAGGGTTTTTAACCAATAGATCAAGCAAGGAAGGAAGCACAATATAAAAACCATATGCAATTATACATCCCACATTCAACACAGTCATCACACCCCTTAGACTGAAGAGAAGGGTCGAGTTTAGCACAGGCTCTGAAGTCTGAGATGCAAAAATACGCAGATTGTATAGAATAGCCTTCTCATTATATCACATCAACAGCATTCGCCGCTAGACAGTTGCTGCTTTTGGCAGCTTTAGTATTCCACGAAGGACTGCACATTTAGCGCTATATTTAAAAAAGGTAACGGGCAAGTCAAAGTCAAATTTAAAACATTGGCCTCAGGACATTGAGTCACAACAGTAGGTAGAGAGAAGGCTGTAATCTTGCAAACCACAATTCAAAAATGAGAAAGAAGAGTGCCAGAGTAAATGCTGGTGTTAAGGCACATTTTACTTAAAGGACGAGTTCAGTATTTTACACTTCAAGCCCTGTTTTAAGATCGTTTCTGATGAAATAGAATGGTTAAGATTGAAATTTGGACACGTGCTGCTGCCCCGAGAATTTTCGGTTTCTGTGGTTGTAATTATTTTCTGTGGAAAATAATACCGTACTTGTCCTTTAAGATTTGTTTTTTACAGTATTTATGCCACTCATTTTATTAATAAAAAAGGAAACCGTCAAATGTGATCCCATGGGTCCATGATATTATGATGATATGATGCTTTTTTTTGGTCTGGATTTATTTTAAAAAGCACACATTAAAATTCACAATGATCATTTTTCTTTTGGGGTATAAAAGCTAAATATAAAAAAATATAAATAAAGAGAAACCCACATTTATTAAGAATCTGAATTATAAGAAGATATGTGCACTCACATGCATGCAAGGTGTTAATGGTAATAGTAATTCAAAGGTGTAAATGGTAAAGGAAAATGGTATTAATTTTTACTTGATGGTTACACCACATGACAGATGAGTAAACCTTTGTGGAAAATGGTTTAAAAAACTTTGTGCTTTGCTTTCTTAAAATATATTTATATATATTTGTCATTGACCCCTGTACAAAATGTTCAGTAAGTGATATCATTTATTTGTTGGTTTTGATGTTCATTAAATAAGCTGCTTCTTATTTTCAGCTGTTGTTTGGAAGCACATAAGCAGAGGTTTGATCTGAAATTCTCCTCTTTTTCTCTGCCGTTTCAGTTGCTCCAGTCCTGGACTTAACCAAACAGTTCACACACCTAGAAACTGCTCCCCCAACTCTTATTAAGTTGGTTGAAGCAATCGAGCAGACAGGTAAACACTTTTGTGTCATTGAATGTCACGTAAAGGGCTTTATTGTTTGTGGTTTGTTCGTTAGAGAACCCGACACATGATATTTCAAATCCAGAGCGAGCAGGAGTCCTGCCGAGTGCCTCCAACCACAAGAAAGAACAAAAATAAAAAGTTAGCTTGGATTTCTTTTTTTAAATTGATTGAATTTGTAATTTATTTACACATTGAAAATAAAATTGGAAGCAGAAGTGTGAATTTTTTTTTTGTTGCACCATATGGCAGTTATTACCATCCAGATTTCCTCTTTCGCTGTGAGCCGTCCCTCTCTTTGTCCCCTTGAGCGAGAGACTCAGTGACGCTCGGACTGTCTGGCTTGACTGAAGCCGTCTTCTCACTTCTTCACAGACTAAAACAGAGCTCAGGGATTCAGCTAGGCTGTTTTCCCAGTTCTCCCGATAGCATGACTGGATATATTTATATCTCCGGGCTTTTACATTTAATGTTTAGATGCGACTGCTTCTCTAATCCAAGCTGGCATGAAAGATCTATTTTTGAGAGATGAGCTAATGCCTCGATTTTCTGCTAGGTCTGGACTCTATGACACTTTACAGGACATCCACTGTTTCAGCCTCTGACAGTCAACGACAGAGCCTCGCTGGTAAGTTAAATCTTTTGACTGTCTTCTCTTTCGCAGAGGTGGAAAAGTTTTATTCACGTACTTGGAAAGTTGTACGGCGGCAGGGCTTAAGGATTTTGATCGCTTTAGTGTTTTTGCGTGTTCTTATTTGCTGTAAGTCTTTCTGTTTGTTTCATTTTAGTTAGCCTGTGTACATTGTTTAAAGATTTTCTCTATTTAACTAGGTTGTTTATTGATAACATTATTTTTCATCTGTAACATTGCTGAGAAATTATTAAAATGTCTTTTACATTTTAAATGTAACTTTTTATATATATATTATTAAATCGGGGAAAAAAAACATTGCATTAAATAATAAAACTACAAAATATTACCATTTTTACCAGTGATCTCATTTTTAAAACAATATCTGATATAATAATTTAAATAGTTGGGTGTAAATATCCATCCATCCATCCGTCTATCTAAAATACATTTATTTACTCAAGAAATATTATATAATAAAAAAATATTATATAAGTATAAAATTTGCTTGTACTACTAATAGTAATAATTACAAATAAAATGTAATATTTGTAGTGTCTTATTTTAATATTTTACAGTGTCTTTGTTTTTATATTTTAATCATAAAATGTTATTTCCAGCTTTAAATTAGATTTTGAAAGTCTCAGACTTTTGAACCCCACTATATATACACCATATAAACACAATTATCACAAAAGTATGATAACCAGGAGTGATATGACAAAATAAAATGCTGTTAAGGGTTGGATAAAATTACCCAGCAATTATCTACTTGGTTTTAAGTAACAACATATTTGTGTAACTCTAGTGCTTGAAAGAGATGTATTGGATTAGATCTAGTGGATTAGTGCATGGATCATGATTTGACCGGTTATTCGTCTTGTGCAGAGCTGCAGGAGTTGGACGTGGGACAGTGGGACATTCATGCACTCTCAGAGGCTCTTATTCGGTACCTGCAGGAACTTCCTGCCCCCATCATCCCTCCTTCTGTTTATGCAGACCTTCAGGCTGCAGTGAAACTAGAATCAGGTATGTGCCACTTTTCACTTATCCGTGCAGGACGAAAGAGCACCGTGTACCGAAAGTAACAGAATTATATGAACTCAGCGAACAAACAGCTCAAATGTCCTGAGTGTCTGCCCTTTCTTTGCCTGCGCATCTGATGTCATGGTGATGTCATTCATGAATAGACGTCCCCTCTGTGAGGCGACGAGAGCGGCTGTGGGAGGCACTGGGGAAGCCTGAAGTTCCACTGCAGAACATCCTGACGCTGCATTATTTGCTCAGACACCTGGAGAAGGTCTGCCAGTGCGCGGAGCACAACGGTCTTGACATTCACACCCTCGGCCAAATCTTTGGCCCTCTGCTGATCAGGGGCCCTGTGAGCGGGTGAGCGTGATGTTTGTTGGTTGGAGACAAATTCTGGAAATGTGTTGCTGAAAATTTGCACATGTGCAGACTATCTCCATTTCTGTGCGTTTGATTTGCAGGTCGGAGGAAGATGAAGGGTTTCCTGCGGTTGCAGTTGAGAGACTTCTTTTGGAGAGAATTTGGGAACAAGAGCCAACAATTTTTTACCCTCCTGGTAAGTATGGCCTATTGTATATAATAAAGTCCCTCCAGAAAAACGTGATTGTGCGATCGCATGATTTAGTGCATTATCAGCCAAAGTCTGCATATTTATGTGGGCGCTGCACTTTCGCCGCATAAATTGATAATTTCATAAATTAAATTGATAATTAATTGATAATTAATTGTAGTACTGCTCATTTCCATTAAATATTATTATATTATATATACACATACACATGCACTAACATTCAAAACTGCTGAGTCAGTAAGATTTTTTTCAACGAAATTATTTTTTTATTTAGCAAGGATGCTTTAGGCAAGGCAAATTTATTTATATAGCACATTTCATACACAATGGCAATTCAAAGTGCTTTACATTGAAGAAATTAAAATAATCAAAAGAAATCAGAATAATTAAAACAGTTTAGAATAAAGTAAAATATAATAAAACAATTTAGAATCAAAAATAGAATTAAGTGCAATAACAATTTAAATTGATTAAAAGTGACATTTATAATTTCACAAAACAATATTCATCATAGAATCCTGAAAAAAAAAATCAAGGTTTACACAAAAATTGAAAAAATGTTTTTAACATTGATGTTTGGGAAATGTTTTTGAGCACCATATTATTGAATCAGACTGATTTCTGAAGGATCATGTGACACTGAAGACTGGAGTAATGATGCTGAAATTTCAGCTTTGCCATCACAAAAAAGAAAAAAAAAGAGAAAGAAATCAAGAGCTTTGTCTTCCCTGTCGTGTAGACATAAACCCTACATCATGTCATTGCTAAATATCTACGCTGGTAACTGAAAAGGTTGCAGGGCTGATCCCTGGGCGATCACCATTACGCCCTCGAGCTAGACAGGTGGCTCCAGAGACAGTCGCTGTACGTGTCGTCATTGCACGTTTCTATGGTGACGATGCTTGACAGTCAAGAAAGCAAATGTTGCCCTCAGTTGTGTGGGGATAAACAAAGATTTTTTTATTTTTTTATTGTAAATTTTTTTCTTGTTTAATTAGCTCTCCCTCCTAAACCGCCCAAAGCCAAAGTCATGGCCTCATCTGTGACTAATGGAAACAACAGCTTACTGAGTGACGCTGAATGGTACTGGGGAGACATTTCAAGGTAAACCGCTGATATAATAACCAGGTCAGCTGTTATTAAGATCATCACACATTTCTGTTAACTATGAATCTTTGTTTGTTGCACATGGGTTTAGAGAGGAAGTGAATGAGAAGATGAGAGACACTCCTGATGGTACGTTCCTGGTGCGGGATGCTTCAAGCAAAGTGCAGGGAGAGTACACCTTGACCCTCAGGTGAGCGCTTCCTTTGGCCAAACTGCATTTTGTTTAATATCTAATTGGAGATGAATCCATTGCATAGGTGTACTGATGTATAATTTGTTTACAATGCATGATTAAAAAGTGGAATGTCTAACAGGGACACTACATTATCAAAGCGTTGTGGTGTTTATTCCAGGAAAGGAGGCAATAACAAACTGATCAAGGTTTTTTACCGCGGGGGGAAGTACGGATTCTCTGAACCTCTTACTTTTTTATCTGTGGGGGAGCTCATCAACCACTATCGGCATGAGTCACTGACTCAGTACAACGCCAAGCTGGACACTCGCCTGCTCTTCCCTGTGTCTAAATATCAGCAGGTACGATGCCTCCACTCTTCACAATGCTCAAACTGATGCCGTCTTTTCACGTTAATGGTATAATTTGCCTAAAATTTACATTTCGGTTAATATTTACTTGCCTTCCTTATGTACATACGAATATTCTTATAGATCGTTTCCATACAATTCATAGCAACCACAAATCGTCCAAAAAAAAAAAGGCCTACATCAGTAGAGGACCCCACCGGGTACCACTCATCTCCACTACAAATAGGAAAAAGAGGCTACAATTTGCAAGAGCTCACCAAAATTGGACAGTTGAAGACTGGAAAAATGTTGCCTGGTCTCGATTTCTGTTGAGACATTCAGATTGTAGAGTCAGAATTTGGCGTAAACAGAATGAGAACATGGATCCATCATGCCTTGTTACCACTGTGCAGGCTGGTGGTGGTGGTGGTGTAATGGATGTTTTCTTGGAAAAACCACGGACCTGTATATGTAGTTGTGCACATCTCTTGTTAAAACCAACTTGAGGTTGAGAAAATAATGAATTAATTTGGGGGGATAAGGCTTGTGAACACATTTTCTTGTGCTCTGCAGGATCAGGTGGTGAAAGAGGACAGTATTGAGGCGGTAGGAGAGCAGCTGAAGGTTTATCACGAGCAGTATCAGGAGAAGAGTCGTGAATATGATGTACTGTATGAAGAATACACACGCACATCACAAGTAAGGCCTCATTTCATCTCTCCTTTAAATGCATTGGGATCTTTTTATTATAGTCACTAATGGAGATGGTCTGTTCAATCTCTCAGGAGCTGCAGATGAAGCGAACAGCCATAGAGGCCTTTAATGAGACCATCAAGATCTTTGAGGAACAGTGTGAGACCCAGGAGCGCCTCAGCAGAGAGAACATTGAGAAGTTTCGCAGAGAAGGCAATGACAAGGAGATTGAGAGGTACTCTTGTTTTTCATTACACAGATATCCATGCCATCCATAATTGCCTGGTGTAACTTTGAATTCAAGACATGTTTTGGCTTCTATATCAGAGGGAAACTTTTTCACTGTCTATTCAGAATTCAGAGCAACTCAGAAAAGCTGAAGTCCAGAGTGACAGAGATTCATGACAGCAAGAGGAAATTGGAACTGGACTTAAAGAGGCAAGCCACAGACAATCGAGAGATAGACAAGAGGATGAACAGCTTGAAACCAGACCTCATACAGCTGAGGAAGCTAAGGGACCAATACCTTGTGTAAGAAGAGCCCCCATATATTTCTATTTTAATATATGTAAAAATGTCATTTATTCCTGTGATGGCAAATCTGAATGTTGTACTCAGATGATCCTTCCTAAATCATACATGCTGATTTTTTGCTCTGATTCTGTGATGCTGTAGATTCAGGATACTCTGTACACTGGTTATTTAATCACAGGTAACTGCTGGTGATGTTAACAACACTGATATTCTCTTTGCAGATGGTTGACTCAGAAAGGCACCAGGCAAAGGAAGATCAACGAATGGCTGGGTTTAATGAATGAATCAGAAGAGTAAGTTCTGTTCAGTCTGTCTTCAGAAGTGCAAATAGGATGTGTGAAGCCAGGCACAGGTACATTAGTCATTTTGGCATACCCATAGAACACCACTTTGAAAATCTGAACATTAATTTGGACATCTTAACACAGACAAATTATAAAAAGGTTAAACAATGAACTTGACTTAAGATTATATCATCATATATGTAAGATTCCACAGTCAAGCATATGGCATACAAGTTTTATTCAGATTTTTTTTTTACTTCAGTTTTTTTTTTTTTAATTCTTTCAGATATTAAATTGAAAGATTTTACCTTGTAATTCTACTTAGATATGAGTGGATTTATGTATTGTTTGCCTTTGTATGTTAAACCACAGTTTTTGCCATGAAAATTGGCTTTTTGGTGATGACATGGCATACAGATTTAAAATAAACAACAAGCAGAAAGGTTAACTAAATTATCTTATTGCACAAAGCACATACATTAAATAAAATCATGATATTTTGGATCGATAAATCAGATGATTCCACTTCTGACCTTTCAGCTTCTATTCTCTGTTGGACGACGATGACGATCAAGCACATCACGACGAGTGCTCCTGGTACGTAGGGGACATCAAGCGCACACAGGCGGAGGATCTCCTGAGAGGCAAACGAGACGGCACCTTCCTCATCAGAGAGAGCCAGACCCAGAAAGGCTCCTACGCATGCTCTGTTGTGTGAGTTACTGAAGCAATACTCTTTTCACCTCATCCAGATTCACATTTGCAACAGCCAGGGTTTCTCCTTATTCAGGCATAACTTTCTTTTCTGTTTGTGGTTCTAAAATGTGTATTTTTTCCACTAATTATTCAGAGGCACTGCATCACCAAATCTATAGTGCAAAACATTCAGTTAGACTAGAAAAACGAATGATTCTAATGAATCGGTTCTCATTTTAGTGAATCAGAAACATTCAGTTCATACAGTGTAGTCCGACTCCTGAAAAAAAAGACGCTTTAATGAATCAAACATACAGCTTTCAACTAGCTGAGACTTCATATGACATGGTAATATGCAGTTATCTGTCTGTAGTATTTCATAAAAATGAATAAAATTATACCAGTGGGGATTTCTTCTTCATGCAAGGGAAGCTTGACTTCCCCTATAATGTCAAAAAATTAATGGTCAAATACATTTTTATCATGAAGACGAGTTCATTCAAAATCAGTTACATATATCAGGTCGGCTGACTCGATTTCCTTCTCATTCCCGTAGCGTCACAGTGCATTTCCTTTGTTGAAGCTTAGCATCCATTGACCTCAATGGGGATGCTATGAACAGTTTTTTTCAGTGCTTCAGAACTAGACGGTCATTGGATAAATGCTGCGATTATGTCCCGCCCACGGATGCTCAGCGTCCCTGGGGGTGAATGGAGCAGTGGGCTAGCCTGGACTCTGTGCTTCTGCATGATGATTGGAGGGTCTGTCGGAAGACTGCATCTCCTTTTGACTGAGAGCGATTTTGTACTATAAAAAGTCACTGACGCTGAAGCTATTCAAGCTCAGTCCCATTACAGATTTTGCAAGTGTAGTCGAAAGACAAACTGCTGCAATCTATTTCTTGGTATTTGCTTAGCAATTGCTAGCCAATTTTCATCATACATTTCCCACAATTATACCCCACATTCCTTGTGTCAGTTTAACCTAATTCCCACACTTCTCCCTGCTGGCCATTGAGAGGACACTGGTCAAGCTACAGTTCCTTAAAGGGGTAGTTCACTTTAAAATTAATTTTTGATATGTTTTAGCTTACCTCAAGGGCATTCAAGATGTAGATGTCTTTGTTTCCACAGTATTTTCAATTTTGATATTTTTAGGTCGAACCGTTGTTGTCTGTCGGTCATATAATGGAGGTAAATGGGGTCCACCTCAAAGACCATGCACAGTCCAAATTAAACATGATTTAATGACTCGTAAATATAAGTAGACATTGATGGCCTAAGACACGAAACGAGCAGTATTTATATTGTTTTTACCTCTTGTAATTACAGTCACGTCCAAGTACTCTGAGGGCGAAGGCTCTGAGTGACATGTACGTCACTCATTGTTTGCACAGAGATTTCAGAAGTGTGTCGCTTCACTGTGAAGATCTAAACATATTTAGATATACAGGAAATTGCAATGGAAGACAATTTCTATATATCAACAGACAACGTTGATTTTTTTTTTTTCCGCAACCGCGCAAGAGATCACTTCCGGTGCTTATGGGCCCTTGCGCAGACCGAAGCGCCCATGCCTTCAGATCACTTGGACGTGGCTGTGATTACAAGACGTAAAAACGATATAAATACTGTTCGTTTTCTCACACAAACCACTCGTTTGGTGTCTTAGGCCATCAATGTGTACTTACATTTACGAGTCATTAAGTCATGTTTAATTTAGACTTCTCTGTGCATGCTCTTTGAGGTGGTGACCATAGACCTCCATTATATGACTGACAGACAAGAATGGTTTGACCTAAAAATATCAAAATTGAAAATACTGCGGAAACAAAGACACGTACATCTTGGATGCCCTTGAGGTAAGCTAAAACATATCAAAAATTAATTTCAAAGGGAACTATCCCTTTAAGTAAAAGAACGTGAGATACAGGATTTAGTTTGAAATGGTATGTTTGTTCATTTTATTTGTGTAAGTCTCAAAAAGTCTAAAATTTTATTTTAAAAACTCACCTGAAATGTCCTTTTTAAATGCAAACGAGGAATTGGAACTGGAATCGTCAAATAGTTTACGGTTCTCTTCCTCAGTTGTGAGCTACATTTCCTTAATATCTCCCTCTCGCATAACACACGTTCTTCTTTTTCAACAGAGTGGATGGAGAGATCAAGCATTGCATGGTTTACAAGACGGCCACGGGTTTTGGATTTGCTGAGCCCTACAACCTTTATGGTTCCTTGAAAGACTTGGTCCTGCACTACAAACACACCTCTCTGGTCCAGCACAACGACTCACTGAATGTAACCCTGGCCTACCCGGTCCTCGCACAGCCGCCCAGATGAGCACCCTGACACGACACTGCCGAGGACACACATACATATAAAGCATGATTAAGCACATTATACAGAGCAAACTATACTAACACCAAACTTTTACGTTTATCATAGAGAACAGATAAGCACAGTATATTATTGTAAGTAACCGTACGGCTTTTTTGGAAGCCCATAGTTTTCCGTGCTGCAGTAATTACGGTAAGATCACAGCTTGTGAACTCTGTATTTGTCGTCCCAATACGAGAAAGACGCAAGTGTCACATGACTCCGTGAAAGCTCGAACTAGTGCCGTAGTCCTGAATATTTGCGATTAGGACATGGGTCAGGAACGAGATGAGGAATTAGCTGAAAGCTTGCAGCTGTTGATAATCAATCTTTTAGCTGTTATGCTGCGTTCAAGCCATGTCGTAATTGCCGTAGTCCTGAGATGGCAGCGTCTGATTTTTCTATTCTGAGCTGCACCGTAATTACGGTAATAACGTGGCCTGAACTCACCTTTATGTCACTGTGTATTCGTTTGGTAGTTCGCTTCTGCCAACCATATCAATAGATTCCTCTTTATGTGAGTTGTCCTGTAGAAGATGTGAAATTATTTTATATATCAGATTTTGTTGAGGGACTCTCAAGTCCTTTTAGCTTCTAATCTGCCTCTTAAAAGCTAGTCGTCATGGTGAGAATAAATAGCCATCAACACTTGTGTACTTTTATTTGAGATTTTACACCACAGCGCCGAAGTCTGGTATCTTAATGGTTTCTGTGGGCTGGTAATGGTGCTTCCTGCTATATTTTTCATTCTTGTAACATGAGAATGATGCATAACTATAGCGAACCGTTAAGAAAACAAACGTGATCCCAAAGCAATGACGCGCACAGGAACTTTCACTCGCTTAGGACGGTTTCAAGGGGCTAAGCAGGTTGTTCACAAATGGAACTGAAAAACACCTGGATATGATTACAGATTTTTTTAGGTAATTTTCAGGTGCGAGTCGATATGTTGTGGTAGTACATAAGTCCTAATGGTGGTTGGGCATTTTGTAACTGTACTTCCCCTAGTGTTTCATGGCGTTTTGGGCTTGAGCTGTGGTGGCTCATCTTGTCAGATGACACACTGGTCTGTACATCATACAAGTCGGCTGGTTTAGAAAGTAACATTTTTTTGTGCGAGTGATCATAAGCAGAACCAGATTGCAATTTCATGTTTGCTTACTAAGAATCAGTGATTTAAATTACGTTTTTGAAGAGGAAGTGGTTTTAAAGTGCCTTATGTCCTTGAGGAGCTTTCCTGGGATTGGGGCAGTACAGAATGCTTCACTTCCATAGATTCACTAATCAGATATTCATGCCACACACACACTCCTCGAACCCTACAACCAAAAGGAGGACCATCCCATCAAAGGCATTCTGTTCAGTACTTTAAAATAAAGTAGTTGCATTGGGAATAGCAAGTTTATTTGTGCTTGCATAACTCCTATTTGTTAGCTTGTATGCTTTTAATGAGGTTTGGTCTTAACCAATATGCACTTTCGTGGAAGTTAATTTGAGGTATCTTTTTAACAACAGGAGTAATTTCGTCCATTTTTAAGGCCTGTTCACACCAAGACAAGAATTGAATGTGGTAAAGATTTTAATTTGATTGAACAACAGAGCGACAGAATTATTTGTGTTTTTTTTCGCCAGAGATGTTTTCTAATCTCTTATCCATCGCACTGCGAATAAAGCTATTCAACCACACTTTTGGCCACTGTTACATAAAACTACAATTTGGTGGCTCTTACAGAGTACAGTTTGGTTTCAGAAGTAAAAAATCGCTTACATTTTCTCTCGCAATTGCATGATCACGTCTCGCAATGCTTTATATTTTGAAAGTTTATATTTCAGTTGTTTTTTGTTATGAAAATTTTTTTTATTTGCATCTTTTTTGTTGTTTATATCTTAGAATTTAAACTTTTCTTCACAGAAATGTGAGTGCATGCGAGTTAACATGGTGCAATTCTGAGAAAATAAACTGAGATATGAACTCGCATGGTTAAAAATTCATTTCCTTTCTAATTTGTTTTATTCCGTGGCAGAAATAACCTTACACATATTTAACAATAACTTATAAACTGCTAAAAGGATTACCTACAAAGTTGCAGAACAACAAAAAGTTGCGTAGTGCTTAGGTTCATGGTATTACGTATTTCTTCTTTTCCAAAAGCGCCACAACTGTCAGAGAGTGAAATTACATTTTTATTCAGGCCATTTGTGGTTTTATAAGCACTGGTCTAAACACACAAGAAAATCTGACCGTTCGGGTGTGAACAGGCTTTTATTCTGGATATATTTTAATAAATGAAATAGGCTATCAAACTCTCAAATACAGATGCAGTATATTCCAGTTTATTTAAAGGGCAAATTGAAAAACTTTAAAACCTTGAAACTTTAAATTTGCCTAAATCTAGTATATTAATTCTTCACTATCGACATCCTCCTTTTAGATGGATTCGTTTTTGTTTATAAATCCACAACAGACAACAAGGTTTTAGTTTTGTAAGCGTTTTTGTCTGTATATTCCAGTTTGTTTCATCCTATCGATAGGGTGAAGTTGTTTTGCTATGACGATGTGGAGTGGAGCAAGAACAGAGTCACTGGTTATGATTCCTTGAATGTTCTGACTGACTGACGTCGGGTCTTTGAGAGCACAGAGAATGAGCCAGAGTGTTGGATGGGACGAGTTTGTGTGAGATAAAGCAGTGGAGTAAAATCCTCTAAATGCACTATACAAGCACATCTTGAGGTGATTATGAGTGAGAATTAATGAAGCTTGACAGCCTTTATGAGCAAAAGAAATAGGTTAGGTACACATTTTAGTCACAGGCCTATAATGTCATAACGTGTTATGATCGTGCCGTAGTGGGTCTGTTCTTTGTTTTTATTTTCTTTAACTCCTTTTTAAAGAGAAACTATAATTGTATGTCAAAGTTTTGTTTTTTCCATTGTAAGAAATGACCTTACGGATTCAAAGATAAGCTAGCTTGAATATCTCTCTTCCATTCAGTACAGTTACAAATGTTTACATTATCTAATTAACCAAATAGAAGATGTTTTCAAATGTGCTCTCTCTGTCAGACAGGGATTCTTGTCTTTTTTTTTTTCTTTTTTTTTTTGCCTCGGCTGTTTTAAACTTGAAGATTTGCTTTCCCTTCTTTGTTCACTTTAAACAGTGCTCCCTCACCTCACAACATTTTCTCTGAGTAAAAATGCAGCTATGACCCAGAGACAGCTCTTTTTCTTCTCATAGCAGACATATTTTTCAAGTTTCATTTTTGGACTTTAACAATTATATCCTAATTTCTGCCCAACTTCCCTCTGTAGTCTCAGTTAAAGTAAGAACTAAAATTAGCTGTACTTTATCCCCCCCTTCCCTCTTTCTAAACAAGATATGCCCCGAAAAGTAAGATACACCAGGGCTAAATGTTTAATAGACATGTACTTTTCTATTTAGTGGTTATGACATAACCACTGATTACCCTTCACTTCTTTAAACTAAATGATACCTTACTGTCTTGTTTTCCCTGAGTGCATGAAGTAGCCTGTTGAAGATAATGCACACCAAAGTGCCATTAGACATGGAGGATGGGGAGCACTGTTTGTAACCCAGTACATTGTGTGTGTGTGTGTGTGTGTGTGTGTGTGTATGTGTGTGTGCAAACTTTATGTACATACTTTGTTCTCCTTTTACTTCTTCTGTTCTCTCCAATCTGTTTTTGGGTGCAGATTTTTCAGTGTTCAGTTTGAATCAGTGTTTGTGTCTCAAACAGGTACACAATTACAGAGATATGGCTCTTTAATAGATAGATGGAATTATTTTTAAGACAATAAAAAGATATTGAGTCTATTGCACCTTTTGGTCTGTCGTCATCAGTTTGGTCTTGTGATGTTATTCGAACAACTGGTGCTTTTACAGGGAATGTCATGCTGAAGCAGCAGAAAGTGTCATGACTCAAATTTGTTGGGTCAGTAGTCATTTGACAAACACTTTGGCATGTGTCCTTAGATTACCTGGGGGTGGAAAATCTGTCATAATATAGGGACAACCGAGAGAATGTTTCGAATTCAAAGTGACCAACAGCTGGATCAGGATGATTTTAAAGGAGTAGTTCACTTTTTAAAAAAACTTTTGCTGATAATTTATGCACCCCCATGTCATCCAAGATGTCCATGTCATTCTTTTCCTCATTCGAAAAGAAATTAAGATTTTTGATGAAAACATTCCAGGATTTTTCTCCATGTAATGCACTTCAGTGGGAACCAAACGGTTCAAGGTCAAAAAGACACATTCTGAACAAACTGCAAACTGTTCAAAGGGCTTTAACGATTCCAGACGATGAATAAGGGTCTTATCAAGCGAAACGTTTTATAAGCTCAAATGCTCGCCTTGCTCTGTTCTGTGACGCACTTTCGTGACTCTCCTGTTCGAACTCGTTCATCAAAATGAACGAATCTTTTTCCGAGTCATTTGGTTCATTCAACGAGTGAAACGAACGAATTGACTTGGAAAAAGATTCCTTCATTTTGATGCCCCAGTTTGCAGTTTGTACTGAAAGTGTTTTTTGGACCTTAACCGTTTGGTTCCCACTGAAGTGCATTATATGGAGAAAAATGCTGGAATGTATTCCTCAAAAACCTTTCTTTTTGACTGAAGAAAGAATGGCATTGACATCTTGAATGGGATGAGGGTGAGTAATTTATCAGAAAGTTTTTTCAAAAGTGAACTACTCCTTTAAATCATTAAATATACTGACCTAATGTCAAATGTCTGAATTGTAAGCAACAATACTTTTAAAGTTGTGTGAAACAGAACTTCCCCATTATGGCGAATATCTAAGTGAAACTGCTTCTTGAATGAGGAAAAAAAATGTTGGGCAAGATTATGAGGGCATATGAATGAAACAAATTAAATATATTCCAAAAATTCCAAAATCTACATTTTTATAATCTGGATCAGTCAGTTTTGTATTCAAAACTGTGTCTCTGTGTGAACATTTATATGCTGCCTACGTGTATACATGTATTAAATTGTTTCTGTTTATGGAGCTTTGACGTCATTGTTCAGAGGAGCAAACTGGCATGAACAGCCCATGTGATTGTTTACACCAGTCGTGTATAAAGGTCACACAGAAACAAGACAGTCTGCATATTCATTATATTTGACACTTGTCTGTAAAATATAACTCATTTTAGAACCTTCAAACTCAAGAAGTCATTTTTTTTTGTCGTATATGTTGTGATGCAGTGTGATCCAGGTGGACGAGCAATGATTATGTCAGTGATCAAACTATAAACAAGAAATAAAATTGAATTATGTAATGTAAAATTAAAAAGACGACAAACTGATGAAGTAAATTGTAGGCAAATAAGTTTCATGATAATATCCAAAGTAGTGTATCTAACAGATGAAGATTGTGACAATCGGAATATAGAAAATGATTGTCCGAAAAGAAGGATGATGGTGCAGAATAAAAAGAGAAACCTGAAACCAAACATTTTATATGCTGTTTATGGGTTAAAAGGAAGGCACTGGGGAAAGTACCTATTCAAATTTTTTGTACTTCCCTTCCAACCACTAAGGATGCAGTCAAGATAAAGGCACCCTAACTGATTAGGTCACTCACTGTGTCCTTGTAAGAAATTGTGGTTTTAAGACCTTGAAGAGAATCTAGCGGGTCTTATTCGCTCAATCAGTATCATACATGATTTGTTTTTGAATATATGATTTTCTTTGCTGTTTTTAAATGATTCCATTATCATCAAATAACTGCTTAGCTATCTTATTTCTTATTTATACAGTTTTTTTCTTTTACTTGGGAAACATTCCCAATCATATAAAATATAACAATACAATATTTATATGATCGATAAGTCGTGACATGTTTTTACATTGCTTTAACTAATCAAAATTTTACAAGATTACACAAAAGTCAGTTTAATGTAATTGTAATTAAGTTGAAATTACTTAAACATCCAAGTTAACTGTACTTAAAAAATTAAGGGAGTGTTTCTTTTTTTTAGTTTTTACTGTGTGGGCAGGTAAAATTTGCTTACTCTCTATTTATTCAGCTTTATCCACTTTGTGAGCCTGCTTAGAAAATTTGATTTCAGCTCTTCATGGCATTTTGTCTGTCTTAGTGCACCATCATTCACACTTTTACGCCTCTCTGGACAGAGTATCTCTTTTGTGTGTGCTACCTCTTAGCTCTCAATGGGGAATGTAAGGGTGGAATGCCATCAAGTCTAATGAAACTATTGAACGTATTGGCACTGTCCATGGCATTACCCTTGCAACACTGAGTTTTACAGTCTGGTTTGGAATATCACTGTGGTCACAAATCACAAACTGAACCATGTTGCCATTTTGATAGTTCAATTGGGAAACTATTCTAGGTCCACTATCATAAAGTTTCACTGCTAAAAAAATAAATAATAAACTTTTCAGCGCAGTGTTCCTCGTGATAGTAGTAATATTTTGTGGCCAAAATAAAAGTCTCCAGCATTTGCAGTGTTGGGTTTTGCCGGATTTTAATGACGTCACGTAAATACACCAATCAAAATCTCTGCCCTTCGATATATGTAGCAGGAAGAAAGTTTAAAATGTTGTACACTACACATTTCCATTCGGAACAAGGCAAAGAGGTGACCAGGAATCATGTTCGGCTTTAAACTGTCTGTGTTGGTCTTCGCTGTATTGACACTGAGTAAATGCAGCGGCAGGTTTGTTTTCTCCTGTAAGTATCCACCGTCACAGTGGTGCGACTCTGAAGACATTGCAGCCGAATGTGGGGTAAGAATTTTTAAAAAAAGTTACTCCTTAGATTTCCGAAATCATTTGGTAGCAATGTGTATTTTTATGGCTACATTGGCAATAATTTTAGTAGCACGAAAAATTGAAAGTGCGCATTTGAAATAATAGATACATTTAGCAAATTTTCCAGACGTATATTTAACATGCTTCTCGTTTTGTTTTCCGCTTTCTGGGAAATCCCGAACTTTTTGGGCACTGATCATTTCCCTTTATTCTCTTCTTTTTTTCAGGTGCTTGAACAATGCATGAAGTTTAACGTGACAAAGCCCAACGCTGACAAAGTGAATGTGAGCCTATACTATGAGTCTCTGTGTCCTGGATGCAGAAGTTTTCTTGTAGGACAGCTCGTGCCAACCTATATAATGCTTTCAAACATCATGAACATTGATCTGGTTCCATATGGAAATGCACAGGTATATTTACACTGCCCGCTGCTGGGACAATTTACCCTTTGTATAAACTGCACATAACTGCTTACACTGTGTGTCAATATAATCTATTTTGCATGCAAAATGGTGTAAACTAGAATTATAGTGCTTGACACAATGCAAATTTAGTACCCAACACAACTTACACAGTGCAAATAGCATCCAATTTCTTTAACAGTAAAAGATAAAAAGGCTCACATTCATGTAAGTTACATTAATGTCAAATGATGCTGCTCATAATAGGAGAAAGAAGATCAGGGGAAGTACACCTTCCTCTGTCAGCACGGAGAGGGTGAATGTCAAGGTAACATGATTGAGGTGAGGTTTTTGCTATTTATTTCACCACTCACCATTTCACCATTTTTAAAGAAGTGGATTGGTGTTCACATTGAAGACATCTTGTTTAGCGCTAAAAATACAGGTGTAATAATTGTAATTTTTCCTGTCAGACCTGCCTGTTAAATCAATTAGGTCTGAATGAGGCTCTTCTGGTCATTTTTTGCATGGAATCAGGAGAAGATGTGTTGAAAGCAGCCCAGCCTGTAAGTAGCCATTTCTATTTTGCATGCTGGTATTCTTCCCATTCATCCATCAACCCTGTTGCAATGCAATGCTAATCTACCTCCCATCTCAGTGTCTCGGAGTCTACAAACCCGAAATAACATGGGATTCAGTCATGAAGTGTGTGACGGGAGACCAGGGCAATAAATGGATGCATGGAAATGCAGTGAAAACAAATGCTCTGAAGCCTCCTCATGAGTATGTGCCCTGGATAACCATCAATGGAGTAAGGAAGTTTATTTTTTTTTTACATTTATAAGGATTTTTTTTTTTAATCTGTGTAAATAAATGGCTCAATGTTGTTCCTGCAGGAACACACAGAGGATCTTCAGGATAAAGCAATGAATTCTCTCTTCAGTCTTGTGTGCAGTTTGTACAAGGTTTGTTTGCAACCTGAGAGGTGCCTGTTTGTGTTTAATATCATTTCAGTGTCTTTATCCTATCAAGAAGGAGTCAATCACATGACTTATTTTTTTTCTTTGTGTCCATATAGGGTGAAAAGCCAGCTGCTTGTACTCTAGGGTTGAAGAAGAAAACCAACAGTTACTGCTTGAATTAATCATTAAATCTGATAACACTATTCATGTCAGGAATGGAGAGATTATGAAACATACATGCTGAAATGTATTTGAATATTTTTTGTTGTTTCTTTGTGCTTATGTAAATGAAAGTGTCGTTTTAAACATGGTTTTCTGCTGCTGACTACAACCGGTGAGAATACCATATTTTTATAGTCACGTTTTAAACCTCTTTGTATGCATAAACAAAATTAAAGTACATTTCCATCACTTTTGAACTTTTTAAATCTCATTTGCTTGTGTGTTAATGATTAAGAGGGAAAATCATTGCTAAAGTGAACTTTACTCTAGAGAAATGCTTCCTTGAGGGTTTTAAATTTTTGCTTGTCTACATTTTTTGCTTATCATTAACAGACTTCACGTTATTTTGACCAACAAAGTGAAAATACTTTAGGGTTTTTAAAAGATATTATACTACTAACTATCGTTAATATAATAAATAACCGTCCGAAGATCAAGAAATGATGTCCTAATAGCAAGTATTCAAAGATTATAGATTGGGGTCAAACTGATGTGGTCTGCGCACACTGACGCAATCTTGATGCTTGTGAGCGCAACGTCATTTCGCGCGTGACTCGTCATCGGCTCCTTCAGGCTGCTCTGGGTTCCGCCGGTTACATGAATGAAAGCTAAAGATTTAAATATGTAAGTCAGTTAAATGGCAACTGAATTTCGGCCAACAGACACACAATTCGGGGATATCGTATGAACTCTAAACATCTATCTGAGAATATTAAGGCAGATGCATTTCTTTCCAAAGTTACTCTTTTCAGTATTTAAATATATGTGTGTATCTCTAATGCTGTTTATTCTGGAGTAAAGGAACAGAAGTGGCGAATGAAGTCGTCGAGTCGTAACTTGAGAGGAATTTAAGTTAACTCGGCCTAAACATGATATATCGTCAGAGTAAGGATTTTATGATAAGGATCGCCGGTTACTGGAAGCCGCTTTTCAGAGGAAGATTTCTGTTAGTGACGAACACGGTGAGTTGTGGGGGGATGTTGGCAGCGGGCGACCTCATCCAGCAGACGCGAGAGACGCGGAAGACCCCCGGACGAGCACGTGACTGGTGGCGTACAGGTGACGAAAAAACAAATTATCTCTATCAAACACAAAATCTGGCTAGTTTGAAAAATAAACATAAGCTCACGTTTGTAATTTATGTAGCAGTGCGTACCACGAAAAACTTTTAACTTATTTTTTAAAGCATCGTGTGAATCTCCTGTCGTGAAAGTAACGCGAGATTAATGAACTCTCGCGGTGTTGCGCCCTCTATAGGTTGTATGTTTGCCGTCGGATGCTCTATGGGTCCTTTCATGCATTATTGGTACCTGTGGCTCGACAAATACTTTGTTGGCAATGGCATAAGTAATGTCTGCAAGAAAGTGTTTACAGATCAGATGGTTGCTTCACCAACACTTGGGGCCTGGTACTTCCTAGGTGAGATCTTGCTGCTGATTTCCATTTCTCTAATATAATAAATGAAAATCTGATAAACATTATACCTGTTCTATTTGTTTGCTTTTAATGAAGGTATGGGTATGATGGAGGGTCAAACTTTGTCTGAGGCACAAAGTGAATTCAGAAACAAATTCTGGGAATTTTACAAGGTATGTTGCTTTGATAAGCATGTGTTCTTAGTTCAACCTCAAGTTATCTTCATAGCTGACAGCTTTTCACAACTTGCTTCTTTTTAGGCAGATTGGTGTGTTTGGCCAGCAGCTCAAATGGTAAACTTCTACTTCTTGCCACCCAAGTATCGTGTTCTTTATGTGAATATAATTACCCTGGGATGGGACACCTACCTCTCTTACCTCAAACACAGTAAGACATGTTTGCATCTCATTACACAAGGCATAACTAAATACATTTGTAGTATTTACTGAACAATGGTGGTGTTATATAATTATTAATCTTGTCTTGGTGGCCAAGTTTTACTTTAGCGATTGGCAGGTTTAAAATGAAAGCATGGGTGTGAGCTTCCTTTTGACAAGTGATGCATGACATTTGTGTTTTTCAAGGAGACCATGTTGAGGCCAAAAGAGAAGCTGAATGAACTGAGCGAAGATGTCTGAAGACGAGGAATATTTCTAAACACTGCCTTGAAAAATAAATCAGACTACGTAAGACTGTTAATGCTCTGTTTTTTGTATTTTATTTTATTCCATATAATAGAATCAGTATAATTTTATCCAGTAATGCCAGCTACATTGCACATTTTGTTTTAATGTGTTTGTATTTATTTTGAATAATATAAAAGTGTTGAATGTAATTTTAAATAAATGTAACTGTCTGAAATCAGTGTATTGTTAGCAGCATATGAAGAAAAAATGCATAAAATCACACTGTTTACAAATATATTCTTATGATTTCACCAAGTACAGCATGTTCCTTTTTGTTGGCAGATCTCTCTTTTTATTATTCAACAATTGCACAATTTATAGTACATACAGTATATGCGGGTATAGTACAGCACGTTCCTGGATCAATAGAGTGCCAAAGGTATGACGTCACTTTGTAGGACAACTCGGAAGTTAGCGGCGCATGGGTTCCCTTGATCAAAAAGCTATGCATTTTCCCCATAGACTTTTGGAAAATCGCAAATAATAAGATCTGTGTTCAACAAAAAGTTGTGACCCTTACACGCTTTGTCTGTCAAGATAATCTTTACAAGTAAATCCAAAATTTATACATTTTGAAGCCTATATGAAATTTAAAAAAACACAAGCTGACAAAATAAAGTTTAAAAAAAAAAAAACATGTTTTTTATTTTATAGATCAAAACGTGAAAATATTTAGAGATTTTGTTAACCACAGACCTTATTTCAGGCGATTTAGCAAAAACACATTAAAAAAAAAGCCATAGACTTCAGGGCGAGGGAACTGGAAGTGCTAAAATCACTTCTGCGTTTTGGCCTACAAAGTGACGTCATACTCTCTATATCATTGTTCCTGGAACAACTTTCAAATCAAGCATTCAGATTTGAGGGACAAATTTACAGTTTATGTCAAGATTAGGCTTAGAACCAGGGTTAGGTGCTTCTAGGTCAATGATCAGTGTTATTCACCTATAATTTCCACCTGATTTTAGGGATTAGGTTATGGGTAGGGTTAGGTTTAGGGGTAGAGATATGGTTTGAACCATATTTTCGGTCAGGAATTTTGTTCCAGGATCAACAAAATATGTCGACCCAGAAACAGGTCTTGGCAAAATTACATTGACTGGTATAGTGTAACGATTATATAGTTATAGTCTGTAAGACTATAAGACTATAAGCCTTCACTGTAAGAAATGTTTTCATTTTTGGTTAAGCATGTTTATAATCACAATAATGTGCCAATATTACTGTCATATATACTGTATGAATGCTGTACCATAGGCATATGATGCATAAGCAGTAATGTGGCTGGTTGTTTGTGTGCTTCTGGCCAGTTTCTGTCCCAAAGTTTTGTTGTTCATAATTTGCCTTAACATGTACATTTTTACCTAATTATTAATTTAATTTTTTGATGAAAATGTTTGCTAGACCCTTTGATATCTATTCTACATTGCCCTTGTTTCACACTGTTTTATAATGGAAGACAATAAAATTATTTTTTGTTTTGAATATTACAAATTTAGAGAGTGATTTTTTTATACATCATGACTTGTACTTTGAGGTTGAAATCCAAATTTGAAGGAGCACGTTTACTCCTCTATCAGGGCATCCATCTTTCAGTGGTGTGTGTGACAGTCCTTGACTGCACGTGAGCTTCTCTGCAGTCAGCACAGGCAAACCTGCTGAGTGAGAGTGGCAGGACGCTGTCTTCATAGGGGCCTCCAAACTGATAAAACAGGTGTTCTGACGGTGTTCTCACAAACAATTTGATTTGGAGCTATTTAGGTTACTTGCCACAGGACTGGTAAACAAACTTTTTTTGGAAGTGACCAGAATGTGCAACTCTTGGATTGGAGATATGCTTCAAAATTATTTGAAGAAAACCTCAATACATCTTGCCATGTCTTCTCAGTTTTAGAAGTAAGTGTTATTTGTTGCACACTTATCCTATTGTTTATTGAAATAATTGTTTTGTTTAATATTGATCGTTGCTTCATGTTTCTTGTTATCTTTATATTTATTTAACTCTATAGCCATGTAGAATGTTTTTTATTTATTTCAGGAACCTGAAAATTTGAGTTTCTACTTTGTAAACAAATCCAGTTTTGTTGTTGTTGTTTTTATCCCTGAAACTCTATTTTCAGAAGTGCCTCTAACAATTGCTTTCAACAATATGAAGAGAAGTTCTTCTTTGAAGTCTTTCTGGACATCAGAGGTAGGTCATATCAGTACATCAGCGCTCACAGTTATCCTCTGGTTTGATTCTTGAAAGATAAGTGTAGATTCACTGTGACTGTCCAGATTATCACAAATTTAATAGGCTACAAAATTAAAGCGTACCCTAAGATTTACATTATTAGGCATTTTATTATTCAAATAAAAAGCAATCTGTCTGGCAAATTAACATTAGAGTAGGGTAGGCTAGTATTCGTTTATTATTTGATAGTAGCCTAATTAGGCCTATGTCAATATTACAATTGTTTTTGTGCTGTTCTGGAGAGAGATAGTGTGTAGGTGTATATTATTTATTTGTTCTGTTTAATTCAGAGAGAATGGGACACTGTGAACCAGCAGGCCCTGCACGGTTCCAAACCCATGCCCAGTCACCGTACAGTTAAGAGGACATTTTCAGGGGTCCTTCAGCTTCCCCGTCTGTCTCGCCGGCTCTCGGCTCATGGAGATTCAGAGATCACACCACGCAAGGCCATCTTCTGTCTCGGCAATGGCATCACCAATGGCCTCGACTTTGATGCTTTTCAAAGTTCCTGGTAAGCCGCTCTTTTGTTTTATAAATACACTTTGAATCACTTAAACTTAACCTGTCATCATTTGTCGAAATGATTTCCGTTTCAATCGAGTGCTTTGTAACGTTAGCTAGCTGTTTGTGAAGAAGAACGAAGAAAAACTTGTTTTTTATCGTATGTTGTTGTTATGTTGTTGTTATCAAGGTTAAGGTTAGAGGAATTTTACACTAAAACAGATTTTAGTCGATAACTGTTCGTCATGTAACGAAGCACCTGTTTTCAAAATAGTGGCTTCACGTCAGCAACTTTACACGGAGGCCAAGCACAAACTGTTTCAATGTTGTGTTGGCCTATGTTGTTTCTTGACTATGAGGTATAAAGTCTTGTAATTTAACATAATGTTCACTGAACTACATTAGTATTGCAATAATTGTTGTTAAATGACCACTTTTTTTGTTAATTGACTTCTCCGTAGTCAGAGATTGACCTTTTGCATTATAGAGACAGCAGAGGGAGCTATTCCCTAAAGACCAGAAATATAAACTGCCTCTGACAAGAAAACAGTCAGACAAAACAAAAAAATCAGTAATAATAATAAACAGAGCCAGTAAATGTGTAGTTACACATTATGACATTTTTTTTAATTATTTGCCAGAATAACTTGTCAGGTAGCTTTAGTGGCAGCTAATATTATATAATAATAAAAAGTCAAAAGAAACAAACATATCCTTTATTCACTAAGTTAATTGTTCATTGCTATATAATTTAAAGAAATGTTGCTACAAATAGGTCTCCTCTAATGACTACCCAAATACTTAGCAAGGGTTAAAACTTCATTACAGTGGCTCCAAAAAAAACAAAACAAAAAAAAAACATTTTTTGACACTTACAGAAAGTCACACTTAAAACATTTTAATGTCATTGCACAGACAAACCACCAAACCAAGTGACAACTGCTAACAAATTATGATGGAGCTCAGCGTATGGCCAAAAATAAAATCATATCTCTATCAATAAGGCTGTATTTATTTGATCAAAAATACCAACAGTAATACTGTAACATGTTACTACAATTCAAAATAACTCTCTTCTAAATAAATAATGGTTATTTAAAATGTAATTTATTCTTGTGATGGCAAAGCTAAATTGTCAGCATCATTACTCCAGTATTCAGAGCCACACAAACTCCTTCAGAAATCATTCTAATATGCCGATTTGGTGGAATTTTACATTATTTTGGAAACCATAATCATTTTTTATTTTGAGATTCTTTGATGAATTGAAAGAAAAGCGTTATTTGAATTGGAAATATTGTGTAACATTATAAATGCTTTAATGAATACATTTATAAATATTTAATGAATCCTTAATGAATAAAAAAATATATATTTCGTACTCCAAACTTTTAAATGGCAGTGTGTTTTGTAAATTGAAAAAAAAAGTAGAATTTTTTAAATATAAAGTTTTAACAATGTCTTGTTTTGTAATGCAGAAGATCCTTATGCAGTATGCAAATCCTTTTTGGGGGGGCCACTGTATGCATTTTGTTTTTGCGTACACAACTCATCCGGCAGGATCACAGGGAACCTTTTCCCCTCTGATAATCAAAGCCCATGGGGCCCGTGATAGAGGGCCATCGTGACATGAGCCATGCTCTCTGTCTGACTTTATCTGACTTTGCTTTTTATAGTCAGAGCTTTCATGTGACTTCTCCTGGTAAACCTAGAGCATGTGAAAGGCATACGCATTTCTCGAAGGGAATCTGTTCTCCCCGATCGGCTCTGCGTTGCGCCGCTTGTGCTTTGGCTTTTCAGCGCGCCAGGGGACTGGAACAGGAAGTCATTATAGACCAGTAAACACTGGACCTCGCACACTAATAGTCTTAATGCGGAGGTGGGGCCACTTAGAGAGCTCTATCATGGAGTCCTCTCATTGTAAATCACACTGCCATATTTAGTCCGTTGGAGGGAAGTCTTCCAAGTTATGTAAACAAAGCGAGTTCACGAGGGGAGATGTTCCATTGCTATGATGGCTGGTTACGTTAATGTGCCTGTGATCTCTGAAGCAAGGCTGGATTTCTCAGCTCTAGTGAAGGGTGAGAGATGTAGACTGTGGTTTTTGTGTTGAGAAAGCAGTGTGAGTGAGCAACCCATGCCATGACTAGACAGTCGTTCTGCCAGTTGTGAAGACACATGAACTCTGCTGTCATGAGTGACGTGAGTTCGGAAGAGGAGAGAGCTCAGAGACCCTCGCACCTCAAGCTTAAGGGAAACTCTCCCACCGGCTCCCCCAAAATGTCTCCGCGGGACTCTCCTCGGAGTTCGCCCCGCAACTCGCCCCTGCTCTTCCGGAGGCTGATGATGAACCGCAGCATTGCTTTGCAGAGACGCTTCACTTTGGCTCACACTCCCAGGTAGGATCTGAACTCTTCTGCGTCGTTTATTTAGCATCTTACCGGGAGGCTTGGCTTGGCTTGACACAAACACACAGGAGTCTTGTGGCACAGGCATCTACGCAACAACACATCACATGGCCAATTTTGTGGCTGCTTGAGACATTGCCCCCCTGTCCAAAGTTTGTATTGATGCTAACACTTCTAGCTACAATTTATAATCACTATAATCAAGGAGGTGGTTTGTCTGCTGTGTGGAGGCATAAAAAGACGTCTTTGTTTGGGAAGATGTCTTGACCTGAGGTATTTATTGTCAGCCTATCTCATCAGTGATCAAATGAACTGCTTTTTTGCACATAGTTATTCTGGTTTTGTTTTTTAAGCCTGGTATGAAGTCCAACCTGGCAGTAAAATGAACTATGAGCACTTGACTTTCGGAGAGAAAAGGCTTTGTTCTGTGTTATATAATTTTTATTTTTTAGATAAAAGTGCATGTATACAGACTGCAGTGCTGGAAGCACAAAGAGTGACCTTTTTATATTATAATATTTTAGTAGTTTTTACACTTAGACCCAAGTCAGCATTTGTATCAAATAATACTTGTTAGGTTGTCAACGTGGTTTGTAAGTTCTGCAAATTTTTTGGCCTTTTCTGGCCAACAATTTTTTTTTTCTCTCCACTATTGTTCAAACGATTGGGGTTGATAAATTGTTTTTGAAAGAAGTTACAAAAATACTGTTTGTATTACAATTAAAATAGCCGTTATAGTTTAAAATATAGTCAGAAAATCATTCTAATATGCTTATTTGGTGCTCAAGAAACATGTTGTATTATCAGTGCTACAAACAATTGTGCTGCTGCAAAGAAACTCAAGATTATTTGATGAAATATAGTAGAAAGTTCAAAAGAACAGAATTTTGTAGCATTATAATCGTCTTTACTGTCACCTTTGATCAATTTAATAGTAAAAGTTTCTTTCTAAACAATTCCTGACCCCATATTTTTGAACAGTAGTGTGTTGGACCTCATGCAAATTAGCAGATATTTCAACAAGATGTGAATGTTAGAAAAGATGATGCCTTTCTTTCTTTCTTTCTTTCTTTCTTTCTTTCTTTCTTTCATTCTTTCTTTCTTTCTTTCTTTCTTTCTTTCTTTCTTTCTTTCTTTCTTTCTTTCTTTCTTTCTTTCTTTCTTAACACACTGAAAGTAAAGTATCATATGATTCAAACCATGTAAGTTCTGTCAAGAAAACCCAGTATAAACCCGTAAAACTGCTATTTTGGAAGTCATTGCCAAAATACATCCCCAACGCCTGTGCCTTTGACATGTTACAGCCTCTGTTTTGAGTTGTTTTTGCGTCTGTTAAACTTCCAAGATTTGAGGAAGTCAGAGCCTGACAACACTGTAAACATCCCCAGCCATACACGCACATGCAATAAATGTTGAGAAACCATCAGCAGAGCTCAAAGAGAGGTGTTATATTTCAAAACTATGAAATAGACATTACTTCAAATATTTGTTAACTGATTACAGTTATCAAGTATTTTGCCAAGAGGTGACCACAAGTGAACTCAGAAGTTGTTTATCAGAGAATAAATCTGCCAGAGAAGAGTGTTTAAACACAGGTCACCGTGTTCAAGTGGAAAGAGTCAACTTGCCGTCCGTCTAATGGACACTGGAGCAGTTCTCTCGGCTCTGTGAACAGTGGACTTTTAAAACTGAAAAGATCTTTTTTGTGTGTGTCAAGGATTTGGGAGAAGAAAAAAAAGGCTGTTGGAGAGTTATGGCAGGATGGTGCAGGAACAGGAACGATTAAACAAGCCATATCTCTGTCAGAATTCTGTCCGCAAGAGATGAAGCAAATCAGAGCAAAAGACTTTATTTCACATTTAGTGTCGGGAACTTGAAAGTGTTTTAAACAGAATGTTACAGGGTTTTAATAACAGCAGATCTGTTTGCTCTGAGAAGTCCTTCCAATGAGTGGTTAAATGTATCTTTTCTGGTTCTTAACTCCGCTAGATTAATACACCTCACCGCAGCAAATATTTTGATCTGTGAATCCCTCAATATTTAGGGAGCTGATCCTCTGCTATGCTGCACTTACAAAGCATGTGACTTCGGTGAACTAACACAATCTGATATGTGGGTATTTTATAGGAGAACTATAACTTCCCCTGATTCTTTACTACCTGAATTTTGACAAACATAATACTAAGTTTGCAGACGAGGTAGTTCGGACTTATCAAGTTCATTTCAGGAGAACGAACTCCAGAGGACGAGAGAACGCTAGTCTGGTTATTGTGCAAATGGAACAGTGGCGTTCTTGATCGCGTCCCTTTAGCACGCTCTGGATACTCCGGTTATCTCTTTATGAATATTTTAGTCAACAATAAAACCAAATATGCTATACACCTCTGCCTTTATAAGTGTCTAAAATAAAATTACTCAACCCTGTCTCTTTTTGTTAAATGTCAGTTTTAATGATCAATAATATCTAGCCTAGTGGGTATAGAAGCTATAATGATAAATAAAGCAAACAATTCAGTCAAACATAAGTAAACTCTAATAGGATACTAAGTTAAAGTTGAATATCAAATTATGAAACTTTACTTTGCACTAAATGATTTTTTGCCATGGAACAAACTGAGACTAAAGATCGACTTATTCACTAGCCTAGTGGATAAACATGACGTATGATTCGTCTTGAGACATCAGAGCCAGCGGGAAACATCAGAAGCCCTAGCCATGGAAAAGCTGTTTCAGTTGGGTTTAAAGGGATACTCCACCCAAAAATGAAAATTGTGTCATCATTTACTCACCCTAAAGTTGTTGCAAACCTGTATGAGTTTCTTTCTTCTGCTGAACACAAAGGAATTTATTTGGTTTGAAATTCGTACAGGTTTGCAACAATTTGAAGGTGTGTAAATGACGACAGAATTTTCTTTTTTGGGTGGAGTATCCCTTTAATGAGCATTGAACACCCGGTGACCACTCTGGATCTCACAATTCTGAAACCCGCTGCTTTTGCTTTAACAACTTTTCAGAGATGCTAGGTTTGTTCTGGATCCAGATCTTGTGTGTAAGGCTCACGCTGCTCTTGACGTTTATGCTGTCATGTGCTGATCTGCCTCTCAAGACTGTTTGGCCTATATCAACAAACCTGAGTTCAAGCGCCTCCAGCAGCCCTCATCCTCCCTCACCCTTGCCTGACCCATAAACAGATCAACCCAAACTTACTCTCTCCTCTCCCCCTGTCACGTACAGGCTCTGCTGATTTATCTGGACTTCTTTTATAATGACTGGAGGCTCTTCTGTAGTAAGGTAGTTGATGAATAAACTATGTTTCAAGATTTTATGTTGTTGATACAATATATATATATATATATATATATATATGAAAGGAAATGTGGAACTTAAATAGACATGCAATTAACTAATTACTGTTAATTGATGTCCGTAGTAACAAATGAGTGGTGCAACAACCAAAACAACCAAAAGTCCATGAAAATGAAACTATGCATAACCGTGACAATGTTATACAGAAAATGTATGGAAAAATGTTGCTTAAATTATTTATTTATAATAATATAAATATAAATTTAAATTTATAATTGATATAATATTTTACAATTATATAATAATAAATAATAAAATAAATAATAAAATAATATAATAATAAATTTATTATATATTTATATATATATATATATATATATATATATATATATATATATATATATATAGATCATTTATTTATTGATGGTACACTCTAAAAATTGCTGGGTTGTTTTAACTCAACTTTGGGTCAAATATGGACAAATCCAGCCATTGGGTTAAATTTTTAAATTACATTTTTAACCCAATGTTTGGGTTTGTCCATATTTGACCCAAAGTTGGGTTAAAACAACCCAGCATTTTTAGAGTGTAATGATTCTTTCTATTGTGTGGAGGCCTAACGCAGAAAGAAAATAAATTTACTTTACATTTCTGCTTTTAGGTAAATTTGTATCTGAAGTTCATGATGAAGGACAGTCATATCACAGGACAATTACCACATTCACCTGAATGAGAGGAAAACAAGTAAAGTTACAGTAAAATATCATTTGCTCTAAGATTGATTTGCTCTCTTTTGCAGGGGTGAAATATTTTGTCCACTAGAGGGTAAAGCTGAGTAGCTTTTCCTTATCTGACTCCTTGACATCGTTGTCATTTTGTTATAATCTTGTTCTATTATTACAGACTGTGCAAGTTAGTAAATGTAAAGATTACACTTCAACTTTTTATATTCTACTCAATTTATAATTCTGAACACAACAAAAAGGAGAGAATAAATACATTTTTTAAATTGAATGTTGAGTTCAGAACGTTGAGCCGCTGCGTGTACATACCAGCTCCCTCAATGTATTGGATTTAGTGACACTGTGTCATTATTTCGCTGCAGGCAAGGCTCAGTTAGTGTTGCATTTGGAAACAGGCCAGTGATGTGTCAGACTCAGGTTAATACTTTTAGTACGCTTGAAGATGGTATAGCAGCAAGTTTCAGATGTTGAGGTTCAGGACACTCTAGTTATCACAAACCGACCCCTGAAAAATACCTTATATACACATGCTCTCTCTCTCTCTCTGTCTGTCTCTTTGTCTCTCTCTCACTCTCTCTCTCTATCAAAGGCTCTCTCTCTCTCTCTCTCTCTCTCTCTCTTTCTCTCTCTCTCTCTGTCTCTCTCTCAAAGGCTGGTTGTTTAGTTTTAGTTTCAGGGCTTTGGATTCAGAGAATGGCACCAGGAGGCTGGATGGGACAGCACACTCTATGGAGCATCTCATGGGATTATGAGCCACAGATTTTCAGACTTTAATGCAGCTAATATCAGCAAATACCTTTTGATGTTTAGGAACATATTTTTTTTGCTGGGCTAATTTCTCCCTGGTTATTCTCTACCTTTATGGACTTTGTGGAATCAAGCAGGTCGAAACCAGGAGTGTTGCGATTTCCTAAAGACTTTCATCCAGGACTGTAGAGGCTATGGTAGGCCTTTTTGCAGGCGATATAGTGGCCTATTTAAGTTGTCAAGTTTGAGTGCCCAGCTGAACTGGCGTCCGTGTTACATTCAGGGAAACTGCTGGGTTTCTGTTCAGTACATGGCTTCAAGATCGTCAGAGCATTATGTTTCTCAGCGGATGGAGACACTGGGCACATAGTGGACATGAGATCGAGATAAGACATCATCTGAGGTGTTGCTTTTAGTTGTCACGCTCTTGCTGTCTAAAATTGGAAACACTTCCCCAAGTTGTAACTTTAGTATTCAAAAGCTAACATAATCCTCTCTCGCAATGAACAAAGATCTTCGTCTTCCCAGGAAGACAATGCAGATGAACTACTCAACGCGACGGCACTCATGCATTGGGTATGTATAGAGTGATGGTGTTTTCACCTTCAGTTGAGTCTGTCAAATGCTAAATCTCACTTTTAAGCTTCAATTTGAAAATTTCATTGATTATATAATGACCTTGGTTGAACTCTGCTAAAGTGCACATGTTGTCACATGAGGTAAATATGTTTTTTTGGTGTGTTGATAACATTTTGAAATGAGATTTGCTCATTGTGTGAATATGGCGTTTGAATATGGCTCTTTCAAGTGAGATTTGCTCTTTGTGTGGCGTTTTTCCAGTGCTGCAGCCCTGACAGGTTTTTTTCTTGTGTAAGAAAGTCTTGAAGCAAACCAGTGCTCCCATCTCCACTGGATATCTGACACCACTAACACCAACTCTGAAATGGCGAGTGCACCGTCTAGTGGAGTTACTTAAATTTCCCTCTTTTTCTGCTGTAGTATGACAGTGTAAAAGCAGGCAGAGAGCAGTGCTGGCTGTTATGTGTTGCTGCTATATCTGTGGCCTGGACAGCCTGAGGCCAGTAGAGGTAGAGAATCGATGGCTCAGCCACTGTCTGTTGATGTTCGCCTGTGGCAGCCAGGCAGAGTCACGATGGCCAGACACATCGCAACCTTACACACACAGTAACCTCTGTGCTATCCAGCATGCCTGACATTATCTAATGTAAATGATGGGGGAATTGGACTCTATATGTAAACTTATATGTCGAATTTGCATTGTTTCAAACGATCAAATTCAAACACGCATACATTTTGATGAATGTTGTTGAGACATTTTCTGTTCTTTTGGAGAATATTATGAAAGAGGTACTTGATAGTTTCCCTGAACTGAACTTATTTTGATCATTTCAAATCAGTAGGGATGCACTGTTTTGAAGCTGATAATAGATATGTTGGCCAGTAGTAGATATCAATCTACATTGATTGAGCGTTCTCCAAACACACTGAAGAAATTACCATTCATTACCATTTTTTTAAAGAAAAATACTTATATTTAGCAAGGATGCATTCAATTGATCAAAAGTGTCAGCAAAGACTTTTACATTACTCTCTATTTATCAAAGAATAATTTTTTTCGCCACATTTTTACCACAAAAATACAAAGCAGGACAACTGTTTTCAACATTGATAATAAGAAGTGTTTTTGAGCACCAAATCTGTATTTTAGAATCATTTCTGAAGGATCATGTGATACTGAAATGTGATCATGATCATTTGGCTGTAATTTAGCAGCCTAAATATATTAGCCTATTTTACTAATCACACTTTAATCAATAACATTAATAAGTCTTGTTTATTGTCGTTTTGAGATATTGTTCATCCCTAGATAAAGATTACAATCGAGACACCAGTGATCACGGCCGATATTTGCAGTGATTTTATTGGTAAGTCGGAGCTGAATTTATCTCTTGTAAAGTAAATTCATTTGAGCCTCTTTAAAACACTGCCACTCTTCAATCTATGGCTATCTAAAGGACCTGTCACAACTCCGCACAGCATATCACAATGTTTCACTGTTCACAAGAGGCTTTTCACTCAGAGACAACACTCTTACTCTCCATGTGACTCAGACAAAGCTGCGATTTGTTTCCTAGAAGATGTGTCTCACCACAATAACCATTTAAAGCAGGGCAAGCCGTGTTGTAGAGCATCAACATTTATCTGATTATTTCTTAGTTCTGTCCTACATGTGGTGTTGTAGACCATCAACTAAGAGCTAGACACATCCATCTGGTGATAGCAGGTGGTATAATATATAGAAGGAATCTTACTTTTTGTTAAACAAAACACTTGAATATGCAGTCGTTGAGAACACTACAACAATTAAAGCAGCACTTTGCAAGATTTTCGTTTTTGTCAAACTATGACCCCTAGAGTCACTCTGGAGTACTTGTACTTTCGTAAATAGCATTCACGCAGAGATGTCTCCGCACTCATGGCCTGATCCCCTCCCCCTGTATACCGGTACCTGTTCAGTAGGATGGAAGCTGTGGAATGATTGGAAATAAGGTGTGGTCCCTTTAAGAGCTGCGCCCTGTTGAACCGTATGGGCCTCGAACACTGCATGTATACAGCGCCAAGTTATTTCTGTTTATTTTATCAGATCTTTCTTGCCGTAAAGTAATTTGTTACATCGCGAGACCTGATATCACGCGACACTTCCTGATGCGACCACTTGCAATCACACTTGCAACCACACAAAGTTGCAAGTGTGTCTTTTCCGTTCACAGGCAACAGGGGGGGAGGGGGTGCGAGACGCACAATATTCAACCCGAAAATAATCCATATAACCATTGCAATAACTCGGAAGCTATTCAGTTAAGGTTAAAAAAACTGCATAGAGCTACTTTAAATGAATTAACTTGTAACAATTACTTCAGGACAGGCTTTTCAGCGACTCTTTTTGCAGATTACATCACCTTGTTATGCCAGTAGTTCCGAGGCGGGTGTCCGTCTTTGAATCATTTATTCGTTGAATCATTATTTCAACCGATTCATTTAAAACACTTAGGACTGAGCACGATGGCTTGAGAACTGCTTGATGATAAACAACTCTGCTGTGTTTTCATTTGGAGCTGTTTTTGTTGCCGAAGCAAAAACAGAAAATGGAGTAAGGTACTAAATATAGACCTTATTCAGAGCAGCGCCATGACAGGTTTGAGAGTGAGGCTGTGAGGGATAGACTTACCGTGTTTCCAATGGCATCCGCTCTAAAAAGCTGAATAAAGCTCAAATTACTGACGATTTTTTCACAGCTTACATTGTCGGGAGTTTTTTGTCAACTGAAATTTCTTGAAAAGATATTTTTCCAGTGTTTCATAAACAGAGCAATCTGAAAACACTTTAAATAACAGTACAGCCCATTGAAGAGATGTATGTCTATCCCTCACAGCCTCGCTTTCATTCTCATTAAAAATCAAAGATGGCGCTGCCGTGAATAAGGCGTATTAACTTTGTTACTGAGCTTTTGTATGAAAGCAAAATTGGACTGTGAGTGTGCAAAATATATTCTCACAGAATTTTCTTTTCAGTTAGTTTAAAGGGATAGTGAAGTGAATATTCTGTCATTAATTACTTATTCTCATGTCGTTTCAAACCTGTGAGACGTTCGTACATCTTCAAAACACAAATGAAGATCTTTGTGGTGAAATTTGAGAGCTTTTTGGCCCTCTACTGACAGCTACTCAACTGACACTTTGATGCTTCAAAACATGACGAGATTGTAAAACTAATTCATATAAATTGAGCAGTTTAGTCCAAATTTTTCTGAGGAGACATGCTTGCTTTACAGTATGTGATTACCAGATCGAATTTAGGCTTTTACAAAGCTTTTAGGCAGTCACAAAATGTGAGATGCCGGACAGAATGGAACAACATTAAAGGCTAGCAACATGTTTTTTTAATATTCAAACTTCAGGGAAAGATGCGAGGTGTGAGTCAGTGGTCAAACATGTCCACATGCACGTGGACATTGAAGGGATAAAACTATAGTTGTCCATTTTGTATGCTCTGTGTGTAGTGGATGAATTTTATATGATTATTTTGTTCATTCATTCAATCTGACAAGCTGTGTTATGTTAACATAATTAAAGCTGTGACAGTTGAGTGCATGAAGTGTCCAACATTCCACACTTCTTTTTTTCGGTGCATCATCCGGGCACTTAAAGTGCACTTTTTATTTTTGGAATGCTCACACTATTTATAATAATAATAATTTGTTGTATTTATATAGCGCTTTTACTGGAAAGGGAAATCTCCTCATTTATACCACAAAACTTCATTGAATTGTGTACAAGTACATGAATTTCTATAGGAAATGCACAAAACACATTCTTTGTGAATGGTCCTAAGAAAAATGCCTGATAATGCTAAACCCAGCTTAAAATCATAATGACTAATAATATTGAGTTTGCATCACATTGTATGTAAGACTTTTTCTAAAGTATTGGTGGTTGCAGCTTCTTAATTTTCCTGGTTCAACCCATAACTTAGACATCCCATCACATATTAGAGGAGAAACTCGTTGAGGTGTTTTCCGGATCCGAACAGAAGTCGAAAGAGAAAGTCAAGTAAGGTGAACCAATCACAGGACAACAGTGTCAGTAACCAGCAGTCCCAAAAATAAAACCTCAGAGCTCAGAATAGTCAATAGGCGCTGATGCTGTGACTGGAGTCGCTGTGCGTCACTGTTCTGCTCCATATTTTCAGCATGGCTGCTTTCCCCAATGACTCTCAACACTCATTGATCTGTCAGCCTTTCTCACTAATGCCGGAAACCCTGCCAACCCGTCTGCCTTTTCTCCATTAAAAACCAGCAATCTAATAGAAGCTGTCAGGCCAGTTTTTTATACCTTGCTGTTTTCGGTTAGTGTTACAGTGCTCTTAGATTATAGGCTGGTGACATCTACTGGTACATTTATGCTACTGCAAAAATCACATATTAGATCGTTTGAAGAAATACTTTGCTTGTAGACCAAACAGCATTGTAGTTTATACTCTAGATTCAAAGGTGATCTGTTCTATCTTAAACTAGCTTAAGCTGGTTTGGTGGTCTTAGCTGGTCTTCAAGCCTGGTTCTGAACTGATTAGCCGACTTACCAGATCAGAGAAAAGTGTCTAACACATATCTCTAAAACTATAGAATGCTTGTTTAAGAAGTTTAGATGTTAGTAGTTAGGGTGAGAGGACCGTTTTGTTTTTTGTTTTTATCGCATTTATCCAAAGCGACTTACTATTGCTATATTTGTCAGAGGTCGCATGCCTCTGGAGCAACTAGGGGTTAAGTGTCTTGCTCAGGGACACATTGGTGTCTCACAGTGGATTTGAACCCAGGTCTCTCACACCAAGGGCATGTGTCTTATCCACTGTGTCATCACAACCCCATTGTACTAACTTTATTGTATTAACAAAAAACTGCTATTTTATAGCCTTACCCTACTGTTTATTCATCAGTATTAGTCATTTTCTTACAATTCATGTCATGTGCTAACAATATTTAATAATGATACATTTTTAAATGTATATTTTTAAGAGTTATGCCAAATTCTTTAAACTTTGCTCCTCTGGATTAATGACCATAGGGGTCACATGCCAAACCTGTTGAGAGCCACTAAATGTGGTCTTTCGGATTGCTACGTGTAGTTCACGTCTCACCAGCAGGGGATGCAGTAGTCTAATGTAAATGCATCACATAATGAATGAATGAAGGTACATTTGGACATCTGACTATTACAAAGTGACTATTATTAAAGTTTCAGTACTGATTTTATACATTAGCACAAGACTAGTTGAAATACTTGCTTATTAGACTATAGTTTTGTTTCAGAAGGCATCCTCACCGGAGAAGAGCTAAAATCACATCTTTTCACAGACCTCTTGCATATTTAGGCTATGTTCCATTTTGTGGAGAACAATGTTATCACTGGAATTTAGTCTCGAGACTTGTCGCTTTTAGCTCGACGCTTTTTAGCAACAAGCCTGTGAGGTGTGCGGAGAATGTAGAAGTGAATTTAATGAAGTTATCATTTGGTTTTGTTTTAGTTTATAGTCCGTACAAAGCAGTGCGAAGCTTGTCTCACTAGTTAATATATTTATTTGATCAAAAATACATTAAAAAATAGTAATATTGTGAAGTATGATTAAAATAACCTGTTTTTTTTAGCTTTTAAAATGTAATTATTCCTTACTCCAGTCTTCAGTGTCACACAATCCTCCGGAAAACATTCTAATATGCCGATTTGCTGCTCAAGAAACATTTATTATTATTATTAGAATTATTAATAATGTTGAAAATAGTTATTTTGCTTATATTTTTGTGGAAATCATGTTTTTTCAGGATTCTTTGTTTGGTGATTAGAAAGTTCAAAAGAACAGCATTTATTTGAAATAATTAAATATTTTTTTAAAAATTGAAAGGTAATATTTCTTCTGGGCAATGGGCATACCGTGAGACAAAGACTGGAAAAGGATTCTGCACCAGCAAGACATTTTCCAGGTATAAATACTGAGGTCTGTTTGCTATCTGGACCTGATAGGTTTCCAGGACTCTGACTTAGTCTGAAAACTCACGTTATAACCCTGCGTAATAAAAAAATGAGCACTGAGGTGAGGACCAGGGAGAAATTTTCTTTACTCTGCAGAGCCAAGAATAATATTTTTCTTTAGACTTATCATCTTGATCTCGGGACTTTCATTCCTTGTACAGTAATTCATTAATCCGTCACAGTAATTGGTAATTCATTGCGCTGTGGAAAAATATTTCATTAATTCTTAGAAAATCCTGATACTGATGTTATCAAAACAGAGCACCTGATCACTCACTTTTGTTTAGTTTTTTAACATCTTTAATTTAAAGAGCAAACACCTCAATGTCATGGATCTCTGTTGGGTTTATTAAACTGGATGGTTTTGAGTTTTATCCTTGGGTATCATATTTTAAAAGCAGATTCCAAACAGTCAAAATCCTCATGAAATATGTATTTTCTAAAACTTTATCTTAAATCAACACAAAACTGGCCATTGGCTGCTCTTTCTAACAAAATATCCCAGATTAACAGTTCTGTGGATGATCTACGGCCTCCTGTTATTTTCAATATTTGAGTGCTAAAACATGCATGCTCCAGTTTTCTTGAATACTAAGTCTTTCCAAATTTTTGCTTAAGTATTGCCCATCATCATTTTTTTAATCATGATTATGACATCCTAGCAAACTGTTTTAACTTAAACATGTAGATAGTCCAAACAAGGCCATTTGTTTTTGCCAAAGATCTTTATCAGCCCTCATGCTCTCAAAATCATTAGCATAGAGAAACAAATACATCCTGGTTTGAGTGGATTCATTGTTTTATCAGACAATATAATTTGTTTGCAAATGATATTGAAATAATTAGAGCGAGAATCTACAATTAGCATTTTAAATAATGAATATGTTTAGAAAGTAAAAGATGCTCTAAATCAGTGGTTCTTAACTCTGTCCCTTGAAGTCCACTTTCCTGCAGAGTTCACTGAACAAACGCAGTTAAACATGCTTATCAAGGTCTTCAGGATTATTATACAGTAATAGGCCGATTATTTTGATCAGGGTTGAAGCTCTGCATTATAGTGAAATACGTTATTGTTATAAGTTAAATTAAATAAAATATAATAAATCTTATATATAAAAAATTAATTTCAAAAGATCGGTATCGGCATCGGCGTGGAAAAAAACATATCGGTCGACCTCTAGTCTTTGCAATGAAAATGTATTTAATTTTTTATCTATCTTTTTTTGTTTGTTTTTCTTTTTATTTCTACTTTTATATTACTGAGCAACTTTAATCAGCTGCAGACAGAGCAAGAAAGAGTTAACGTCTCAAGGAGGCAGAACTATGCTTTCTTTGGTCCCACCCTCTTTCTTTAGCGTGATCTCAGAGTAAAGCGAGCTGTGGGACAGCAGTGGGCAAAGAGTCTAGCTAAAATATGGCTCAGACTCTCTCTCCTACATGAGTCCAGCTAGCACACAGAAGCAGAATAGGATGGAAGCCTGAGATAGCTTCTTTTAAAGGATCATCTTAGAGGTGTCTCCATGAGAAAGTAGACTGGAGCTGATCGAGCTGAAGATCCATGTGGAAATGCTGCTAGAGCATCTCTCAAAGTTGCTGAGTGAAGCATGGGTTTTGACAAGGCTTGTCACTTAATCTCATATCCCCGTTTACTCGCAGAGGTGTCACAGAGGAGGTGAGAGCTGATGGACTGTTAGAAGAGGACAGTGGATATCATGCTTTGCTTTTTCTTGTTTTCCTCCAGATTTTCAGTCGTGGTGTAATTATTAACCAGAGGCAATGAGGAGTCATTTTGATCCACGAACAATGTTTACCTAAAAAAAAGAGTGAAAAGAAAGTATATTTGTGTAATTTTTGTGAAGGAATTACTTGAGACATCACTGGATGAGTGTGCCGGCAAGATGAGCGTACCGGCAAACTGTGGATTCTCTTTCTCAGCTGACCGGGCATTAAAGCCACGGAACTGGAATTTGTATGGATCCCCATGTGCCGTCAACAGACCCATCGACATTGTGCAGAAACGCAGGCGGTAATAAACTTTGATTTATATATGTAATAAACATTACTGTCAAATACAGTGGGGTCCAAAAGTAGTAGACCATTGGTGAAAATGCTTATAAATGCAAATGTTTTCCTACACTCTTAGAAGAAAAGGTTCTATATAGAACCTTAAAAGGTTCTATCAGCGTTACGTATTTAGAACCCAAAAGGTTCTATACACTCTTAAAAAAAGGGTTCCTCTGGGTTCTATATAGAACCATGGGGTTCCGTACTTGGCCATTAGAACCTTTTACCAAAAAAAATGATTCTATATAGAACCATTTTGGAGTTCCATATATGAAGCGGGGGATGGAACCATTTCTGGTTCTATATAGAACCATTTCTTCTAAGAAAATTCACTCATAAAAATAAAAGTTCTTTATTGCCATTGTTGGTTCCATGAAGAACCTGTAACATCCATGGAATCTTTCCATTGCACAAATGGTTAATGGAAAACGTTACATATATATATATATATATAAATCCCAAAATGGTTCTTCTGTCATCGCTATGAAACCCTCTTTAGGAACCTTTATTTTCAAGAGAGTTATGTTATCAGAATAACAATCTGAGTGAAATATAGATTTAAAAAATAACATTAATTTCAGAATGTCTCAGTATTTGGTATGTCTCTCTTTTGCTTAAATGACAGCATCAGTCGAGCTGCGTGAACTCCACAAGTTTGTGTCAAACCTGATGATCATGTTCTTCAGAATGATTTGAGATGATCCAAAGAGCGTCTTGAGCTTCACTAGAAGCAAGAACACCTGTACAAAGAGTCATGATCAATGACACAAATTGAATTATTTGTTTAGTGCCCAAGAAATAGTGTATTTAAAATATTATAAGTATCTAATATATTTCAAAATCATATTAGTTTTGTTATTCGTGTGTTTATTGTAAGACCAGAATCCCAGACCCCACTGTTTATTTTAAAACACTTAAAAACACTTTGAGAATCAAAATTAGGTGCGGTTGTATTGTATGAGTGTATTCTATTGATTAAATACTTTTTTTTCTTTACACCTGGTGTACGGACAGAGACAGATTGTCATGTGGTTTGGCTGAGTAAATCAACTATGTCTATGAAATAACCTGTTGAAATGCTCTGACCCATGGAAACTGTTTTCAGACTTCCTCAGACAAGATCTACTAGTTCTCTTCAGTTTGATGGCAGTAAAGCACTATGATAAATGAGCAATTATTCTGCCAGGGTTTTGCATTACTCTGTGTGCGCAATCAGTTTTCTTCTTTCGCATTTATTGTATCACAGTCTGGAAATCAGTTCATCCATAACTGTTCCACCAAATGCCAAAGAGCCCCGCTCATGTTTCACTGAGAACATCCAGCATATTACACCTCACCTGAAATCAATAGGACTACATGATAAATGTAATTTTTTTCATTACATATTTGAGTTATTATATTCTCATTAACCAATTGCAATGAAAAAAAAAAAGTTAGTGGAAGAGGAAAAAGCTGAGGAATTCAGTTTTCTCTTGATAAGTAACTGTACGTTCGGATTGTTACAAAAGTTGAAGCTGAAATTAATTTTCTACTGCATTATCGCTACCAAAAGGAATTTAAAAAAAACCAAAATGGTTTCAAACCCCCCACACACCCCCCGTTTGACGTTGGTTTGACAAACCAAACGTCTCCAAACTCACACCACTGAGCCAGCATTGTGAAGGGATGCTGAAACAGTTTTGGTAGTAGCCTACTCGTCACATTTTAACGCTTCTCATGGGAATCAACACACAGATGGCTTATTTTATAATTGCTTTTTCATATTGACCCAGCAAAAGAAAAAAAATAAAACATTTATATGTTGAAATAAAATGATACACTTTAACTTTGAGGTTTGCATGTACATTTGCTCAGCTGCACACCATTATTATTCAGATGAAAAATGTTCAGAAAGAGCCCAAAGTGAAGAAAAGGTGTTTGTGAAGGCAGGATTTTTGTGCAAATTGGATTTAGAAAAGGCCACCATCTAATTGTAATTTTCATGGTCATCTACAAAAAAATCGTTTTGATTTGAATGTCCTACAAGACACAATGTTCCATGTCTTGATAGAATAGTTTTGTTAGGGAAGTATGGGATTCATAAAATAAAGAGGAAATCTGCTTTAATTTAAAGTGAACCATGAACCACTGTCCTCCCACAGTATCAGCCAGGCTGCGCAGATCAAGTCTGAGACACTCCTTTTGGACATATATCCACATTCGTTTCCCACTTGCAATGTCATCAATGTCAGTGCTGACAGTAGGATTACAGATTTAAAAAAAAACATGATTTTCCATTTATTTTCTTTGGCTGTGTCTTGGTTTATCAGTTAAAATACAGGACATTTGGGAGATAGTTTTTAATGGAAACTTACTGAGGTGCTGCATATTGTACCACACGAAAGCTAGTGCTTTTGGTTAATCTTAAACCATTAAATTACAAGATACTTTGGCTTTATATATCACAATTGTGACTTTGAATCCTGTAGTTGTGGTTTATATATACCAGTTGCATTTATTTTTCATAATTGTGACACTTTCTCATAATTTCATTTTTACATCTGACAATCGATCTTATTTCGTCTTTTAAACTTAAACACAATTATCTTTTTATTTTTTTTTTACTTTGAGGTAGAAACAGGCTTTCATCCTTAGGGCATTCACCCGGGACTAAACATTTCAAGCTCCATGAAACGTCAGTTTCATAAGCTATTTTTTATTACATTACACATGTTTGTAAAACTAATCATTAGAATCATTAAAATTTCAAAGTTCAACGTTAAACGAGCGATGGCCAGTACCAAAAACTAAAAGCCCTAGCGTGTAATCTATCGCTCATTAGTGTGTGCAGACATCTGCTTCTGTTCGTAAGTCCTTGGCTTGTGTAGATTGTCAGGACCTGTAAACGGTTGTAAATCATTTGTCAAATGTTCAACATTTTCTAGAGCTTCATGTCAAGAAAAGTGATTTATGGGACGCAGCGGATTATAATCACTCGAGGCTGGGAGTGCCACGTCTTCTGCCGTGAAACGTTAGCGGTGAGGTTGAGGCAACACTATACACACCGGTCCGGTTGGAGCACATTAAGGTTATTATCTAAGCACTTGGCTTTGTGCTGCTGAATTGTGTGACCTGACAGAATATTGGTCTGTAATGAATATGTTCAACTGTGTTAGTGTTTTCTTAATCTTTATTAGAGAGGTTTGCTGTATAACATTTTGTTGAGTATATCCATTTGTCTCGCTCTTGGCCGATGTCTTGGCGGAGTTAGATAGCAATCATCTGAACATCTGCAGCTCATTCTTCTTGCTTTTTTTTTTAAGTGAAATGTGTCACATGGGATTACTTTCACCCCCAAGAGATACGTCTATTTTCAGTTTAAGCCGGCCTATTACAGAACGATGCTGGTGTTGTCTAAAACGCATGAGGTTCCATAGCTCTTAGTGTTTGTACAGACACAGTTCACATTACCTGTAGCTATCTCTGAAATCGTCTTTAAAAATGTGATTTGTTTCGAGTGTGTCTGTAAGGCTCTATCAGATCTCTTTTATTCATGGTATGACTATTTTTTATTAGCTTTCCCATCACTTTAGATTGCTTTCATAATATATGTTTTGCTCTGGGCATTTTGCACTCCTTTTCTGTTGTTTTCTTATGGTCACAAAATGATCCAAGGATAACAGACTGAGCCCCGTGCGTGCCCTCTGAGAGACCCTCTGCTGTGTTCACAGAAGTGCCCCGTCACAGACCCCGCATGGAAAATCTGATGCACTTCGTTAACTCTGTTTGTAATGATGGTCTGGCTTGATGCATGGACAGCATGTATTTTCCTCTACATTTTTTATTTTAAGGATATTACGGTAACACTTTGCAATAAGGTTCATTAAGGTTAACTTTAGTTAAAATGAACTGCACTTCTACAGCATTTATCAGTCTTTGTTAATCTAATACATTATTAAAATCAAAAGTTGTATTAGTTAACATTAGTTAATGCACTGTGAACTAACATGAACAAACAATAAACAGCTGTATTTTTATTAACTAATGTTAACAAAGATGAATCAATACAGTTACAAATGTATTGCTCATGGTTAGTTCATGTTAAGTAATGCATTAACTAATGTTAACTAATAAACCTTATTGTAAAGTGTTGCCGATATAAAAATCCCTCTTCTTCTTCTTATTATTATTATTAGTATTTAATTATTGTCTAGCTGAAAGTAAAAAAATGAAAAAAACTTAATTTTTGTTTTCAAAACAAATTTTATTTTAAAATTAAGCCATTTTAATGAAGACACATTTTGGTAAGATATATGAGTGTTATTTTAATAATGTTTATTTACAGATTTAGTGTGTTATGTAGGATGGTATAGGATCATACACATGCTGCAAGCAATGTGCTTCATGTGGTAGCGTGCGAATTAAATATTTAATATGTGTCAGAAATAGAATACCATTTACATTTTTGGTAGCTCTTTATTTTTAGGTGACATAATTACATATGGTGACATATAGTGTACTTACTATAGTAAAAACAATGAAGTATGCATAATTAAAAGTAGCTAACCTAAACCAAACCCTAAAGAAATTAATATTTTTATTCAGCACATTTTTTTTACTTATAATTTACTATCAAATAAATGAAATTCAGTTTTAACTTTATATTCGTCAAATAATCCTGAAAAAGTATATGATTCTCATTAAAATATTAAAGCAGTGCAACTGTTTTCAAAATTGATAATAATAAGAAATGTTCTTGAATGAATTATAACAAATTATACAGCATATTAAAATGATTGTAATGTAATGGTGCTGAAAATTCAGCTTTGCCATCACATTAATAAATTATTTTAAAATATATTTAAATAAACAACAGTTGTTTTAAAGTGTAATTTCACAATGTTACTGTTTTAACTATTTTTGATCAAATAAATGCAGTCTTGGTGAGCATAAGACTCTTCTTTGAGAAAGAAAAATAACGTTCGAATGGTATTGCATTAATATAATATTTTATGCTGAACTAAATGAGTATAAATGTTAAACTTTTAATCAGGTTTGAACGTGCATATGTTTATGGTGCAGGCAGCTAATATAATTGCAGTAGGTAATTAACAGGGCTGAATTATATAATCAACACATTAAGTGTGTTTACACTAACAATAACATGAGGGGTTTTTTTGTGTGTGATCAGAAGCACTCTTTTCTGTACGTATATTAAAGTCACCACCAGTTTGCTTTTGAGTAGGAAAATGTATGTGGAAATATCTGTGTAATGCGCCTTCAAATGTCTATGACTTAATTCTGGCTAACCCCCATGCATGTTTTAAAATGTCAGTCTAAATCAGAGACAAACCAAGCTTATTTTTAATCTTGACCATAAATGTTTAGTGGAAAGCTGAGATCACAGCACTGCCTCGCTCTCGCTCTCTTTCTCTCTCTCTCTCTCTCTCTGTGCACCCTATTGTGCCTCAGAAATCTTTATACAATCTCTGCGACTCTTACCGGTATGGATGTGCTCCACATTTGATGTGCACAATTAGGAAAAGGCAGCATGTACAGAAACGGTGATTAAACAATCGAGGACACATCCTCTGCCCGCAGTGTCTACGCACGAGTATGTGACCTGCTGGATGACCCTGTAATTAACCGCCTCACCAGATCGGTAACGTCTCCCGTTGTGCTTCTGTGAGACTTCAATCTCAACCTGAAGCACCAAGAAGGGCTTTTTTTTTCACTCAAATGCATGTTCATTTGTGGTTAACTGTGCTTTTAATCTCGCTGCACCTCTCAAATGTTCAACTTTTAGTGCTAACCATTTTATTTGTAAGGCAACAGCTGTCCTCCAAATCTCCTGCGGTATGTTCATGTATGTCTGGGCCCCTGGGTGTTCATTGACGTCATGTGACGTTGTGGCTCTCTTAAATGTCTTTTTTCCCTTGTTGATTAGAAACAATGGAGAGAGGAACAGGATGAACAGCCTTCTGGCTGCGTCCCGGTGGACTGGTTATTCAACTATGAGACTAAACGACTTCATGAGATTCAGTTGAACTTGTTGCTCGGCCTCTGTTCTTCTGTCTTTACCTTACATGCTGCATTAAAGCATAAACAAACATGCCTCTATATGTGGAGCCGGCGTTTCTTGCTTTTTCGTAAGACTGTGATTGTGGTGCATTAGGCTAGTGTGTGGAGTGGACCCGGGTGGGACATGCAGACTGGGCTGGTAATGTGCCCCGATTAGGACTGACGTAGCACTACTGTCCCGTGACGCATGCTGGGTGTCAAGTGTTTAGCTTCTGACAGTCAACATTCAGCCTGTCAGACGACTGTAGAGGATTTATTAACGGCTCTTTTACTCCTCAGACTGGAGGTGCTCTTTAAACGTCTGACAGATTCTGCTCGAAGCCTTTGTAGCGAGTTGGTATCCACTTTGAAGCAATTTCAACCAGTTCCTGAAGGCAATTATTAGCTGAGTTGAAGCCAGGGGTGTAAAATGATACTGTGTCAGACTTGTGCTCAAGCCAAAAACATATTTCAGTAAAAATTGGAAAGTTTCCATAATGTACTAAGTATTTTTAAGTCGAAAGTAAAATTTTTTTCTTAGATTTTGAAATTGACTGATTGCAGTAGCACCATTGCTTTGTTTATGTAACTCTCTAGAACACAGCAGATGCTAAATTTAACACCCTGAAATTATTAAAGGGATAGTTCAATCAAAAATTAAAATTCTGTCATTATTTTCACAAACCCATAAGACTGCTTTCATCTTCAGAACACAAATTAAGATCTTCTTGATGAAATCTGAGAGCTCTCTGTCCCTCCATTGACCGCAACACAACTGACATTTTGATGCTTCGAATAAAAGGATATTGTAAAACGAATCCATACGAATTGAGCGGTTTAGTCCAAATTTTCTGAAGAGACTTGATCGCTTTATATGATGAACAGATTGAATTTATACTTCTAGTATTCATACTAGTTTTCTTATGGATTAGTTTTACAATATCGAACTTTTTGAAGCGAAAAGGGATAGTTGTGTACATGTAGCTGTCAATGGAGGGAACGAAAGCTCTCAGATTTCATCAAAAAGATCTTCATTTGTGCTCCGAAGATGAAACGAAAGTCTTTCCTGTTTAGAACGACATGTGGGTGAGTAATTACTGACAGATTTAAAATTTTTGAGTGTAATATCCCATTAAACATTAGCCTACATTTTAGTGACAGCAGTTTAGGTTTACAGACTGAACAATGATATACTTGTATACATTTTTTTTTTACCTCTATAGATTTTTACTTAAATTTTTCTTTATTAATAATAACAATAGCGATGAATATTGTTATTATTATTATTATTGTTATATACCATAAGAACAGAGTGCAAGTACCGGTATATGCCCCTTAAGACAAATGGTGACTATAACAAACTCAACTTACTATTATTATTATTATCATCATCAAGTTGAGTTGGGTTATGGTCACGATGTGCCTCAAGGCTCATACACTTGTATTCTGTTCTTGCTACTGTCATCATGTCTTGACTGAAAAGGGCAGCTTCATGCATGCTTATTCTTTCTTGAGCCACAGGAGGCATCCTATTCCCAGAAAAACAGCCAGGAAAATTGTGTGTTTTCCACAGCACTGCAAGCGCAAAGACTGGTCACAAAGAGGCTGCTTCATCTTTAACCATCTGATGATGCAGGCAATTGTCATAACAGTGCACTAAACACTGTTAAAGGGATGGTTCACTCAAAAATTAATATGATTGTTCAGAAAACTATATCTGTGCTGTCTCACAACAGATTCACATATTGTGGCCAACAGAATGCGAAACAATGCAAATTGCCAGTAAACTGGATTTTTATTTTTGCACAGTTATCTTAATTTTGCAATAAACAAAACTGTGATACTAATCATATATCTTATCCCCTTAAATTTAGATAACTGAATTTTAAATGTAGCTATTTAACGCTAACTTGGCAAAATGAGGATCAGATTTTCCATCAGTATGTGGACATGTTTATTTTAAGTTCAATGCACTGGTATAATATTGCATCAATAATAATAATAATAATAATAATAATTAGAGAAATCAAACATTTGAATTTTGGTGGTGTTTTACCAAAACAAGGCTGATATGCCTAGATGCACAATGCACTGATGCAGTTTCCACTTGCAATATAAAAAACATTAAAAACAGGCTACTTCACTGAATGATGAAATTCCCACATTGATTCCCTCTGACAGAGGATGTCTAAAAATGGCAACATGGAAATGTGTGGGTGGATAGATGTGTGGGCCAAAAATAGCACAGTAGAAATCTCTATAAATATTCATGAATGGGGGGAAGAATCTGAGGCTACCTGCAGCTCTAAATATAGCGCTTCTGCTCGGATCCCTCGCACAGGGACGGGCTATTTATAGCATCACTGCAGAACAGAAGTGCCTCGCTCTGAGTGTGCACAGGGACCCATAGGAGAACAGCAGTAAAGATGAGGGACGGAAGCAGAAACGAAGTGGAAGCGACAGCCTCTGCCCCGAGCACAGGTATTTTTAGAGATGGATGCGGTGTCCACTCACGCCAGAGCGTACAGTAGAGTGACTTAAAGAGATGTGCTAATGTGTATTTGTTTTTTGGTCCATGCAGAAGAGTGCTGCTCTCCCTCTCTCTCTCTCTCTCTCTGTGTCTATATGTTTCTCGCTCCTGCACATGAATAGGGTGTACCGGGTTGATTATATAATACGTAAGAGACATCCGTCTTGTCCTCATGCAACATCTGTGAAAGGTCGATTTGTAGGTCTTTGAAAACCCCTGTTGTAGATGACAACGCTGCTAACTTTGAAAGCGCCATCACTATCAGATATATTAAATTTGCTCACATGTTAAAGGTACAGATTGCACATATTAAAAAAAGCTGAATATACTGTATGGAGCATTTGGTCATATTTGAACTTAATCAACATAAACTGCTGTGTTAGTATTATGTGTTGGAACTAGAACAGTCTATAAATCTATCTATAGATCTCCAAAATGTTTGTCTCCTTTATCGTTTTTTTGTTATTTATTTAAGTAAAGCCTATCCTTCTCTCTTAAATATAGTAAAACAAAATGGCCATTGAATTGCGATGTTGGTTTTCTCCTTCACTCTAACTTAATAACGCACTGTAGAAGAATACCTTCATTAGCAACGGATCGTTAGTAAACAGACAACACATCAGAGGCAAGGACCATTGATTAATGAAATGACCATATACACTCACCTAAAGGATTATTAGGAACTCCTGTTCAATTTCTCATTAATGCAATTATCTTATCGACCAATCACATGGCTGTTGCTTCAATGCATTTACGGGTGTGGTCCCGGTCGAGACAATCTCCTGAACTCCAAACTGAATGTCAGAATGGGAAAGAAAGGTGATTTAAGCAATTTTGAGCGTGGCGTGGTTGTTGGTGCCAGACGGGCCAGTCTGAGTATTTCACAATCTGCTCAGTTACTGGGACTTTCACGCACAACCATTTCTAGGGTTTACAAAGAATGGTGTGAAAAGGGAAAAACATCCAGTATGCGGCAGTCCTGTGGGCGAAAATGCCTTGTTGATGCTAGAGGTCAGAGGAGAATGGCCCGACTAATTCAAGCTGATAGAAGAGCAACTTTGACTGAAATAACCACTCGTTACAACCGAGGTATGCAGCAAAGCATTTGTGAAGCCACAACACACACAACCTCAAGGCGGATGGGCTACAACAGCAGAAGACCCCATCGGGTACCACTCATCTCCACTACAAATAGGAAAAAGAGGCTACAATTTGCAAGAGCTCACCAAAATTGGACAGTTGAAGACTGGAAAAATGTTGCCTGGTCTGATGAGTCTCGATTTCTGTTGAGACATTCAGATTGTAGAGTCAGAATTTGTCGTAAACAGAATGAGAACATGGATCCATCATGCCTTGTTACCACTGTACTGGCTGCTGGTGGTGGTGTAATGGTGTGGGGGATGTTTTCTTGGCATACTTTAGGCCCCTTAGTGCCAATTGGGCATCGTTTAATGCCACGGCCTACCTGAGAATTGTTTCTGACAATGTCCATCTCTTTATGGCCACCATGTACCCATCCTCTGATGGCTACTTCCAGCAGGGTAATGCACCATGTCACAAACTCGAATCATTTCAAATTGGTTTCTTGAACATGACAATGAGTTCACTGTACTAAAATGGCCCCCACAGTCACCAGATCTCAACCCAATAGAGCATCTTTGGGATGTGGTGGAATGGGAGCTTCGTGCCCTGGATGTGCATCCCACAAATCTTCATCAACTGCAAGATGCTATCCTATCAATATGGGCCAACATTTCTAAAGAATGCTTTCAGCACCTTGTTGAATCCATGCCACGTAGAATTAAGGCAGTTCTGAAGGCGAAAGTGGGTCAAACACAGTATTAGTATGGTGTTCCTAATAATCCTTTTCATCCCTTTCACCTAATAATCCTGGTTCATGTCAATTTTTGTGCTAGTTTGATTGGGAATTGACTTTACCTGAGGAAGTTATTTTTAGGCCTCTCATGCTCCCACGTCAATGAGCCGAGTCTATTTTTAGCTTCGCATTCCTGCATCACATTGACCTTGAAGAACACAGCCCATTCAGAGCTTTGCTGCCTCTTGTGTTTAAGGAGGTCTTATCCGTAAAACCTGAATCTGTCACTGAGATGGACAGATTTACTGCACGAATGTGGCTTAGAGGAGGAAGAAATCTCAAATGCATTTCCCTCATTCACTTTCACTATAACTGACGTACTCTGTGGAATGAGGTCAAAAGATGTAGCAGTTTTGACATTCTGCCAGTGTTGCTGTGTACAGCAGTGTTCCAGAATATGAGTTCACATTGAAAATATTGAATTAAAAACTTACAACTTAATAATAGATAAAGCCTATGATGTAAAATAATAGAAAAATAATAAAGATTCTGCATTATTTCTGGGTCACTACTCAAATCTATATTTATGACATTGATCATGTGATTCTTTACACAATTGGTCAGATGTTTTTGCTTCCATTGAAGCACAAGATGTTCTTTGGATTGTTTCAATTCATGCCGTGCACACAATATATTGGCACCATATTAGTAACTGGTTGTTATATGCACTTTGTTGTGCAATTTTTGAAGTACTCAGCATTGAATATTTGTTAGTGACTTTTTAATATTTAAAAATTTCTACCTATTGTTAGATTTAGATAATTGTCGAGCATTAATTTAAAGATATAGATTAGTTAGATTATAGTATGGCAATAATTGAGCCCTTTAAGAGCAATATTTCTTCCATAGACCTTTCCTTTAAGAGCGTGTTTCGAATCGAGTGTCACTGTAATATTTGTATAAATCTTGTAATATAATTATAGCTATTTTTTTTAAAGTAATATATTTTGTAATATTGACCATTTATCAGTTATCGGCCATAACAATAATATTACTTTTAGCTTAACTTGGTAAGTTTTTTTCACTAACTTGTGATATATTACAATTATATAATGTATAAAACGGTATTCTCTAGTGGTCTCAGACTTCACTGTTGTATCAGAGCTGCTGGCATGATATTAGTGAGGTATTGAAAAGTATCCTTGTGTTTGTCATTGAGATCACAGAGACTGTGATATACTTTTTATCTCTTTTATTTCATATTTACCTGCAAGGCTAGTGCTTACATCTGGATTGATGCAGGAAGTGTCTCACATCTGTGTGAACTGTGAAACCATTTTTATCTCAGAAGGTCTCAGTGACCTTCTGTACTATTTGCCTTTGGAACGTATGGCGTCATAGGGTACAGTTTATTTGAAAGGAGTGTAAAAATGGCAAATTAAAAGTTAATACATCATCCAAGGTTAGTTGTTCATCTTTCTTTCTGCTTCTCTTTCCTCAGTTTTGATGTTGAGAATGGGCTGTCGGTGGGTCGCAGTCCTCTGGAGTCCCAGGCCAGTCCAGGCTCCAGCCGTGTGCTACCGCCCAATTTCCCTCACAGTCAGCGGCGGGAGTCATTCCTGTATCGCTCGGATTCCGACTTTGACCTTTCACCCAAGGCCATGTCCCGAAACTCATCCACTGCCAGTGAGCTGTGAGTATCATTCGTCTCATTTATGATCCCCTAATATACTGAAACTCAAGAAATGTCTACACCCTCCGATGCATCAAGAAATCTCATACTAAATGCATTTACGATGGCTTCTCTAAGTAGAAAAAGTCACATCATTTTTTTAAATAACTAACTTTTATTTATTTTTTTAATTTACTCTACCAATCAAAAGTTTTGTTGTAATCTTTTTTTAAGGAAATTTTAAAATTGATTGAAAAAAATGCTGTTCTTTTGAACTTTCTATTCATCAAAGAGTCTTGACAAAAAATGTCACAATTTCAAAATATTAGGCAGCTCAACACTGATAATATAAATATAATAAACACTGAGAAATGTTTATTTTGATTTCTGAAGGATCATGTGACACTAAAAACTGAAGTAATGATGCTGAATATTCAGCTTTGCCATCAAGTTAATACATTATATTTTAAAACAGACATCATGTACTTGAAATTGTATTAATATTTCACAATATTACTGTTCTTACTGTATTTTTGATCAAATAAAAGCAACCTCGGTGAGCACAAGAATCTCACTCACCCCAAACTTTTTAAGTTTCCAACCTCAGTTTTCACGTCCATTTGGTCTGATTCACTGCAAGCTTCACGTGTTACAAACTGCACAAGTGTGTACTTCAGCTACAGTGTTTTGTGGCTGGAAGAGTTCTGTTAATTAGGACTGTAAACGTTGCCTCATAACAGATGTGGCTTACTCCAGCTGGTTGATTATGTCTGAAACACAGTTCTCCCAAGACACACCATTTTAATAGTGTATTACATCAAATCATATTGCTCAGCCATTTTGGAAAATCCAAGGCACTGGTTAAAAACTCCTTATTATTACCACTTCCAGCTGTTCTTTCCATCTGAGCACGCTTGCATGTCAGCTCTGGTTTGCTGGGATTTCACAAAGTCGGAGTCGGAAAAAAACACATTCTTGTTTTTTTTTCTTCTGCAGTTTATTTTTCCACTTTGCGTCAAAGCTAGTCGCCCAAATCGAAACACCTTAAGACTGGTTCACACCGCCCCAGAAAAACACCAACAGGGTGAACACAACGCCCTCCAACTGCTGGTGTTTGTTGGGACGATATAAACTAGTCTAGTGTGCTTAATTAACAGCAGGTCACCAACTCTTGTTGTCTTTTCAAAGGGAAGAGAGTTTGAAGCACTGGGAAGTCAACTGGCTCAATCGGTGAGGAGAGAAAAATATTAACTTCTCCATTACAGGATCCAGGCCGGTTCTCTCTCCTAGTGTCTCACCTCAGAGCTTCCCCTCTGTCCCCTTTACCGCCACGAACGATCGGCAAATGAATATATGAATAAAGGCACAACTCCCAGTGTGTTCCCTAGTTCGACTTCTCTCCTGCTGCTCCTCAAATACACATGCATGACACACCCTGCCCAACCACGCTGAACCCATCTATGTTCTTATTACGTATTTCCATAAGCTTTTAATGTCGGATTTCTAATATCCCATTGGAGAGTCTGAGGTACCTTCCTTATGCTGAGCTGTTTTCTTTATTTCCATTCAAACTGCATGTTAATAAAAAGCGGCCCTCTTGCTCTTCTGAATGATGGTGTGCTGTGTAACCTAAAGCCGACCACATCCTTAATTCTCCACAGTTAAACTCTTAGTCATTCTTTTTCACTGATCCTTAAGTCATTTAATGTGCCTCCTTTTATTATTGGGAGATTAAAGAGCTGTCTTTTCCAGTATGTCATTTTTGAGTTTGATTTGTGATTTGTTAACGTATTTTTCTCTTACAGACATGGAGAAGACATGATAGTTACACCATTCGCACAGGTTAGTAGTAGAGTGGGTCATGAAAATGAAAAGCTTGCACAGTCTGACATTAATAGGCAATTAGAGACTTTGCATCATGTGGTTTCAGATGACCACACGTTTTTAGGAACATGGCAGTTTGACTCTGCACCCCCTATATTTTAAAGACAGATTAATCTCCTAATATTCAGCGGTGAGGTTTTTTTTTGTGTGTTAGTGGAGTGTGCTGCCTTTGGCATTGGCGGGAACAGCCCTTCCGCTCTTATGCAGCTTACTTTACGTGGGATTTGCGTCACCAGTGTACTCAGTTTACAAAACAGGCAAGGAATCCAATACCGCATTTGTCGATATGGATGCTGACAGATGAGAAATCTGCATGGCTTTGGAAATCAGATACCCTTCATGTCCTTTTGAAACTCCAAATGAGCTGCAGAATTTAGGACAAACCAGGCTTTTTAAGCAAATCTTTCATTTACTAGGTCACCTCTCTATGTAACATTTATTCTTCTCACTTCAAAAATAATTGTATTAATCAGCATTAATCTTGTTTGCAAGTTATAATATCTAAACATTGTCAAAACAAGATTAATGTACCTGTGAAGCAAAACTTCATTAGATACTAAGACTTCCGAATTGTTGTTTCCTGTTAAAGCATAAAATATTCATTTTATAATAAAAAAATACATTTTGTAATAAAATATATATTATATGTTTATATATTTATTATATTATATATATTTATTAATAAACTGTGTGTTTTATATTAATAATTTCATTCAATGTTATAATAAAATTTAAAATGCCTATATATATATATATATATATATATATATATACTGTATATTTCTTATATTAAATATATTTCTTATATTATATATATTTATTAATAAACTGTATGTTTTATATTAATAATTTCATTCGATATTTTGTAATAAAATTAAATATATATATATCATTCTTTAAAAGGTGTTGAAAGTATATTTGCTTATCGATTTTTCTGGGCAATAATAATACAATCAAAAATACTGATAACTGATTTATTTTTTTTATTTTTGCAATGCTAAAATATGAAGCTGTATGTAAGTTAGAGTAACCAAAAAAAAGAAAGAAAGTACTGTGTTTTTGGCATGGACCTACATTATTGTTCTTCTCATAGGTCCTTGCCAGCTTGAGGACAGTGCGGAGCAACTTTGCCGTTTTGACCCATCAGCAAGACCGTGTCCCGAGCAAGTAAGCCCTTTTACAGTCCTAGGAGACTTTGTAATTCTTGTTTAAATGCTTTTTAAGTCATACTTGATCTTATAAATCTATACAGGAGGCCCACTGGAAACTACCCACCATCCATGTGCAAGACAAGCCTACCAGGTTAGACAACAAACTCTTGCAGAAAAGCAAAACAGTACATTTCTTTGTATTACATATGATAATGAACGTATTTCAGTGGCCATGAATACATGAAACTGTATTTTGCAGAGGAGCCGTTTCAGAAGCTGGCAGTGGAGACTCTGGATGAGTTGGACTGGTGTCTCGAACAGCTTGAGACTCTCAAGACACGCCACTCAGTCAGTGAGATGGCATCCAACAAGGTAGATCTACTAAAATAAATGGCCCATCCCCATTGTCACCCAGGGACACCCCACTAATAACACTCAAACACAATTCATCAGCACTTGCTGAAAACAGCAGCCAAATACTTAACATATCCTCCATATGAATTACACATTGGAACGGGAGTCATGCATGTCTTGAATCTCTCCCCTCCCCCGACCACATCTTGTGCTGAAAAATGTGAATGAGAGTGAAGTCATGGATGAATCTGATCCCCCACCCTCTCTGTTTCCCCCATTCCTGCTGGGGGTTTCATAGCCTGTGTGACGTGTGATTGGCCCACCCACACAGCAGCCACGTGCATACAGATACATGTTCTCACAGACACGTATGTGCACATATGAACACATGTCTGTGTGTGTTCACTCTCACTAACGTCACCAACATTTCTAATACCCATTCAGCAATCACCCTGCTCTGGCTGAGGTGTAAAATATACTGTGTTTCTGTGTGTGTGTGTATATATATATACACACACACTTAGCGTGCAAAAACCTTTCAAAAAAATTAGGTTTAAACAAAAGTACTGAATTTTATAGATAGTTAATTTAATACTTTTTGTCATCAAAACTGGCAGTGCCAAATTTTCATATTAGATCTGGTAGGAATGGCAAGTCATGGGGCGAGCTAAACTGCAACATTTTAAGAGATATGTGTTTTTATTTATTTATTTTTTGATCAAGTTTTTAATACTCTATTAACAATCAAATATTCCGTGTAAACGTATGCACTTTGTTTTGATGAGTTAAAGGGATACTCCACCCAAAAATGAAAATTCTGTCCTCATTTACTCACCCTCAAGTTGTATCAAACCTGAGTTTCTTTCTTCTGCTGAATATAAAGGAAGATATTTTGAAGAACTTTGGCACCATTGATTTCCATAGTATTTTATTTTTCTATTATGGAAGTCAATGGTGCCAAACATCCGTTTGGTTCCAGTCGTTCTTCCAAATATCTTCCTTTGTGTTCAGCAGAAGAAAGAAACTTGTATAGGTTTGCAACAACTTGAGGGTGAATAAATGATGACAGAATTTCCATTTTTGGGTGGAGTATCTCTTTAATATTCTTATAAATAATTAAATGAATGAATGAAATTACTGAATTGTACATTAACATTTAAAAGTTTTGGTTCAGTTAGATTTTTTTATTTTTATTTTTGGAAAAAAATTATGCTAATGCTCACTATGTCTGCATTTATTTGATATATATATATATATATATATATAATAAAAAAAATATATATAATTGTGAAATATTATTATTACAATTTAAAATAGCTGTTTTTTTATTTTAAGATTTTTTAAAATTTCCTTTAAAATGTTATTCATGTAATGGCAAAGCTGAATTTTTAGCATCATTACTAAAAAAGACTTCAGTGTCCCATGATCCTTCAGAAATCGTTCTAACATGCTGATTTATTGCGCAAGAAACCTTTATTATTATTATTATTAATATAATCAATGTTGAAATCAGATGTGCTGCTTTATATGTTCGTGGAAGCTTTTTTGCAGGATTTTTGATGAAAAGAAAGTAAAAAAAAAAAAACAGCATTTATTTGAAATAGAAATCTTTTGCAACATTATCAATGTAATTACTGTCACTTTTGAACAATTTAATGCATAAACCTTAATGACCCCAAACATTTGAACATCTAAATCAATATACAATATAAATAATAGCTGCATGAGTTATAAGTGTTAATATAACACCAGCAACAACATAACAATAGATACAAAGCATGAAGAGGCTCGACTTCAAACCAAGTGCACATGGTGCAGCCCCAGCCCCCTGTATCCACCCCATCCAGGCCCTGCATGTGCTGTGGAGCCGAGAGCCAATCAGAAGCCTCCCAGCCTGACCCAGTCTCTGATGCAAAACCAAACTGATTGGCTGGTGAGTGGCAGCGAGTAGGGAGAGAGGGGGCTGCTGGGAGGAGCCTGATCTCTGTGTTTACACATGAATCAGGCAGAGTAGGAGAGCAGAGCATGCGGCAGTGATGCAAACTTGCTCCAGTCAGCGGTACACGCTCTCAGCCCGCCACAGGTGCAGCCCATGGCAGCTGGAGCTCCCGATGCTGGCTCTGTAGTGCCGCCACATCATGAGTTGTGGAACTGGGGAGCTCGAGCAGTCTGGACCGGAGCACAGAACGTGTCTGCAGCATGTGCACCGGCCGAAGGGAGCTTCTGTTTTGTTCAAGCTTCATTTTGTGCTGAAATGACAGACTTCAGTTACTTGCTCTCTTTGTCGTGGATGTATGTTCAGGTAAGGCTTGTGTTCAGCTGTGCACTTTCATTTGGCAGCATCATGCTGGGAAGAAGCTCTTGCATTGTTTCTATCTGAAGTTGGAAGGGATGCTCATGTTGACACTATAAATTACAGATGGTGCAGAGTGTTGGTGTGAGGATGTAATTCTGGGTGTGTTTCTGGTGTCACAGTGTGTGTGTGGCTCCTACAGTACTACTGTACATTTGCTGCCTCAGTCAGAAGTGTTTCATTCTGAATCCTTGTGTATGATTACATAATAGCACTACACAGATATAAGGCACTCCTCCTGCTTGGTCCAGCCCCTAATCATGAATGCATGTAGCAGCTGAATGAAGGGATGCTACCACTCTGAATGCAGCAATATTCAGATCTGTGTATTTAAGTCATGTGATGTTGTTTCACCACATTTCCTAATTAAACATGTTGCGCATATTTGTAGTTTTGATCTCAAAGGTTCGATTGGGCTTTGTATGTAAATATTAAAATGAATTGTATGGTTTCATTAAAATGAAAGTTGGAGATGCTGATTCTCAAAGTGTACGTGTTTTCTTGTTCTACAGTTCAAAAGGATGCTGAATCGAGAGCTAACCCAGTTGTCAGAGACTAGCAAGTCAGGAAACCAGGTCTCAGAGTTCATCTCAAGCACCTTCTTAGGTAAAATCGACTAGTGAAAATCCTTTTTCTATTTTTTTTTCTTCATTTTAGATTATACTGTTGGAAAAGCACAACAATATTATGTATTATATATATAAGACAATTCATAATATTTTTGTTTTGCCATATATATATATATATATATATATATATATATATATATATATATATACTGTGTGTGTGTGTGTGTATATATATATATATATATATATACAGCAAAATTCCCAGTGTTAAATTAACACTCCTGGTGTACATATACTAGGTCCATATAACACCAGGAGTGTTAATTTGGTCCTATATGTACACCAGGAGTGTTAATTTAACACTGGGAATTTTGCTGTATATATATATATATATACTGTGTATATATATTATTTTTTTAGCTTTTATTTTTTATTTTTAGTCATTTTTGTACCTCAACTAATTTCCAAGGTTTTTTTGTTTAACTTTTCTATGTAATATCTTATTTTATTTCAGCTTTATTACAATTAACAAAGACATTTTAATAGTTTTAGTTAACAGTAACAACACTGCTTTAAAAACAACATTCACTCAAGCTGAGATGGACTCCTCAAATCCATGTTATCCAGCCTGATTAAAGAATGTCGAGAATGAGAATTTGAGCATGAAGAGCATTTTGTGCATCAATGGAAGCAGAAAATGCTGACCTAAAATGGCCAATGTCACAAATTTACTTCAGATTTGGTTAGTGACTCAAAATCATTTTACATTTCTTTGTTTTAAATCTTAAAACGTACCATTTATTTCCAGGTTTTCAGCGCTAATTTAATGAGCTGTGTCATTTTGTGTAGTTATAAAAAGGAATCTGTGTTTCAGAGAAGCAACATGATATGGAGATTATGTCCCCATCAACCAAGGAGAAGGAGAAGAAAAAGCGGCTCATGTCTCAGATCAGTGGAGTGAAGAAACCCACACACAGCTCCAGCGTCGCAGCTTCCAGCATCCCACGCTTTGGCATCAGCACTGACCAGGAAGATCTGCTGGCCAAGGTGAGCTCTCACACCCTATCAGCAACTAAAATCACAAAATTATAACAAAAGTCCAATGCTGTTTTTAATTACGTCCAACTCCCTTTTGCAGGAGTTAGAGGACTTTGACAAATGGGGTGTGGATATTTTCAAGATATCCAAGTATTCTGGCAACCGACCGCTAACAGTAGCGATGTACACAACATTTCAGGTACAAAACGAGGAATAGAAAACTCATGTAGTTTTGTTTAAACCATAACATTAACAAGTGTCCTAAACCTGTAATCCACAGGAAAGAGACCTGTTGAAATCCTTTAAAATTCCCGTAGACACATTCATTACCTACATGATGGCATTGGAGGAGAACTATCACTCAGATGTGTCATACCATAACAGCATCCATGCAGCTGATGTGGTCCAGTCCACCAATGTCCTGCTGTCCACCCCTGCCCTGGAGGTTTGTCTCAATCAACTCCCTTTTCATCATCTGCTCATTAGTCTCTGAAGCGAGGCTTTTCATTTGCGGTATTCTGTTTTGCTAGGCCGTATTCACCGACCTTGAGATCCTGGCCGCAATGTTTGCTAGTGCAATACATGACGTGGACCACCCTGGAGTGTCCAACCAGTTCCTCATCAACACAAGTGAGTGGCCACGGCAGAGCAACAGCATCTTGTCATTGTGGTTGCACACTGTGTTGTTTACTAAGAGCCTAATACTTTTCTTCAGACTCAGAGTTGGCTCTCATGTACAACGATTCCTCTGTTCTGGAGAACCACCACCTGGCTGTTGGCTTCAAACTGCTGCAGGAAGAAAACTGTGACATTTTCCAGAACCTGACCAAGAAACAGAGGCAGTCTCTACGCAAAATGGTCATTGACATGGTGAGGAAATGGAGGCATTGACAAATCTGTGAGGCTATGATGTGGTCCAAGCCTGAAAACTACAATCAACATTTGGTTTGATTCATTTATCATGTATTTAACTCCTTACAGGTACTAGCCACTGATATGTCGAAGCATATGAACCTGTTAGCGGATCTCAAGACCATGGTAGAGACCAAGAAGGTGACAAGTCTGGGTGTGCTATTGTTAGACAACTATTCTGATCGCATACAGGTACACTTTCAGCTTTCGTGGCACAAAGCCATTTTATACTGATACAAATTAAAAGTCCATCATTAAAAATGTATGGTTAATCAAATGCTTAGGTTCTTCAGAACATGGTGCATTGCGCTGACCTGAGCAACCCAACGAAGCCCCTGGAGCTGTACCGTCAGTGGACCGATCGCATCATGGTGGAGTTTTTTACTCAGGGGGACCGAGAGAGAGATAAGGGCATGGAGATCAGCCCCATGTGTGATAAACACAATGCTTCCATTGAGAAATCACAGGTGAGTGAGGGGGAAATGATAGGCCACAAACAGTCTCTGAAGACTTCAGGCCTCATTTTGTTTGTTAGATTAATATATATTGTTTTATAATAGTTTTTTTAAATTATAATATAATATAAAATATTATATATTATATTTAGGGATGCCAAATGATAAATCGCGATTAATCACATCCAAAATAAAAGTTTGTGTTTACATAATATATGTGGGTGCACTGTGTATAATTATTTTATTTATATAAATACACACATGCTTGTATATATTTCAGAAATATTTTCATGTATATAGAATTATATTATAATTAATATTATATATAAATATTTTTTTATATAAATAATATTTTTTTTCTTAATTATACAAGCATGTATGTGTATATATATATATATATATATATATACATATATATACATAAAATAATTATACACAGTGCATGCACATATATTATGTAAAAACAAACTTTTATTTTGGATGTGATTAATCACAATTAATCATTTGACAGCCCTAATTACATTATAATAATAAAATATGTTTAGTAATTAAAATGTGTTTTTAAAAATCATTTATTTTAATTGAAATAAAGCTAAAATAAAATATGAATGTAAGATGAAAAACGTAACATTAAAAAACTAAAACGACAATTAGAAATGTTGCTTTTGCAACTAAATAAAATAAAATAAGTTATTTATCTAAACGGATGTAAAATTAATTAAAGCTAAACAGAAATATTACACAAAACAAATGTACAGTACATAGAAAAACTCAAATGAAACTTAATTAAAAATATAAAATGTAAATAAATAAAATAAAAAGTTTTTAAAAATATTATTGTAGACTATAATGATACATAAATAATGCTAAAATAACACATGGAGGACCATAATAAAATGTGTGTGTGTGTGTGTATATATATATATATATATATATATATATATACAGATCAATTATATGGATATAACACGAGTACCAACACTTGTATACAATTATTAGTGAAAATCCACGTTTTGTGTATGCTTCATCCATCAGGTGGGCTTTATTGACTACATCGTGCACCCACTGTGGGAGACCTGGGCGGATCTGGTTCACCCTGATGCCCAGGAGATTCTCGACACGCTGGAGGACAATCGTGAGTGGTACCAGAGCATGATCCCTCACAGTCCCACTTCCACCCCTGAGGAAAAGGGCGGTGTGGTTGGGATGGGAGCGATGGGTGGAGGCATCGCCGCAGCGGGGGAGAAATTCCAATTCGAACTGACCTTAGAAGAGGAAGGGGAGTCTGACGTTGAAAGTCCGGTGGACGAAGAATTCCCCACCATTGCACAGGATTCCTCCTGGACAGATCCAGAAAGCAAACATCCGTCTCCGACTCCCTGCACACATCACACCAACCTGACCGCCCGCTCCCCTGGCTGCAGGACAATGTCTTTTAAGATTGGTGAGCCGCCAGACAGCGAAGATGAAGATAGAGAACTTGACCAAGAAGGGAAAAGCGTATCGTGCCTGCGCCTGGGAACATAACACTAGTGCACTTTTTCCTTTAGTTTTCGGTTTCTTTCGTACCTCCTCTTCAACACCTCCCTGTCCCTCTCCATCCCGTTCTTAGCTTCCTCGGGCAGAGGCGACGCAGTGCAGGAGAGCAAAGGATAGGTGGGAAAGCTTCCATGGGATGTTTTTTTTTTTATACAGTAGTCACCTTGCACTGGAGAGAGCACCTAGTCCTCTACAGACTGTCAAACCATGAAGCTTTCTTAAAACGTTCTCAACAGTTTCATGGCTTCGGGATGCTGGAAACTGCCCGTGTTGTATGGACAGAGAAAATGTACTCAAATGTCTTCCTGTGACATCCCAGGTTTAAAGTTAACAAACAAGTGGACCTTTAAGAGCCGTCCGAACATATTGATTGCTAAACAGGACACTTTTTATGTGAGACGTATGTGCACTAAAACGTTTTTTAAAAGATACACTGTTGACTTAAAGCTGGTCTATTATTAGCTGAACAAAAACAACCTAACCTTAACACAACAGAACATCTCAGGATTCAAAGAAACGATTGCTTTCATGTAGCAAACAGCTTGAGGGTACCCACATAGTGAACGCCGTCTTCCTTGGATCGCTAACAAAAATCTGTAGACTGAAGTCGAGCCATGATTGTGATCTTTTGTACTTGTATGTGACGCCACCTAGTGCTTAATAGTGGAACTGGAGCCACATTTATAGGATTTACCACTCCAGCTGAACACCATGGCTTTGTATTGTTGTTCCTTTGCACAGATGAAACTCATTTGACTATTATAATTTTAACTTAAAACCCTCCTCACATGTATTTGTAGTATTGCTGCTTTAATTTATGACATGCACATGGTTTACATATGCTTTGTTTCTTTTTCTATTCTGCTTCATCCAAAGCATGAACGTAAGCTTAGGTAGATATCTTTGTCATTACCAAACGTTGCTCCATCATTAAGGGCTGGAGTCATTATTAGCGTTCAGAAGACTATGATTGGCTGTGGTCAGCAGGGTAACCAGCATGTGTACGTACCCTGCGAGGTAGTCTCTAGAAGGCTGAGATTAGCTGTGTAGGAAGTGATCTGTGTCCTTAAACCACATCTGTACTTTCTCTCTGTTTCTGTGCTGGTCACACTGAAAAATATGAGGTAAATTAACATCTGTACAAATCTATGTCTAAACAGAAGTGAGCAATTTGTTCTAACGCTGCAAGAGAAATTCAGTTGTCTAACTCTAAAGCCAAAGTTCGTTTTCCGTGCCGGACCGTTTATGTTCTTTTGTTTTTGGCGATTGATCAGTGCTCTGCTCTTCACAGGGACATAGCCAATGACAGTACAAGTGCCAAGCAAGCATGATCCATGCTGTACTGTAATTTCCATTGTGCCACTGGCTAATTTCCATCAATGACATCTACTACTGTCAGTAACGTACTGATTGGATAATTTAGTTGTCTTTCTTCTATATTCAAAACTGTTGTTTTGTCAAACTGAAATTTTATTTATGATTATTCATGATAAATAACAGGTTTCATAAGTCTTTCTGACGCAATGTGCTCATTGTAAGTCAGATTTTTTTGTGTCCTTTTTATACCATGGTATGAATTTTAATATTGGAGACAGTGAATCTTTGTATGTAAACGGGGCTTTTAATTATTGGCTATTTGTTCATTTTAATGTCAGTCTGTGCTTTTAACGGCAATGTTTCGTGTGGTGAAAGAAATGCTGAGTGGCCACGCAAAGTTTCGCCTGACTGTACAACGCACACCTGTGTTTGGTCTCATTCTGTCGCAGATCTGACAATCCCAACAGTACTGTTTACCACTACAACGCTGTTACTAATGTGGCTGTGATTTGTTTTCCTGTTCCCAATGCCAATAAACAAAGAAATATTAGTAAGTTGGACTCTTTGTGTTACAGTATATGGAAGACAGCCCATTTTTGCCACACGAGAAAACCCCTTCTTTGGTTAAGAATATGCATAAAATGTCACAATTATGAAAAAGCTCAAATTGTAAAATAAGAAGTTGAAATTATGGAATCATAACCATAGACATCGAAAAGTCAAATAATTGAGACAAATAATGACATGAAGTCTGAATAATGACATAAAAGGTCTAAACTGTTCGTATTTCTCTCATAACTTTTGTCATAATTTCATTATTTCAACTTTATGATATCATAATTAAGACTTCATTGAAATTATGAACTGAAGGCTACAAAATTATTATGAAATGGGCTTCCCTGATATTAAACAAAAAAGGCTTCAGCTAGTCCTAGACTAAAATGCATGTCTGAACTGTTTTCACTGAAAGCAACTTGCTCTGGCATATCTTAAAATATATTAGTGCTTGCATCTCAAGATGCACAGTAATGTTGTTATGTTTTTTCTAAGGCACGTTTATAAAAGCTACTTTAATGTCCTAAATGAACTAAAGTATAACCCTGGTTTAATATAAACTCTGTCTGTGAAACAGGACCAACAAATCTTTACGTTAATGTCTTGTTGCTTCATGCATCCAGAAGACAGCTAAATCGCTAAAGTGACATGTCAATCATTGTGTAGCCCCGCCCCCAGCTGAGTGACGAAAGCACGAGCGCAGGTGCACAGGCTGGGAACTGCATCCAAACCACACCAAATAAACCTCCTCTTACGGTAAGCTGGGCTTTCTCTAGAAACATCATGACGCTTAATCTTGATTTTATTTCGAAATGATCCAAGAACTTGCATAGAAACTTTAGGAAATTAGTGGTTTTAATTTAAAAACAGCGTAACCTACATTTGACATCGCTAACTGGGGTGGCTCAAACAGCCTCTGCTGTATAATAATCCATCGCTGCATGCTAAAACATGTCAACTGGCTTTTGACACACAGTCGCTCGCTAGTAGTTATGATGGATGCTATCTGTATGTTTGTTTGATCGATCGATGCGGTGTTAGTCACTCACTGACCCGAATGAAAATGGATATCAGTCCGTGTGTTAAGCGGATAGATGCTAACCAGAGCTCTACGGACTTAACCATTATCAGCCATATAGCAGCCAGCAGACTCGCTCACACAGGCTGCCGTTTATTGTGAACGTAGCAGCACTTCTCAAACGCAACGGTTCCCTGCTCCTATCTATCTTGTACGCCAAGCCTGAACCATGTGTTTGAATTAAGGCTTGATGTGTCTGCTCAGGTGGCCTGGTTAATTAACTTACTGACGCAGTAAACCAGAAATTAACATTAAGAGAGGTTGGTTTTTCCCTATATGGGAAAGAAACCCCTTGGTCTTCTACTAGAAAATGGAAATATATTTCCATAATCTTTCCCTAACAACGTCGTGTGCTCAGTTCCTGACAGGCTAAGCACAGGGTTTAGCCGGCACAAAACCTTTAAAATCCCTGGCTACTGACCGCCTAGTTCAATCCAGAAGGATACAGGGATACTCCCTCTATTCGCTTTGAATTCGTATTGTAATTCAGCAAACAGCAAAACAATAACAAACACATCGCCAAGAACCGTTTATGATGAATCAACCTTGTATTTATGGATATAATCAACCTTGCATTTATGTCAGTTGTCCTAATTGCTTCCATGGTAAATGTTTGGAGAATACACGTGAAGGACTTCAGTATAGTTTATTGGGAAAGACATATTATCCTGCTGTTATTTGTTCCTACTTTTCAGTTGTGCAGATCTTTCTGTGTTCACTAAAATAACCTGTCTGAATGTTGGTTACAAACATGGAATCAAAACCAAGAAGGAGAAAGCCCCTAGGTACCCCCTAAAAAAGGATTTAGGACTGAGACTCAAATTTGTCTGAAATTTGACTCAAAGGCTGTTTCATGTTGATTTGAATAGAATAATATTATTATGTATGGTTTGAAAATAAAATTTTATTTTTTAAGAATTTAAGAATGACCTTCTTTGGCAGTGAATCTGTTTTGTTGTTGCAGATGGCCTCAGCTAATGATGCTCGATATGGACAAAAAGAGTCTACGGATCAGAACTTTGATTACATGTTTAAGATCCTGATCATTGGTAACAGCAGTGTTGGAAAAACCAGCTTCCTGTTCCGCTATGCTGATGACTCCTTCACACCCGCTTTTGTCAGCACTGTCGGTATAGACTTCAAAGTGAAGACCATCTATCGGAATGATAAGAGGATAAAGCTCCAAATATGGGTGAGGAGTTTATCTCTAAATCATCCTGTAATTTTCGATTTTTTTTTTTCTGCAAGAGTCTTAAGTTTTGATTTGAGCTACATTTCATTGATTTTGGTTAAGGGCTGTTTTATTAATAGAAACCACAAGACATTTTTATTCTAACTATTGTATGTTTCAGGACACTGCTGGGCAGGAAAGGTACAGGACCATCACCACTGCATACTATCGTGGAGCTATGGGCTTCATTCTTATGTATGACATCACCAATGAGGATTCCTTTAATGCCGTTCAGGACTGGTACGATAAAATTGACACATTTGCAAAGACATAGTTTCTGTCAAAATGCAGGCTGTCCTGAGAGCATACACTATTTGCATCAACCTGATGTGATGTGATGTGATATGGTTAAGCAAAGTCCTTTTAGGCAAGTCCTGCCACTCAGCCGCTATCTTGGCAATGCTATATCGGACTAATAAATGGGAAAACAAACTAACTTGCCTGACGTCTTTGAAAGAGTAACTATTTTGCTTGTAAATTTGAAAGTAATGCATTACTTTACTAATTAATTGTAAAAAGTAATCTGATTACATAATTTGCGTTACTTAATGCGTTATAACCGATAATGCGTGGAACCAAACAACAATAGAATATCATGGCACTTTTCGTGGTTGCAGCTGGTTAGGATAAGAACTCAGATTTATATTTTAAGAGAGTTTTCACTTATTGTTTTACTACGTTATGACTACATAAGGACACAATGTCAAAATTGTTTATTTTATGTGCCTTTTTAAAGGGAATTTATTGTTTTTTATTATTATTATTTAATTTCGGTAGTATTCCTAATGACCTCTCATTGTTCTTAGGTCCACCCAGATTAAGACCTATTCATGGGACAATGCTCAAGTGCTGTTGGTGGGAAATAAGTGTGACATGGAAGACGAGAGAGTGGTTGCTTCGGAGAGAGGAAGACAGCTGTCCGAACAGTTAGGTGAGATTTTTTTTTACACTTTTGCGTCTAACAAGACTTTTTCATATAGCTCTCATTTTAATTTGAGGCTTTTGACTGTCACAGGCTTTGAGTATTTTGAGGCCAGTGCCAAGGACAACATCAACGTGAAGCAGGCATTTGAGCGTCTGGTGGACATAATCTGTGACAGGATGTCAGAGAACGCCGAGTCGGTGGATCCGTCCATCGTCGGGAACAAGCAGGGCCCTCAGCTTAATGAGCAGCCACAGCGCTCCAACAAGGACTGTGCTTGCTAAGGGTCCCTTTCAACCTCTCAACCATCCCCCTGCAGATTGAACAATGGACCGCTCGACGAAGGAAGGCTTTGGTAAGGAGATTTGATGGGATGCGGCTGAGAGCCCGTCTTCTCTTTTGGTTGACATCAGCGCATTTGTGTTTTTCTGATTATGTTGGTATTGGTAGCCAATGCTCCTCTTATCTCTTAATACTTTAACTGAACCTTTACAGTACTTTTTGGCTAAATTTCGGAATAATTAGAAGTATATTTTGTGCAAAATGAATTCCAACATGAGCATTTCTATGGATGTTTTGGGTTTCATCAAATATACACAAATATCCCGAATACATTGCCAAGAGATATTTTATTATTATAGTTTGGGGCTGTTGTGTGGAAACCATCAGCATAAAGGCTCATCCCAAGATAGGAAGTTTGAATGAATCCTACGCTTGAATGTTTCATAAAGTACTGTTTCGCTCTCTTATTTATTTTTTTAAATGAAAGAGTGAAAACCGAACGAAAACACTCATTTAACTCCCTATTACTTTTAAACAACAGCAGGTGTATTTTGTAAAACATATTATATAAGAAAAAAATGATTTATGTGTAATTCTAGATGTAATTAGGAAGAAATGACTATGATGCGCTTAATTGCTTCTTGTTTTTGTAATATGAAGGAATTAATGAATTTAAGTGTTTTTTCTGTTACATGTTCTGCTTTTACTCCGGTTAACTCCCCAAGTAAAAAGAGAGTGTTTGTGTGCATGTTAATATGTCATCCTAGTGTAGATATTTAGTTTCGCAACAAAACACAATTATACTTCAATAAAGAGAAACTTTATCAAATAATAGCAGCTAATGTGTGGACGAGATTACATTTTGAAAAGACGGTAATATTAAAGCCGAATCCGTTATCATTTAGGGATCGGAAAAACTACAAATACTGCAAAGATTAGTCACCAGGTTGAATATGCACCAGTTATTGATCATGCGTGTCATTTAAATCACTAGATTGTTAATTATGTTGTTATTATTAAATGTTAACTTATTGCTTATTTATTTAAATGTGTTTAAATTGGTGTACGTGTTCTGCGTTAGATCAAGAGGACTACTGCTATTCTTATAAAACAGGGCTGATTCGCTGAAATGTCTCACTTTTATAAAACACATAAGAGGATGAGTGATTGAAAACCTCATGTGCTGATTATTCCCTATGCAATTCATAAGTTTTGTTATACCAAATAGTCACTGGATATGTGGTGTTTATAAGGTGCGTAATTTATACCTTAAGTTTATATCCTGTTTACAGTCCGTCCTAACCAAATAGCAAACCACTGGGATTTACTTTTTTTTTTTTTTTTTTATACAGAGACGTTTGACACTAGTACGCTTTATATGTAATCACTGTTAAAGTACAAGTCGTAAATCTTAGTTTAGGCAGAAGTTTTGGTTTTGATACTCGTTTTGTTCGTTTGTTTTGTAAATTGTACAATAGTTCTCCAATGTCCACACTATGACACAAGAAAAGAAAACATTATGTATATACGTCATATAATGCAGTTTTTCACCCTGAGAGTGAATGGGTAGAACCACTGTATTAGCAACTGATATAAGCAGGACTCTCGATGTTATGAGTCTTATTCTGAGTGAAATGGCCACTTGCATCTGTTTGAGTTAAATAAATAGCTATGTTTGAATCCTATTGTGACTTACTATCATTGATATTGACCTATGACCTCATTTGGGATGCTGCTAGACAAATGGATGCCCAAAGGTGATGTCGGTTTTTGTATAATGATCACTTTGCTTAGTTTATATTGAATGCGTATTATGTCCTATGAAACATCCTAGAGTTTGAGAATACTCTTGTGTCTTCAGATTATTTAAAGGGATACTCCACTTTTTTTGGAAATAGGCTCATTTTACCACTCCCCCAGAGTTAAACAGTTGAGTTTCACCGTTTTCAAATCCGTTCAGCCGATTTTCTGATATTTAGAAGAATATTAGTAACCAGACGGTTTGTGGTCTCATTCTCTTTCATAGTAGGAAAAAAATATACAATGAGACCAATCAGTCAATGAGACCACAAACTGTCTGGTTACTGATATTCTTCTAAATATCAAAAAAATCATCTGAATACATTAGAAAACGGTAAAACTCAACTATTTAACTCTAGGGGAGTGGTAAAATGTGCCTATTTCCAAAAAAAAGTGGAGTATCCCTTTAATTATTTTTTGATGAATGACAAGGACGCAGATGCTAAACGAAGAGAGTCTTGGGAATTGAAATCATCCACGTGTTAAACTTACTGTATAAATCACCTTCTCTCAAAGCCTCGTCACATAATCTAAACGTTTTCTCTGAAAGATCAAAGAGCCGTTGAGATCCGCACAGATTCATGGATGAACGTTGCGGTGAACTTATAATTGGAGGCCTACAGAAACCTGTTAAATCAAACGCTCTGCATTATATTACGATAGCTGCGTTCGGCTCTTGTTTTCAGATGTTTATGGATAATACCGCTGATGTCTATAGCATTTGTGATGGAGAGATGATGTCATCCACCATGGATCTTTTGCATTGGAACAAGAGTTTTTTGGAAGTTTCTTGGGGACAGCATGATTCTTTCATCTGTATGGACGGGTGTTCTTCTGTCGTGGAGGACGGTTATACACACTTGACTCCAACAGAAGAGCTTTACACCACTCAGAATGGACAGATACGAGGAGAAGGTATTATGTTCAACGGCTCAAACTCAAGTTTCAACACGAACATGTCGAGGTTCACCTGCCAGTGGCTGGAGTGTATGAAAACCTACTGCACAATGAAGGAGCTCATCTCTCACCTGACTGCAGAGCATGTGTCGGGGCAATCCAGTTACGTATGTTTATGGGAAGATTGTTCCCGTCAAAGGAAACCATTCAAGGCCAAGTACCAATTGATCAATCACTTGAGAGTCCACACAGGTGAAAAGCCCTTTCGGTGCTCTTTCGGATGTGGAAGAGAGTTTGCACGGGCGGAAAACCTGAAAATTCATGAAAGGACACATACAGGTGACACTTTATTTGTTATTCCTGCTTTTTGACCATATTTTCTTTGTTACATGAAGGGATTTTAATCCTCATGATATCATTTCATTTTGAAAATCTTCTTTTGTTCCAGGTGAAAAACCTTTCAGATGCCCTTTTGAGGCCTGCGAAAGACGTTTTGCAAACAGCAGTGATAAATTAAAGCACATACGTGTCCACTCAACTGACAAACATTACATTTGCATGTACTGCTATAAATCATACTCTCACGCCAGCTCCCTCAGAAAACACTCAAAGGTAAATTATAACTTACATTTGATATGTTTTTTCTTATAAGTTTATTTAAGTCGTTTTACTCAATCTGTTTTTTTTTTATCCAAATTGTGCTGACAGAAAATATAAAATGTACCTTGTGATTCAATACCTGAATGATATATTATGTTAATAAGTTAGAGGTACTTTAACTCTCACTTTAACTTTCTATTTGCATTTCTATCTTTTCTATCTCTTTTTCTTCAATGCAGGTCCATCTACCAGTCATGGAATACACTCAGAACTACAGCTATGTGACGAGCTATAGAGATCCAGCCTTTTTTAAATAATATTTTAAGTTGTGCTCTACACTCTTAGAAAAAAGGGTTCATTGGGGTTCTTTATATGCTATTATTCAGTCATATATTACTTTATTCTGCAACATTTTATAGTTGTAATTAAATCATTGTTTATTAAACTGTTGTGGTAACTTAATATCACATTTTTATCATGCTGATTTTTGGAGGAGAAAAACTGAAATGGCACTCTTCGTGTGATATTTATTAACTATATAACATTATATAAATATACATTTTCTTACCCCCATATCTTGAATTTTGCGATCTTTGCATTCATAAATACAGTATATTTTAGGTTCTTGATGTTTGTCAATAATATGAAATATTTCATCCGGAAAGGACAAAACAAATGATAATGAATGAACCCAAAAGGTTCCATATAGAACCTTTTTCCTGGTTACAAAGAATGACATTCTCATTATTGAACCCTTAAAAAGAGTTCTGTATAGAATCTTTTAGGGGTTCCAAATACATAGCGCTGATAGAACTTTTTAAGGTTCTATATAGAACCTTTTCTTCTAAGAGTGTAGTACAAAAAAAGTACTTTTTTCATATCCATTTTTGTCAGAAATGAGTGTTTAAGTGAAATGGTCCATTTAACATTTTACTGGACAGTTACATGAAATATTAATGAAAAAATATTAAAGCATTTAACAAATTTGAAAACCAAATACAGTTTGCATGTTAGAATCTTATAAGTTGCATGTGATATTAGTAGCTAAAACTCAACACAAATGTCGAACATGTTTTAATGAAGAATCATCTCTACTTTGTTGTTGTCTTGTAAAGTGGTCAAGTTCTCTTCAAGTGCAATAAAACATGAAAAGTCACATTTCTGTTTCCTTCCGCACATTTTTGATTAGGCACACTATTAAGAGCATTGTAAATGAGACGGCTATAATGAAAGGTAAATTGGAATGCTAATGTGCTCCTCATAACATTAGTTGAAGGTGATTCTGGAAAAGACGACGTGTTCTGTTCACCTAGACAGAATAAATCACCCCTGCGCATTGATCTGGTGTCTCTGATGTCAGCAGTAATTGTGTTGATAAGAACAGGCTAACCATCACAGCTAATCTCTCTGTGGATAAAAGCATCTAATACTAATACATTAGCATCAGGCTACATTTAATTTAAACTGAACTTAAATTTCAATTCCTGTGCGGTAGAATAATTGTGTTTGGATTCTTTGTAGAATTCAGGAACACAATCTTGAGATTAGGTTAGTATACTAATGGTTCTAAACTATTCAGTATAACTGCACGCATGTAGTTAAAATTCTGTATGAATGTGTTTTATATTTACTATTTTATAAATAATTTTATATCGATTCAAAAAGGACATTTTAAGTCCATCCATTGTCCAAACCGCTTTATCCTCTGCAGGGTCACGGGACTATACGTGATAAAAATGACTTTTTAAGAGTGATCCCCTGCGATTCTCATTTGAAAGGTTCTCCCACTGGACCGAACAGTTCAAGCTGTCATTTCAATGTGCAGCTGTCAGAAATACCTGCATGCATTTCTCATTTCCAGCAGTATGACGGGCCTTCAGATGTCATTTGCATACTTCATTGATTGATGTTTTTCCCTTGAGTGTTTCCTGAGTATTATAGCTCTTAAAATCACACTCTACATCATCATTGCAGATGTTAATGTGTTCACTATATGGTTACAAAAGTTTGTTAGAATTAAAAGTTTGTTAGAAACTTGACTTGTAAAACTGTCTACATACAGGGAGCCACATGGTGGCAGAGGTGAGACTGTTCTTGCGTTGACAGGAACATTATCTTGGATTTAAAACTTGCACCACCGAATTCATGACTGTTACATGTCAATACAGACATTTTACCTTTTTTTAACCTAATATTATAATGAGGCAATCATGATTATTGATCATGTGTAGAGTGATATAATCAAAATATTAGGTAATCAATACTTCTCAACTCTAATTGAGTTTAATCTCTCGTTAAATCTAATTGTTTGTTTTAACATGGTACATTTTGAATTCAATTTCAAACAATTACATCCATTTGTCATTGACCATTCAGGTTAGCCTTTGGAAAAGCAACTCACATAATAGGACATTGTAAAAGTGTGCATTGATGTAGTCTCCAGTCAAATGTGCTTCTGTGTGGTGACAAACCTGACAGCTGTGATAATGAACAAATGACATAAGTAACCAGTGCAGAAGTACTTGAAAGTCTGTTTGAAGCCTCAGGCCCTCTTCTCCATGTGGTTTATACATCCATTAGTGAGCTTGATTTGGTTACAGTAACATCAGGGCATGCAGGGCTGCTGCACTTTCCTGATGGATGAGTGTACGTGATAAAGAGGACTGGCAGGTGGAGGCTTCATGACGTCAGATGAGCATCATATTGTTTGTAGTACTGTACGTTATGGCTTCCCTAAAGTAAAGGCCAGCTGTTCAACAGTGGATATTATAAACCTGACTTGACAATAGAAACAAAACTACTCTTCTACAGTGTAAAAATGAATATGCTTTATCTAATCAATAAAATTGTGGCAACAGATTACAAGCAATATTATTTATTAAATTGAACAAATTAGAATTGAGTAATAGTTAATCAAATTAATATTCTAATTAATTCTAATTTGTACAATTTAATTAATAATATTGCTTGTAATATGTTGCCACAATTTTATTGATTAGATAAAGCATATTCATTTTTACAGTGTATCGTGGTCATGGTCACATAGTAAATTACATTATGATTTCAAGTGGCAGCTTCTGTTTTACAGCTGAACTGGAATAGAGTGAATATAAATATTCTGTTAGTCTTGTCGAGTCAAACACTGGTCAGCTTGTTGTGCTCTCAGTCCCTCAAACAATTCTGCGTGGCCGACTTCTGGGATTTGAGGCTTTCCTCATGTTTATGGTAATTGACAATGATAGGGCCACATGAGACTGAGAAAATAAAAACATACTTGTTCTAAAATAAACCTTCTTGGTGATTGGTGATTCCCTTCTTTGAGTTTTCACAGAGGTCGTTTGAACAAGAAACCTCTTACCATATAATTTAATTACAAAAACTTTGACCTTCTTCCCACCCCATATATTTTATTCTTTAAGGATGAAAATAAAAATGGGATGATGATAGGAATAAATTCAGAATGACTGGAAAGTAGTAACATGGAAAGATAATGTTACAAAGAATAATTAAGACAACTCTTAACTGGTGAAAATCCAGCTCAGTACATCTCATCTGCTTTTCAGGACGTTCTTTGAAGTCTGTATATGTTCAGTCAGTGCATCTCTCTGATTCATTTTAATGTTTAGCCTCCTCTGTCCAAAAAACTAGTGTACATTTTACATAGATGACTTTCAAATGAAAATTTAGTATGTTAAAGTTGGCATAAAACGCACTCGGTTACTAATGTAACCTCGGTTCTCTCTAGAAGAGGGTATACGAGAGGAAAACCTCTTTTCCACGAGATATTGAAGCCAAAAATTATCCTTAATTTTGAATTAATGTAAAACATGTTGCGGCAGCATGCAGACATAGGCAAGACGGCTTGCGTGCCTATTGGCTGTCCTGCGGAAACTGCAGCAGCCTATTGAGAGTGGTGACGTCCTTGGTGACGTCAGATCTAATGGGGGCGTTTCGCGCCGTCTACGTCACGTCCCGCCGAGATGGTGCAGATTGTGCTGAGCCCAGAACAGGAGGCCTGTAAAGGTTTCGGAACCTGACGCCATCCTAGCGATTTGAAATGTTGTCCGAGCAGGTTTGTGCCCAGATCTGGACTCTGGCCGCAACATAGTGGCGTCCGCAGAGTTGTGGCCGGCAGAGCGAGAGCGTGGTCTCTGGTCCCGGGCTTGACGGCGCTGTGATGCGATGGTGGTTTATGAATGATGTGCAGGGATAAACATTTTTTTTTTTTTTTTTTTACAAATGCTGGAATATTCATAAAAAACAAGAATTGTCCATTTTGATTCCATGGTGACTTTAACATAATTAGAATAGGGCAATAACAACGATGCCCTAATGTTAGAAACAATAACATGTAGTCTCCTCCAGATGGACTGAAACTTGATTAACTTCCCCAGATAGGACCATTTTGTTTTGTTTTTTGCAAGACACCAATGAGATAAATACACAGCTAATGGAAACTTTTGCAATAAACGGATAATTCGCACGAAAATTAAAAATTTGCAATTTACTCACCCCCATGTTGTTCCAAACCTGTTTGAGTATCTTTCTTCTGTTGACTCTCAAAAGAAGATATTTTGAAGAATGTTGGGAACCAGACAATTCACGGCCCCCATTGACTTCCATAGTATTTTTTTTCCTACATGGAAGTCAATGGCTACCGTCAACTTTTTGATTACCAACATTCTTTAAAATATTATATTGTGTGCTCAGTCAGCAAGTGATTGCAGAATTTCATTTTTGGGTGAACTATCCATTGAAGTCTTCTACTTCTCCTCCCAACATGATACGTATACTCATAGTACTACTCATATACTCTTCTATTCAGTTTTTAGAATTTTTATTATATTTTGTGTTATGAAAAAACTGAATATTTTTTTAATCTAATCTTTTGTTTTATCTGCATGTGGAATTGTTGGGAAAAAAACTAATTGAAACAATGATCATCCACAACATTTAAAAGGTCCCCTGAGTAACTTTTCAGCAATAAAACATTTCCTTTGGGCAGTTAAAAGCATGAGAAGGCCGATTTATGTGTTTGCGTATCGTCATGACTCAGCTTATATATTTGCCATTCTTTGTGTGTGTAATATTCTCTCATGACTTTACTGAGGAATAGGGTGATTGGAGATATTTTGGGTAGTGAGGCTCTGCTCTTTATCAGAATTCCTCAGTAGGTGTCGACAGAAGAGCAACAAGGCATATCAAAGGCTGCAGACTGCATGAGGGGAATGCATGTGAGCAGTAGCCTAAAAACAATAGGCCTAAGTAGACAATGCAGTGCTTGCTAAGTCTGCATTAGACTTTATATCATGTACCTCCATGAGAACCACGCAGTCTTTAAGTGGGACATATAAGGCAGAATGGTACAGTGTCATCCAGGATGTTTTTCTCATATATGTGACTCACATCAACAGTGGCAGCAGAGGGCAAAGGTTAGGACTCCAAGACTGACTCATGTTGTTATGTCAAGAGCATGTTTGACAAATTCACAACCCGGCATTTACGTAAACAACGGAAAATATTTTATACATTGCTATTGTAAATATAGCTAATTTATAACAATTTCAGCTTAACGTTCTTGTTTGCCTCTAGATTAGAGATTGGTTAGACTTTTACTTCTGTTCATATTGGCCTACTGCCTCATGGTAGTTTAAGTTAAGAAGAAAAAAATCCAACACCTACATTATGTAAAGATGTAAAATATTACATGTTTGTTTATTTGCACCATCAGCAGGACAAATGTTTTTTTGGGAGACAACATGAAAATCTCAAATATCTTTGCAAACAAACTTTAAAAGTCCCTCAGGGCTTGTTGGTGTGTTTGGTTTTTGCTTTGCCTCGGGATGGCCATGTTGATTTAGGTGTGGACAAACTGTGGTGCTCTCCAGGGTAAAGCTGCATGGGAATCAGAGCTGTGAGTTTTAGACAAGGCTATTATAGATCATTAAAGGGTTACTTCACCCAAAAAATGAAAATTCTGTCAGTATTTACTTACCCTCGTTTTGTCCCAACCTCGTAAGACCTTCGTTCATCTTCGGAACACGAATTAAGATATTTTTGATTAAATCTCTCCTGCATACTAGTCCATAGGCTTCTTGAGGAATTGAAACTTGCTGGCCTCGTAAAGCCATTAAAGACATCGTTAAAATAGCCCAAGTGACTACAGTGGCTTAAACTTAAGTTTATCAAACGACGAGAAACTTTTTTGTACGCAAAAAACAATAAAAATAACGACTTTATTTCAACTATTCGTTTATTTCTCTCTCTGCCTCGAGTCAGGTTACTAGTTTGATAGCGTAAGCTTCTGTTATTGTACGTCACACGCATCACACACATGACCAGCGTCGGCCAATAGTGAGCCTACGTGTGACGTAGCTCTACGCTATCACACTACGTTAACTGACTAGAGGCCCATAGAGAAGGAAGTGAATAGTTGAAATAAAGTCGTTTTGCGCACAAAAAGTATTCTTGTCGCTTGATAAAGTTAAGATTGAGCCACTGAAGTCACTTGGACTATTTTAACTGTGTCTTAAATAACTTTTCGAGGCCAGCAAGTTTCAATTCCTCAAGAAGCCTATGGAGTTATCCAGCTCTCAGATTTCATCAAAAGTATCTTAATTTGTGTTTCGAAGATGAACGAAGATCTTACGGGGTTGGAACAACATGAGGGTGAGTAAATACTGACATAATTTTTATTTAAGGGTGAACTAACCCTTTAAAAAAGTAAAATTTTCATCTGAGATTGCATTAAATTAGTTGGAAAGTTATACATCTTGATGTAAAAAAAAATATTGTTTAGCATTATTACGCGGCTTATTCCACTGCTTGATTCTGATTGGTCAATCTTGGCATCCAGTTGTCTTGTCATCCATATAGTTAGTTGCTTAGCCCCCCAGAAACAAGTAGAAACTGACGGTAATAGGCCTACCAAAGGTTTTTCTTCCAAATTTCCACTAGGCAACATTCTTAGACACAACTTTCTGTTTTGTACATTATAATAATAATAAAAAAAAAATTAAATATAGGCCTACAAAGATTCAATATTTAATGCCCACTTATTTATTCATTTGGTGAGTAGTTGTTTAGTCAGCAAGATAAATATACAGTCAATCTGATTGTACATTATCCCCTGTTTTATGATTAAAACTACATTTACAATAGATCCAATATGCAAAATCAACATAATTTGGATTACTATATCAACAGAATTCTGATTACTATCAGATGTGTGCTCTTTAACATTCACCCAAACAAACAGGTGGAATAAATATCCTTAATAGTGGCAGGGAAACTGCAGACATCAGCATCCACATTGCTCCCTGAAGGCAACATTAACTTTTGAGCACATGAGTGTATTGAATTAGCCTTCTATTGATGCAGCAACACGTAATCCACTTACGCAGCGCCCTCTCTGTCTCTGGGCAGTCCTTTTGTGTCACTGTTAATCTGACCATATTTATTGTCCCTTTTTTTTGCATTAAAAAACAATCAAAATTCTATTCTCAATTATATACTGTCTATCATTTAGAGCCACCTCTAGTTACATCTCGTATAAAGTATCCATTCTACAGCATTTCTGGTACAAAATAGATGCATTAAAAGTGGAACAGATTAGCATGATGTTTCTCTTTACGTTGAGAAATCATATTTTAAAGCATCTCTCTCACAATTGAATTGTTTTTAGCCATGACATCACTAAGTTTTGTTTGTTCGCTAGACCTTTAGTGCGTATGCAAACTAGCCACTTACTGTAGACTAACTGTTTAAGGGAAGAGATGAAAGGCCTGCAGCGGAATAGTGAAAACACCAGTGACGAAGCAGCTGGAATTGCCCTTGGGAGTTCTTAGTAAAACAGGCACCAGAGGCCGGAGTCCCCAGAGGCCTCAAAAAATGAGGGAAAGATTAATAGCAGACAGTCACTAAAAAAAGTGCGTAGTTTCAAACTCGTACTTAAAGGAAACTATTTGAAAAATGTCCATGGCTTCATACGTGCTTTGGAAAATATAGTGTGTTATAATGTGAAAAGCGCAATTCAAAAACACTGTTTTCAGTACCTTATTTGATTCTGTCTGCAGCATGTAACATCACTGAATCACTCTTCTCCTTGGTCTCTTTCACAACAGACATCAGCATAATGTCCAATATGTTTTCCTCATGCTTTATGAAAGTGGCTGAATGCATTATTATTCTATGTGAGCTTGCTTTAATATTCACAGACGGCCATTTACATTTTAAGCTGTTCTTTTAACAGGTTTAATACCTTGTCCTGATAAAATGCATTAATATAGAGCCGTCAGAATGAATAATGCAAATGCCTCGCTATACCAGTTTACCTTTTTTGTTATGTGCTTAAAGCTCGGATAATCATTGAATGTGTCATATGCTAATGTTGAGGCTTTTTGCCACACAATCCATTCAAGAAATTTTGTTTACAAGTGTGTGGAAAGAGAACAGGACATTTCATGCTAAAGAGAAAAAGGTGCCCGAACAAATCATGGGAAAATCTGTCTCTGCCCTCAAGGGTCTCTCTCTCTCACCCCCACTTTTTGCTTATGACCATGGACGTATCCGGCCCCCACAGCGCAGCCCCCGCTGTGGGTCCCTGGTGTAGTTGTACGACTATGGGAGAGGTATAAGAGGGGCGTTGAGGAAATGCACCGGGCACTCTATCATGACCAAGAGTCAGGACGGATCTCTTAACCCTTAATCGCGGTTTAAAAACTACGACACTTTAAGGGTTTGGGGTCATTATGACCCCAGACTTTTTAAAGAGTGATTGCATAAGGAAATAAACATTTTTATATGGAAAACTATATATCATTTTTTAAATTCACTTCTCAACTAATCATTTATGCTGTGTTTTTTTGGAATTTTTTAAGTTTTCTACCTATTTACTGCACAATTACATAACTAGGCCATAAATTGACACATGAAAAAATGTCTTTTTAAAGAAAAAAACACTTAAATTATGATGATAATTAAATCTAAACAGTTTTTGGACATTGCTTTATGTGTTTGGGATAGAATACTACCATCTGGTGGTTAGTCGAAAAACAGTTTTTCTTATAGTTAAGGAATTAAAGTGCAATGACCACATCTTTCCAATAGGGGCCAATAGAGACTCATTCATTTTCACTTCATTTTTCTTGATGCTTCAAATCCTCATCACAACTTGATATATATGATATACATATATTTTGTGAATTGCACAAAATATGTTTGTTAAAATTAGAGTTTGTTGTTGTCTGATACATTTTGAATTATTTGTTTATGCAAATTATTATACATACATTTGCATAAATACTACAAATCAGCACTATGACATGACTGTATACACACACTTCATTTTAGAAAATTATTTATCAACTATTATTATTTTTTTTTTAGAACAAGACATTTTAGAACAAATAAATTTAATAAACCAAGTACATAAACCAATATAATACAAAACAACAGCACTAATAAACTGTAATGAACAGGATGCATACATGTGTGTGTTTGTGTGTGTGTGGCTGTGTGTGTGTGTGAGATAGAAAGCTCATTCCACTTTGTGTTTATGCTCTAGGACCAGCCCTTGAATTAAAAAAAAAATATTTTAGATTTATGCCAGTTTTGTTTGTTTTATTTGCCAATTTCTGTAAAAATGCTCTCTGTTGCAGTCATGGCATGTGTGTGTTTGTGTGTGTGTGTATGTGTGTGTGTATGAGATAGAAAGTTTGTTCTACTTTCTATTTGTGCTCTAGGACCAGACCTTGGTTTATATGTGGAACATTTCAGATTTATAATGGATTTACTTTTATTTTTTTGACAATCAAAATGGAAAAAATGATTTTTTTTCATTTTCCCATTCATTTTCAATGTGGGGTCATTTTGACCCCAAACAGCTTAAATGGTAAAGTTTTTTTTACACACCTTTAGAACAACCAAATCAAGCCCAGTTTTTTTGTGCATGTTTAGATAGATTATTTAGGAAAAGTCACCGAGTTTCATGTCCCTGAGATGAAGGGAACATTTTTAAATTTTCAAGGAAAAGTCCAGCGGGGTCAGAATGACCCCAAACAGCGATTAAGGGTTAAAGCTAAACGCTTAATTTTGGAACTGATGGAGCAGCTTGGATGTCACATTCATTAAAGGTAAAAATTGCCTTTCCCCCAGTCTTTATTTATGTTTTTATGTTATTACATTTATAATTATTATCTTAAATCACAATATTAAATCAGAACCCAAATAGATGAGTAAGCTTGTGAGTTAACAAAGAACATTCATTTCACCTCAGATAACGCACAGTAAATGTTTCCTAGCATTTTTCATTGCATTTTTAACTATAAAGCAGTATCTAATATTTGTGTGTGTGCTCTGTTGTCTGTCTGGTCATATAGCATACAGTGCCTTTGCAACAACTAACCCACCATTGATGTCAATGTTTCATGTGTTCAGCGCAGCACATTAAGATTGTCAATGTAAGTACAATTTTAGAGGACTTTAATGTTATTGTTGCTCCATCACGGTTTGAATGCATCAACTTTCCTTCACTCAGTTTTGTTAACAGGGCTGATCATATCCATCATTGTAGGGAGGACAAAGATTTTCTTAGAAAACCAAAATACAAATAAATGAAAACAAAAACAAAGATCTCTTATCTGTATAATTAATTACAGTATTCTATTAGCCATAACTTCCTGAGCAATAGCGGATGTCTGATAAGCATATTAAAATACATGAACCTTGGAATGCCATGTCTTCTGTTATTGGTCGTTGACTCCATTGGCCGCACGCCTGCATCTGCTTACATAATATGTGGCTTGTCGCAATTTTAAATGCTAATAGTGAATAAATACAGAATTAAAATTCAGTTTTATTGGCCGAGTAAGAATTTCCTTAATTGGTTATTCCAGAAAAAAAAAGTTTTCTTTTAACCAGTTATTCGTGAGACAATTATTCATGATACATTTAATACAGCATACAATAGACAAGCCATATTTAATTAACATACTGTATATGAAGCCATTATGAAGGTCTAAGTATGCTCGAAGGAAGAAGAAATAAAATCTGAAAAAAAAAAAAAAATATGTTGCTCTTCCCTTTGTAATGGTGAGAATCTAGTGTTCATAAGAGATAACCAGCAAGAAACACATGTTTGACCTTTCGGAAAGGTCAGAAGTTCACCCAAGAGAAGCAGCCCGTTCCCATTATAGTACGGATGTGGGTGCAGCTTTGAGAGGGTGACCAGCCTTAATTCTTAAATCTGTCAGACATGGAATAATAGTTCAAAAAATCGAATTAATTTTTTCGAACATTTTGACAAACTCAGACTAAGAAATGTTTGCATATGTGTTTAATTTTGAATATCACATCAGGATTTATGGCTCCTAGAGTATAATATATAGGAGAATAGGGAGCTGATATGGAGGAGGAAAAAACACCTCACTTTTATTCAGGAGTCCATTTTAAATAATATTAGCAGAGAGACATCTGGTGTTTGTTGTATAGTATCACACCTTCCAAATGGATCAAAAAAAAAAACCTGTTGAGAAAATTCATGGAACATTTTTGCCATATTGACCATCCACTCTGTTCTTACAGGGCTCCTTTAGTGATGCAACTCTTTAGGTTGTGAAAATAAGTCTACAAAATGGACAACACTACTGCTAACCACAATTTGGGACTCAATCTCACGTGTAACATGACTGGGAACCACAAATTCATCTTCACGTTCATCCCCATAGTCTACAGCTGCAACTTTATAATCGGAATTGTAGGCAACAGCCTGGTAGTCGCTGTCATCTACTTCTGTTTGAAACTGAAGACTGTTGCCAACATATTTGTTTTGAACTTAGCCGTGTCAGACTTGACTTTCCTCCTAACCCTGCCCATTTGGGCCACATACACGGCAACAGGCTACCGGTGGCTTTTTGGAAGCTTCCTATGTAAAGCCATTGCTGGCATGGTTCTCTTTAATCTATACACTAGTGTTTTTTTCCTCACCGCTCTCAGCATTGACCGGTATCTGGCGATCGTTCATCCCGTCCGGTCCCGGCGGTGCCGTACGGTGGTCTACGCCCGTGTGACGTGCATCTTGGTTTGGGTAGTTGCTTTTCTTTTAAGCCTGCCCACAGCCCTTATCCGTAAAACCCACTTAATCCAGAATATCAATGTCACTGTATGTGCCATCCTAGACAAAGGAGATATTCCCAATGTGCTGGTAACTCTCAGTCTGATGAAAAGTGTCCTTGGGTTCATTCTGCCCATCACCATCATCCTCACGTGCTACTGCCTGATCGGCCGGGCTCTGCTCAAAGCTCGGGACATTCAGAGGAATTCGAGATCGAACGGGGACGAGGTCTTGAGCATGCTGGCCGCCGCTGTGCTGTCGTTTTTCCTTTGCTGGGCACCGCATCAGATCTTCAACTTCATGGACATGCTGCTTCTGCTGAAAGTGATCATCAACTGCGATGTCATTGAGATCATTGACACCGGAATGCCGTTCACCATATGCATTGCCTTTTTCAACAGCTGTATGAACCCAATCCTGTACGGTTTTGTTGGGAAGAACTTTCGCAAGAACTTGCTGAAGCTGTTGAGGTGTTCCTCGACTTCTGTGGCCTCTCACCCCACCCTCAGTTCCAAGATGAGCTCTCTCTCGTATCGAGCCACGGAGTCTTTCCACCTCTCCGTCATTAAAACCTCCTCACTACCTAAAGCCACATGAGAAAACAAGAAGGCAATGAATCTCCAATGAATCATCCTTTTAAACTCATTGATTCAATTCAGAAGATAACTCTTGTTTATTGTGTTCTGTCCATTGATACTGGAATGGGAACAACTATAGTGATTATTACTCTTTTAGGGTATATGTGTAAGTTCAGTGCAAACTGTCATTACTGATATGCTGGTCTATGTAAATTTTGTCCTACTGCATTTTGTCAAAGCAATTTTATGACCAACTTTTCACCTTGCCTGCCAAAGGGACCATAACATGCTGAATCTATACAACCAAAGCTGAAAAATTGTCATTTTAAATACTTTTATGTTTCACCATGTACTCTGTTACCCTGGTCCATGCGTCTCATAGACCTATTGATCAGTCCATGGGTTTTCAAAGTTTTTTATGATCATTCATAAGTCAGGTACTTTAAAGGCCCATGCATAATAATGAATCTATTTAGACAGAATTTATAAATAAATAAAAATGTAAATATGTATATCTTGACACTTTACTGTCTATTAACAGTACGTTTATGATGCTATTAACTTTAGTATACCCACAAGTATTTTCTTCTGTGATGTTTCTAATCTATTAATTCTCTATAAATCTAAACTTTTCCACAGTATCCCAATAGCACTCCCTTGTGGCCCCCTGAGGGTCTGCGGCCGCAGTTTGAAAACCTCTGGATTAGATTGGGGTCCAACAGGATATTGTCATTTTCACATTCACACAGTTGCTATCATGGTTACTATCACTGTCTTGATATAAATGATCATCTATAATAAGTAGTTGTATTTTTTTCCCACCATAATGTAGCTACTCCAAAAAAGGTCTGGGTAAAATTATTTATTCTTTTGATAAATGGTATTTTGCAATATATTATTCTATATAATGTACTTGAGTCTGAAAAATGTTTAGGTTAAGTGGTGTCTTTCAACAGGAAAACAAAAAATAAATATATGAAAGTATTCTCTATTTACTAATTCAAGGCTTTTGTAATCATGGCTTCAAATTATTTTATTTTTTAATGTTTATGAAGTAATAGACAATACTTCTAAGTCAAAAAGGAGTTTGAACATGAACTAAAACATTATCACTTTAAATTACACATTTAAAAATTAGTAGTTGAAGTGTATTTAATGGAAATGTTAAAAGCGAGTGGTGGTAAGTGTGGGGGGCGTGTCTGTTGTCTGGGGTCATGTGACCATGGAAAGTCATGTCACTATAAATCCTCTGTCAGACACGTACTGTTTCTCTCCCAGCGTTTCTAACAGAGGACTTGTGTCCAGTTCGGTCAAGCTGTTCCATGAGTCATGGCAGGTAGGCAACATTACGGACGTCACATATCGTCTATGCCGGTAAAATGAAGTAAATTACGGTTGTGTTTACGCAAGTAACATGCAGAGTAATAACAAACCACGCGCTGCTTCAGAGGTCGCAGGACTCGTTGGATATTTTGCATTTCATTTCAGCATTGTGTAGACTGCGTTGTCCTGTAATATTTACCGATTTAAACAGTTTAGAGTCTGCTATATTGCGTAAATGGCCTAGTCGCCTCTCGTACGCAGTATGCGTGCATCTGTTGGCCTGTCATGCAGGAAGAGCTGCCGTTAGTTTGTCACCTCTATCCCGGTTGATTTCAGTGCGACAGTACAGAGAGTAGACTATCGATCACACCGCGAATACGGTGCTAAAAGAGCGTTTTGTCTCGCTCGGATGTATTGCAGTCAGTTTATCTAACACGCGCTAGTGCATACGTTGTTTTTTAAATTAACACTAACATTAAAGTTGTTGTGCAATTGATTGCCACATGAAATAATTACATGAAAGTAATGTGCGTAATGTTCCACGCCTGTTTAGTGCTAACGTTATCTGTTCAAAATACAAAGCGAGTGCTGCGACGGGACATATTTATCGTCAGTCCAGCTCCACTCCGGGTTTTGTGCTTTCTCATTAGTGATGGAAATCATGAAAACATGTACGCTAAATCCGTTTCACTCCGCAAGCTCGTGTCCTCAAATAAGCTGGTCTGAAAAAAAAACGCTCTTTATCTAAAGGAGTAAACAAAGTCCTAGTAACGTTATATCAGCCCTAGCTTGGATCAACGACGATTGGTCAATCAAAGGATTTGGACTCAATATTACGACTAACTGTTGCATGCAACTTTTTCAATGCAAGACTTCCGATTCATTTAGGTATTGCGTAAGGCATGGCGTACTGCGGTATTTATACATAATGTATCCACCCACGTCATTTTTTAATTCACACACACTTGTAATCTTGAATCAAAATAACTTTCCCTTAATGAATCTCTCCTTTCCTTTCCTCTGGTGTTGTTTACTGGCTCTGTCATGAGAACACCGCATTAGCAAACCACAATGATCCAATCAATTAGACAAAATCATGAATTGTGGAGAGACCTCTGCTATTTAATTATGATCAATTACAAGTTTTCAGATATGATGGGAAACCATAATGAAATAGCAAGGTAAACTACAACATATGAGAGCTGAAATTAATACAAAAGACTGTTCCAGAATAAGACATAGGCGGTTGCTTTAGGATGTGTGTATATACACACTTTCATTTTAAAATAAAGTTGATAAATGCTACTTTGATTATGCAATATAAAGATATTACATGTATGAGAATGCGTGAGTGATGGTAATGATTGTGTTTTGTTTAATCCAGACCAGGCTTTTGTCACTCTTGCTACAACTGACAACTATGCCAAAGGAGCAATGGTACTTGGCAAGTCCTTGAGGAACCACAACACATCAAGGAAACTAGTGGCCATGATTGGCCCCCATGTCTCAGAACCCTCCAGGTAGAGTGTTTTTTAGCACAGCACAGAGACGTGGGTTTTCAACTGCTTTGCTTACTTTTACTTAGGGTATTTGTGAATGTCTATAGATCAGTCAACCTCACTTTGTGCTTTGTGTGCTACATTTCAGAGCAGTGCTTCGTAAAATCTATGATGAGGTCAGGCTGGTGGATGTGCTGGACAGTGGGGATGCTGCACACTTGGCTCTGATGAAGAGGCCTGACCTGGGCGTCACCTTCACCAAACTTCACTGCTGGACTCTTACAGAATACTCCAAATGCGTGTTTATGGATGCAGATACCCTAGTAAGTCCTGCCTCTCAGTGCTGGTAGTGATGTTTTCACGATGTCTTTGAGGGTCTAACAGTGTTCCCTCGTCGCCAGGTTTTGTCCAACATAGATGAGTTATTTGAGAGAGAGGAGCTCTCTGCTGCACCGGATCCCGGCTGGCCTGATTGCTTCAACTCTGGTGTGTTCGTCTTCCGTCCCTCCAATGAAACGTATGGGAAGCTTCTCACCGCCTGCACAGAGAGTGGCAGCTTTGATGGTGAGTGACACTCTTTAGTCTCGTTATATTTATTGAAGAAGCAATGGGGGAGGTGTTTAATATTCCTGGACTTCTAAAATAACCGTAGCCATATATGTAGGAATTCGTTAGAGAAAAATATGGTCCCACTCCTCCAGCACAACTTGTTGGCTACACAATATTTAAAACTTGGTCTGAAAGTTGTGCAACTTGAGCTCAACATGGCAATGACTGAGTTCTTTATTAGTCAAGTAGGCTGAACACAAGGTGGCTCTGTGGTTTTTCTTTTTTTGGGTGCACCACGCCACCTGAGGAGTTATTCCTAAACTCAGTGTGGGATGAAGTAAACAAAGGCCTCTTATATGAGAGACTCCTACTTGACCTTTTGTTTGTACTTTTGACTCCCTCAGAGTTTATACCTGATTACATTATATATTATGAAATACCTCAATCCCAGTGCATTTGTGTGGCTAACTATTGAAGATCTTCATCACTTCATCAGTGTTTCTGTGCTTTGTCTAACCCAAATTGATGGTTTGCTCTTTATTTAGAGACCTAATCTTGGACAAAGATATGAGCCTCAGATGTTATCAGCAGGCCTCTTCTGAAGGTCTTGGAGGCTATCATATTTCTGTTTTATCTTGGTCACTCAGAGAGATAAAAAACATGATGCAATTAGTGTTTTTAAAAGATGTGTTTGGGACATCATACAGACTCAGAGGGTTCTTGTAGAGTGATTGGATTTAGTCCCAATAGCAATGCCTAACAGTCTATGACTCCTCATCAGAATTTGTATGGTTCACCTAAAAAAAAAGTCATTTACTCATCCTAATGTTGTTTCAAATCCAAATTTGTCTTTGAAACACAAATGAGGATGGTTTTTAATGAACCATGAGAGCATTGTCTCGCCATTGGAAGTCTATGTAAATGAAACTTTTGATGCTTCAAAAAATTAATAAAGAGATTTGTAAAAGGGAAAAAGGTACGAATCGAGAAGTTTAATGCAAGCTCAACTGTTTATCATATTTCATGTGCATTGATAAATTTTATGTGTAAATAAAAACCTTCACCTTCTACCTGAATTAAACCACGCAGTACTTTTCTTAAAGGGATACTCCACTTTTTTTTGGAAATAGGCTCATTTTACCACTCCCCCAGAGTTAAACAGTTGAGTTTTACCGTTTTTGAATCCATTCAGCCGATTTTCTGGTATTTAGAAGAATATCAGCAACCAGACAGTTTCTGGTCTCATTGACTTCCATAGTAGGAAAAAAATACTATGGAAGTCAATGAGACCAGAAACTGTCTGGTTACTGATATCTTTTTAATATAAAAAATCAGCTTAATACATTCGAAAACGGTAAAACTCAACTGTTTAACTCTGGGGGAGTGGTAAAATGAGCCTATTTCCAAAAAAAGTGGAGTATCCCTTTAAAGGTTTCATTAATGTCTTAATTTGTTTTGCAGAGAAATTAAAGTTCTAGGAGTTTGGAATGACATGAGGGTTGTGAGGGCATTGAACTGTCCTGTTTTACATGTTCTCAGTCATGGTCATGTATAGGACATCATGTGCTGTTCATATGTAACATGAGTCATGTTCACTAATCTGAGGTCGGCTCGACTGAGGTCACTTTTCTTTGCTAACATGCCCCTTGAAAAACCAAGTAGCAAGGTTAAGCAAATAGCAAAGCAAGTGTATACTGAAGCAATCTTCTGATTGCTTCATCTGGTTAGGGAACATTACAACCGTCTGTAAATATTTTTTCATATTTTTCACATTGGAGTGCCTGAAACGGACTGTGGTGCTATTTCTTACTCGTTTTGTTTGTCTTGTTTTCGTCAGGTGGGGATCAGGGTGTTCTCAACAGCTTCTTCAGTGATTGGGCAACGGCAGACATTTCAAAACACCTTCCTTTCATCTACAACCTCAGCAGCATCGCCATCTACACCTACCTCCCAGCATTCAAGCAGTGAGTGAGATTTAACAATGCTAGAAAGGGTTTTTGGAAGTAAGTGTTCAAGCAGATGGGTTACTTAGTTTTCACATGTTGCCTTCATTTGTTCTCGATTTTATTTTATGAATGTTAGGATTGCTTGCAGATCTTAAGTATTAGTAATTAGCCGAGCCAAAGTCAAATGAAAACCCAATCACACCCCAACATTGAAATGAGAGATCAAGCCAACACCAGAAATCCTCTCTGATCCTGGCCTTGCAGTTCAACTTCCTCCAAATGCATTCTGTCCTCCAAAAATAGTGGGGCTATTTTAGGGTCTATACACAGAGCCGAAATGTCATTTTGAATAGTTTGTTACATGATCTTTTTTCCACTAGCAACACATTCTGTTATCTGGTGAGTCAGACTCAGGAGGCTACCATTAGGATCTAATTTAAATGCACAAGTTGTACCTATGTCACAAACTGTCAAAGATCTTAACATACCCATGAATAACATTTGGCTTTATTCAAATAAGTGTAGCAATTTTTATATAACTGGCTGGTCCCTCTTTTAATGCTTCTGGTTGGCTAGTGTTTGGGATTTCCTAATTCTTGTCATTTTGCTGGTTGCAATCTGATCATTTCTTATTCCCTTAGATATGGCCGTGATGCCAAAGTTGTTCATTTCCTTGGCAAAGTCAAACCGTGGGATTACAGTTATGACACCACAAGCAAAAGAATAAAGGGACAGTCCCAGGATGCTTCTGAAATGCACCCCAACTACTTGATGCAATGGTGGGAGCTTTTCTGTTCTTCAGTATTGCCCCTCATGAAGGAGGAATATGGTGACCAGCTCTTCCATTCCGGATGCACAGAGGTAAGCTCCGCTGCTGAGACTGGCACAATGATCATTGTATGGGCAGTTTTTGGTCAGTGTTGTGTGGTATTTTTTTTATGAGATTATAAAGACCTAATTTATACACTGAGACAATTTCTTTTAAACGCTGCTTTCTGTTGGTCAACACCGCAAACGCATTGCAAATGAATGGGGAAATCTTTTGTCCTTGAGAAATTCCTGGATTGCATGAGTTTCTATACAAATATTTGATTTTGCCTTTAAAAATGAAATTAATGTGAAACAGAAAAAGAAGTTCTAGAAGTTTGAGTTTATGAAAATATACAATGTAAAAAAAAAAATATTATTCCTTTTAAAATGTGTATTTTCAAAACCTGGGTGACTCTAAAACTGCAAAAAAAAAAGGTAAAGCCAAAAATGTGAACAAGTTAAATTTAAGTTTATATCTCAAATGAGCTTTCAGTAAGTTTTTGTTTGGGCCCAGTACCAAACTTTTTCACTGGGTCACAACCAAGACTCTATTACTGCCCATATAAGGGCGCCTCCATTTCCATAATGTAGTTTGAGTGATCTGAACCATTATTTCATCTGTTTCTATTCAATTTATGAAGTAGATCTCCTATTCACAAGTAATATGAGAAGTTTGGCAGATTTTGATATGAATTCATCTAAGAAACATAGTACACGTATGTGTGTTATAGCTTGTTACCACCTCACAAATGTTTTTTTTTTTTTAATTATTATTTTTTTTTTAGAGATGGACCGATTACAATTTTCTAGACCCATTCTGATTTTCAGAGTTTGACCTGCCGATTCTGATTTTATTTTTTTGTAACCACTTATTTTCAATAACACATTATATATATATAAATATTATAAAACACCATATACTTTTACTCAAACTCAATAATAAAAACAAAGTTTAAATGGGTACATTTTTCTATTCTGATGTAGCCTACTCTAGTTCTTGTTGAAACACACATGTACATTTTGGGCCTTTTTTTTTGTTTTTTTTTTCATCAAAAGTGTGCTTTCACTTTAATTGAGCGTGATTGTAACATGCAAGCCGAAAAAAATACACGCCACTCACGCTTGCTGTGTAAATAAGGGTTGAAACGGCCGCAATTCACAAGGTTTCCTACATGTGTGCTCCGTGTGACGCTGTTGTTACATGACGTTAATCATGCGGCACGCGAGTGCATTTGACCAGCATAAAATTTGTTTGATCAGTAGTGCCATATTACTAGGGAATTTATTAAATCCTTTATCTGTTATTATGTTATCATCTTTTTGTGTTTGATTTTTGCTTTTTGTCCCCCCCCCCTTCAGGGTGATATTCAAGGTGAAATAGCTGAGATGCACATATCCCATCATCCTCCTCCACCTCAGATGTCGTCTCAGGAGCGGAAGCAGAAGTGGGAACAGGGCCAAGCTGACTACATGGGACTGGACTCTTTTGACAACATAGAGAAAAGGCTAGATTCCTTCCTAAAGTGAAAGGTGCTTAGGATCAGATCTAGTTTTGTACTTTGTACAGGACATGAAATAAGATTAAAAAAAAGGAAACAATGACTTTTTTTTTATACCTGTCCAGATCATCTATGCAGCTCAATTACTCAATCTCTTACACAGTGTGATTGCGTTACTTGTTCGAATGACACAGTATGTCACTTGCCTCATTTCCAGAGGAGACATGACTCAATTCAGGCATGGTTTGACAATGAACAAGACAATAGATATTTTTTTTAATATTTTCAAAATCCTATAATATTAATGGTCTTGCACCTTTCAGGTTTTACCTCTTTCATTTGGCCTTCATGTGTTTGTGAACATCAGAAACATTTGCAGGAAAAGAGAAACATACAGCAAACAAAATGATACTAAACCTTGTACGTGACTTCAGCATCCCAGATATACTGAACACCACTCCACATTCAATGTTAATCATCTAATAATGACCGCCTTTGCAATGATATTGTTTACAAGACACATTGTGTGCAGCCAACTCGCTTAAATCGTCATTACTGACTCTGATACACTAACTTTTATTGTATGAACCAAGTTCACTCCGCTCTTGTCTACCGAGCTGTCACTCCCTATAGCAGGAAAAAGGCACAGGGGTTTTGCTGCACCTAGTTACTATTGTTAATGCTTTAACTAGTTTAACTTTCATGTAACTGTCCCCACCTGTAATAAAGAACTAGTAACACAATTCCCCATTTACTGTGGTTAAAACCAGTTCATGCACAAAGAAAGGGGTTTAAAGTGTTTATTGCAACCAATCCAACAGACATTGTGTAGATAATGTGAATTTGAGGGAAACAACCTGACTGAACAATTTGCAATACAGTAAAAAAGTGCTGTCTTTAATAAAGTAAATCATCTGAAATTAACAGATATGAAATGCAGTAATGTTTAGCTTGGTAAAACTAAATCTCCATGAGGGTTCGGATCTCATCTATCCGTGCCTGTTTTAGATTCTGTGTGTTTTTCGCTCCGAAAGCTTTCTCCACAAGCTCTTGCTTCTTCTTCTGAATCTTCACCATGTTCTCCTCCACGGTGTCTTTCACAATAAACTAAACAACAGAAAACAGTTGTTTCAATCAACTTTTTAACTTTCTTGACTTTTCAAAGCACACTGATTACCTAATATAAACCTAATAGCTGGATAGTCTTTCTATTTTATCTAAATTAGAAATTTATCAAGTTTAGTATAAATTTGTTTTAATTTTATACTGTCAGTCTAATAGTCCAATTAATGTCCAGTTGACAGTCCTAATGTACCAAGTAAATGTCACTCTTTATTCATGTCTTATTGAAAGAGAATATATCACTTAGCTTTACAGTCAATCCAAACTTACAATTTGGCCTCAGATTTCTAGAGCTAATACTTTTTATTACAACAGACCCTTGTTGTGAATGTGAATTATACTAACGGTCATATTACAAACCAATGAATATCAGTCAATTATTTAAATGACAATTACACTAATCTCACTGGTTTATGGTCAGGGTATGCTTCTTGGTTCACTGGTATAACTGAAAAATAACTGTTCAATGTCATTCACGAAATAATCAATTGAGAATGTAGTCTGATTCAAGCAACTAACTTGCTTGAGAAACGTTTGGGAATCTTTTAGTAATAATTAGGGACATAAGAGAGGCGCGAGGCCGGTGGCGTTAGTGCTAATGACCGACACCTGTTTGACACACCGGTGTGTCTCGCCTCACTCACGGAGGAGCGGTTCGCGACGACAGTGGAGAGAGGAACAGGTCAGAATTTATGTTATGATTTTTATGTTCTGATTGTGTGTTGTCCGTGAGGGGCTGCTGGCTTAAACTTTAATTTTGTATTTGTTTATTAAACTTGTTGAACGTTCGCCGGTTCCCGGCTCCTTTTCCCCTAAACTAGTGAACTCGTCACAACAATACAGGCATACTAGCAAACCTTATCTAGCATTAGTCGTACATATCCCTAGAATTATTACTTGAATTATATTACATTAGTTACGTTATCGTTATATTATCTTACTAGCTATTTTTAACTTATAGAAAGGTGCAAAGTTATAAATTGACTCCCTCCCGGCGCTGCGTCATAGAATGTCTCTGAATAGCTTCACGTCCACTTACAACATAACAGCAAAAACCAACGTCCGTACACAGCCGACAGGCGTAAATAACTTAAGAAATCATTTAAAACATGTCAAGTAATATGTCCACCCTGCCTGCCATAGAGCGTAAAAGATACATACACAAACTTAATTTGGCCAATTTAAAAACACGTCCCTTTATTCTCCCAGCGTCAAATTGGTGTATCAACCCCACCCAGTGGCCAGAGGTGTCTTACCCGGACATTTAATTGTACCTCATCGAATCACCAGGTAAGCTCCTGAATGATTTTATTTCGTTTTTTAAATTAAAAAAACCTTAATGTATATATTATGAATTTATGATGATGATGGCAGGTAGCCTGGGCTAGTTGATTACGGGCATAAAAAAATTATCTTTCATGCTCTGTGGCAGGCAGGGTGGATATATAATTATTTGACATGCTTTACATAAGTGATTTCTTAAGTTATTTAAGAAATAACTTGCATATTAATTAATGAGTAATATCTGGGGCCCTGATTGTTAGCCTCAAAGTTATGAGCTAATAAGGAAGCCATTAACATCATGTTGTTGCATTTGTCGGCACTGTCTGTTACCACTGAGAAAAACGTCAGGCGTGCAATAATAGCCACTGGGATCAGTCGCTAACATTCCTCAGTGTGCTTGCCATGGCATAAATCAAAGACTGTACCTTAGTGACCACCACATCTCTACTCTGGCCCAATCTGTGACATCTGTCAACACACTGATCTTCTGCTGCAGGGTTCCAGGCCTGAACAAACAGCAGAATAAGGACAAACAAATGAGCTCTTTGAGTGTGTGAAGACTGTGAACCTCTATTCATTCCCCATTATAGATCCATTGACACAGAATCAAACCATGACATCACTGCCACCTAGTGGCTGGCATTATCCAAGGGATTTCAACTCACAGGATCCATCAGAAACACGTGGGAAGCAGCGGTTAGATTAAGCCCAACTCCTCCAGCTTTGAGTGACAGTAACATGATGGTGGGGCTCCCTGGACAGGAGTCTTGAAAGTCCTGAATGGCCTTCGCCCGGGTCTTCTGATTCATTGAGCCATCCAGGCGAGTGAAAGAGAATCCATATTCTCTGCAGACAGCAGCAGCGTCAGCACACTAAACCACTAATGGCTACTTATTTTTTTCAGTATGTATGTAGTACAGTCTAGTTTGCAGAAGCCTCAGGAATGAAAACTGTACCTCAAGGGAAGCTCTATAACATCCAGAAACCTGGTAAACTGAGAGACCACAAGACTCTTCACAGTGGGGTCTTCATTGCGAAGCTTCAAGAGGTTGCTCATCAAAGCATCAACCTGCATAAAGAAAAGCACTTTATTGAAACATGCTGCTCATAATGAATATGAATATGCTGATTTGGTGCATTTACATAAGTTATATGAAAACAGTTGAATGCGCGAGACTTTCACAGTTTACTTCTTTGGCCGTAAGCATTGAACGATGCGTAGTGGACTTTTGTTTTCAAATGCCCAAGTCACTCACACGAGGATGGCAAAAGTATACATAGGGCTTTAGTAGCCAGTAAACTATATATTAACAAACACAACTGTATAGTCCCCTTTGAGCTACATCCAATTTCAGATTGAGCAAAACAGCCTGAGATGCATAAATGTCAAGGTTACTTTGGAACTTGATTGCCAATTCTCCTCAGTTGCTGATCGAGCCTCCACTTCCTCTCCTGGATACTCCACGAGTTCTTTAGTCTTGATCTGAGCACGACACAGGGGACATTTGGCCTGTTCCTGAGAGACAGGAACAATCAATATACAGAAACAACATCCAATCTTCAGCAAACCTCTGAGATGTTGAAGTAATGCTGACCTTCTCTGAGCGGATGACCTCACAGATGCAGGGCCTGCAGAACACATGAGCGCAGTAGGTGATGACAGGCTGACGCAGGGAGTCTAGACAGATGGCGCATTCTTCGTCCGAGCCAGAGTTCAGCACCAATGTCATCTTATTGATGAGACGCTCCCGCAACTCGCTGGGGTTCCCAAGATCACCTAACACACGTTGCCGAAAAACAGATTAGGGTGCTGTTAAAGCTTTAAAAGAGTAGTTCACGTTTGAAAAAAAAACTTTTGCTGATAATTTACTCACCCCCATGTCATCCAAGATGTCCATGTCTTTCTTTCTTCAGTCGAAAAGAAATTAAGGAAAAGAAATCAAGGTCCAAAAGACACTTTAAGTACAAACTGCAAACTCTTCAAAGGGCTTTAAACGATTCCAGATGATGAATAAGGGTCTTATCAAGTGAAACGATCGCTCATTTCATAAATAAATAACAAAGTTTAAGTTTTATAAGCTCAAATGGCCGCCTTGCTCTGTTCTGTGACGCACAATTGTGACTCCTGTTGGAACTCGTTCATCAAAATGAACGAATCTTTTTCTGAGTCATTTGGTTCATTCAATGAACAAAATGAATTGACTCGGGAAAAGATTCATTCATTTTGATGAACTAGTTTGAACAGGAGAGTCACGAACGTGCATTGCAGTACAGAGCAAGACGGCCATTTGAGCTTATAATACTTCAACTTTGTTATTATTTTTTTTTTAAATGAGCGATCGTTTCGCCTGATAAGACCCTTATTCATCATCTGAAATCCTTTAAAGCCCTTTGAACAGTTTGCAGTTTGTACAGAAAGTGTCTTTTGGACCTTGAACCGTTCCCACTGAAGTGCATTATATGGAGAAAAATGCTGGAGTGTTTTCATCAAAAACCTTAATTTCTTTTCGACTGAAGAAAGAAAGACATGGACATCTTGGATGACATGGGGGTGAGTCAATTATCAGCATTTTTAGTTTAGTTTAATGTAAGATATGTTTACATTTTTTTTAGTATAATTTATTTGAATTTAATAATATTTAATTGAAAGTAATCAGCGACCAACTAAACTCTCCTTTATACCTGCCACTGTGTATTTACCCACAAGACTGGGGTGACAGCAGCACTGCCTCAGACGGACCAGGATGGCCAGCACGTCCGCATAGTTCGTCATGACCGTTCCTTCTTGGAAATACCTGTAAAGACAAATGGTTTCTGTTTTCTGACTTTAAACTTTTATGTAATATTGATGCTCTTCAAATATGTGGCAAAAGTGTGCCCACCTGCCGACGATGTTCTTGCCCTCCCTCTTGACCTGTTCATACTCCTCCCTCTCCTCCTCAGAGAGAGTCACATGCTGCACAAACACTCTCCGTGCGGGTAACTGCACCAGCTGGTGCCCAGCCACTTTACTGTTCTTGGTGCGCCTCAATGTGATGCCCTTCACCAGCGCTTGCAAGTTCCTAATAACAGTTATATAATAGTGAAGTTCATTAAATTCGATGCACTGAAAGTGTGATTTGGGGCGCAGCTATTAACATACTTTAGTCCAAATCTGTCGCCCATGGTCACGGGTCTCTGAATGATTCTGTTCCACCACTCCTTCACATCAAAAGGCTTCAGCTTCAAAAAGGACAGTAGCATGTACAGATCCTTTAGGGAGTTCTGAATAGGAGTTCCTGAAGGTAAAAATACACATGATTGACGCCAACTTTCTTTTGATGGTATTCACAGGTGATGAGGTAACGCAAATGAACGCACCAGACAGGATCCACCTGCGCTCTGACTGGAGCCCTAGTACAGCTTTGCTTTGAAGAGCACTAGGGTTTCTGATGACGTGACCTTCATCAAGCACCACCCTCAGCCAGTTCACTTTGTGCAGAGGACTGCTGGCTTTATTCTGCAGGTAGGGTCAAAGTTCATTTTTTATTTTGCATCATTTGTCCATAGTTTTTAGAGTGTGTACTTACAACAGTCTTGATGACAGAGAATATTTACACTAACTCCACCAACTTGTTTCTAGTTTAGCCACACAAAATTACAAAGGAAATGAAGCCAGTAACTGGAACAGCGTCATTTATATATATATATATATATATATATATATATATTCAAAAATTGGAAATAAAGTCCCTAATTTATATTTAATAGTAGAAATAATGTGTATTTAATAGGCTTATCCACCTTATTCCTACGCCCCATGACGCTTTGCACGAATTACCGGTATGTGTGTAACTTCCGTTAAGCTGTAAACAATTAGTGAAAGGCTTGCTCTATGAACGCTATCCGTTAAAAAAATGTCGCAATGAGATGACATTAATCGACTCACCCTTCAACCATGGAACACTAAAATAAAATTAAATAAAAAGTTTAAAAGAATCAACAAGTACTTTCAATAGATCAAAAATAGCCCCATATGCGCCAGTCTTTGGTTAAATATCACTATAGTAGGCCCATATTGTTACCATGGCTCCCTTTCTAGAACTTAAAGGACACTTTTTCTGAGGAGCAGATCAAATTTGTAATGATATAATGATTTTAATAAATATAAACTGAATATGATATTACTGAATACCATTTTACAATGTTCTACAATATAATACTGAGGTGTAAATAGCATCGGACTCTACTTACACTTAGTATCTAACTAATGTTTCACACAATAAAATATTTTCTTTGTACTAATTACACAATGTAAATACTATCTAACTTAGTAACTCCAGTCTGGCTCAGCAGCGTCATGTAATGACAATATCTATGCAGAAAAAAAACCCAGCAGGACTGTGTTTTAAATCCACTCACCCCAAAATCTGATGAAAGCACATTGTATGTTGTGAGAACGACATCTTGCCCAGACAGAAGGCTGACAGATTGGCTACGCTCAGGACCGTAGTACAGGTACACTTTGAGTGTGACATCAGCTCGAATATGTTGCTCAAACTGGTCCTGCACGCATATGAAGCACAAATGAGAGCAATGCGCGTTTAAGATTTTCTTAATTTTTCATAAATGAAATGATTTTCAACACTCACCAGCCAATTGCTAAGGACAGACAGGGGACATAAAATCAAAGTGGCTCTGGCCCCTGACCCCCCACCAGCTCCAGATGGGCCCTTACCAGTGCCTAAAACACACACAAAGCAGATAGATTCCTGTAAAACTCTCTTATACCATAATAACAGAAATGGTCATTAATGTTACACCCACCAGAACTCTTCTTCGCACTTTTTTTTGCTGGCACAGCCTGTGAGGAAGTGCACTCCAGAGCGGCAGCGAAGTCCACATCATCTAGCAGAACCGCTCCTGTGTATGAAAGAGTGAGAACAATGTCATTTGACACTGAAAATATATATTACAAATCTGCCTTTCAGTTTACATGAAAAATAAAGAACAGGAAGTAAGGGTACCTTTCTTGGTGTTGGCAGACTTTTTAGCAGTTTTCTTAGTGGTTTTTGCTATAAGAAACACAAAAGTGTAATACAAAACAAAATCAACGATTATTTTTAACATTTACATTTAATAACAGTCTGACTACTGTTTAACAATTTGGGGTCAGTAAGATTTATTTTTTTGAAAAAATAAACAAAGATGCATTTAATTGACAGACTCAAAACAAATACAGTTTTTTATAATCAAAGAATCCTGAAAAAAGATCATGACAGAACGCACAACTGTTTCAAAATTGATATTAATAATAATAGTTATGTTATTTGAGCACCATATTAGAATGATTTCATTCATCATGTGACACTGAAGACTGGAGTGGACAGCTTTGCGATCACAGAAATAAAATTACATTTTAAATTATATTTAAAATTTTAAATTGTAGTAATATTTCCGATCAAATAAATGGATCCTTGGTGAGCATAAGAGACTTCTTTAAAAAATATTTAAAAAATCTCAGACATTTGTACATTGCATCAAGACTTACAGTAAGAGAAGCTAACCTTTCTTTTGAGGTGCATCTTCATCAATGGTGTCAGCAGTGGCACTGTTAGCATGTTGTCTTTTCAATGGAGACAACCCCACTGGTTCCCCAGGCTCTTCAGGGTCTCCACTTTTCTCTGTAAATATAATGCATATATAACATTTGTGTGTAAGTATTCTACTACAAATGTACCTTCTTCACTTCAGACTGGATTGCAGTTTTACAAATTTGTTTTAAAAACATATGAAACATTTTTTACCTTTTGAGGCTGCTTTCTTTCTGGTAGTTGAAGAAGATGGTCCTTCCTGAAAAGTTGTATTTTTAATATGTTCAAGATTAAATTCTGGCTGCAAGGTCACAGTAATCAGTTAAATTCAACTTCATTTACACACACATGCTTTATTTGTGAAATAGTTTTTCATCTGCATCTTACACATTGTTCCAGTGGCAGGGGTTTCCCATTGTGAAAATTTGAGACTATCAAGGCAATGGTGGTGAGGGTTTTGCCCTGAAACACAGCATAAAAATTCTGAGCACTTTTAGGGCTTACAGTATATTGAGCACTAAAAGAACAGGTCTAAGATCATCTCACCAGCCCCATGTCATCAGCCAAAATCCCACCAAGCACTTTCTCAGGCCTCTCCTTCACAGCAAAGTTAGTGAGAACGTTAAAGTAAAGACCATTCTTCTCCTCCCAAAACGGGGGCAGATCGTTGTTGTTTTCACGAGAGGTCATCCATGAGAGCGCTTGCTTTTGATGTGGGAGTAGAGGAGTGAACACTGCCTGTATGGACAGACATTAACAGAGACATCTGTGAGTGACTGATGAATGATTGACAGTAAAACAGCTGTGTTCTTTCTGTCTGCGCTCACCTCTGCTGGCTCCATTTCTCTGGTTTTATCCTCCATCAAATCATCAAAGAGCTTGTCAAAGGCATTTTTCAGCTGAGATGATGTAACAAAAATTAAATGATTAGCCATTTTATTGAAGTGGTTCTCAAGTGGTGTGTTGCAGCACTGTTTGGTCATTAATGGCATGCTAAATTAATAATAAATAATGCTAAATGAATACTAAAATGTAACTAACCATATATAAGGGTATGGCTAAAACAGAAAAATAAATAGAATTATTGCCTATTAAAAGGAAAGAATAAAAGCTTACCATATTATGGCATTAATAGGTGTGCACCTGATAAAACTAAATTATGCAATGAAAAAAAAAAGTATGATACTTACTACTTTAAATAACTTGCAACAAGAATAATTACGGTTATATGTAATTTATTTCTTTTTTTATTTTTTCTCATTTTTATTACTAATATTTTTTCATCTTTGATTGTACAGGCATTTTTGTTTGTACTGTTTGATGAAAAAAAAACAACAGAAAAAAACACAAAAGCACTGATAGTAAAGCATACTAGACAAATAACGATCAGCCTGCATTGACACCATTGTATGATAACTGAACTGAGCTGGACGATTACATCACTGTTTTATCTAGAGTGGCTGTATAGATAAATGAGCTAAATTAATAATTAATGATATTTACAACAGAAAACAGCCAACACTAAACTTACTTAAGCTGGACAATGACACTATTTTCTTCTAGAACTGCTGTACAGCTGAAACAAACTCCCTGTTATCACTGTAAAGCTGCTTGGAAACAAACTGTATTGTAAAAACCGCTATATAAATAACGGTGACTTGATGAAATTTACCTCTTCTACAGTCAAAGGAATGGCAGATATTTTTGAGGACAATCCAAGCAGATCTCTTGAACCCAAATATGTTTGGGTAGCACCTCCTAAGAGAATAAAATAATGTCAATCATATAATTATTATATTAGTATTCACCAAAGAACATTAAGTAGTGAATAAATAATGGCATGCATACACTGTCAGTCGGGAAAAAAATAACAACAACAAAAAAAACCTTTCAAGTCAGAGCCAAGTCTGAAACCATGGCGTCTCATCTGATTATGCACAGCCTCTCGATTCTCCTCTTTGCCCCAGAACGTGAGGTTCACAGGCATTGTGAATGTATTAGTTTTCCCAAAGGGCACTACCCTATAAAGAAATCAGACACAAAAGAGATCTGTTGCAATCAATTTGCAATAAAAATCAGTTGCATACTTTATTCTACTTTTTAGAAAAGAAGAAACTACAGTACCCTTCCACCCTTGCCAAGTTGTTGTCCATAATGTAGGCCATTGGGGCTGCCAGCTCTTTCTTGATGTGCCCCACCTGACTGCCATACACATTGGCAACCATCACTGCATTTCGGTCATAGGGATTCTGCGGCTGTCTCACCAAAGACACCATCTCTCCTTTATTGACCTACAGCAAATGTCACAATCACATAATATTCCTGTTATTAAACGAGATTGAATGAGCCAATTATTCTGTTTTGAAAAATAAAACCACTAGAGGGCAATATACACTGTAGGGTGGAAAAGGTGTGAGATCACCTATTCCTGCCAGGTGATAAGGGCGTCAGAGGAATTAAGCGGGTACAGTTGGCGGGAAAATACAGTTCATGGCGAAGATATAAAACTATGTTGTACTGCGGCAAATAATACTGTACTATTGTATGTTATGTTACTGTTAAACAGCAACATGACTCAAATAAATGCAGCAGAGTGGAAAATGCAAGTACACAATTGAAAGAAATATATAACATCGTGCAAGTGGTTTTTATATATTTTGATACAAAATTCTTACATATTGTACCTTTAAATGTGGAAAACAGTCATGTAACAATGCACTTATAAACCCTATATACATACACATACAAGATCCTTACCGTTCCAGTGTAGTAGCGCAGACCAACAACTGAGCCTTGAATTGATCCGATCTGAACACTCTCCTCTGCCTCCAGCTCCTGCCCTCCATCTCCTGTTAGATTAGCAATTTCTTGGGATATGGTCACTGTGCCGCCGTGTCCGACATCCATGAAATCTATAAAAGCTGGTGTCGGATGACAGGCATCATAAATAATATTAGACGGGACAACATTTGATTCAACACATTCGGAGGAGATATAATAGGTTTTGGTTTAAACTATAGTTTGCTAGGGACCATTATTAATCATATTCATTTCACAAATGTATTTGACATCTGCTGTTTTTCACCGTATCGCGGCGAGGCGCTGGTCGAGGGGTTGTGAGGGTGATCAGAAGTTCGGCCACTTGTTGATTTGTTAGATGACATGTCTGCGATCATAACACAAACACGAAACGTCACTCAGTCAGGTCCTAACCAGAGTGCCATTCGAATGTATAATAAAGCAAATGTAAAGACATTTAATTGCATATAATGACACTTTATAGTGATATAAAAAATAAACTGATTCATCCAACTAGAATGATATGTTGATAACAAGCGAACACGCTCTAGTGGATTAAGTTAAACTGTTAGCAGCAGGCCACACTCACCTCCCGATCAGGACTCCAGTATGATAAAGGAATGCTGTATGTAAATTGATCCAAATTCTATTAAAGCGATTAATATTGCAGTGCTTATGGTTTATTGTAGTTTATTTACTCGTCATTTATTTCCTACAATGACGCCTGTCCTGTCAGTGGCGCGAGTGTTTTGAAACTGTACGCTTATTTCCGGCGCCAGATTCAGACCACACGTCACTGTCACATGAACCAACCAGCAAAGACTACCAAATGTCGTCACTACCCAAATCTAGGCGTTTTTTTTATTAATTTGATTAAGTCCATATTTTTAATTCATATGATTTTATTTGATGTATAATTTTTGTTTATGGATTGTTATGACTGATGAAAAAACACAGAAAATGCTTTAGGTGTTTGAATCAAACAAAAAAAGATTTTATCATTATTTCGAAAAATAAATAATACAGGAATCGAAATGATTTTATCTTGGATGAGCCATAAAGAATAACACATTTTTCTTACTTTGTTTACTCTGGAAAAGTAACATACTTTGTAGCTTGCATGTGTTTTTGTATACACCTAGGGTTAGTTCACCCAAAAATGAAAATTATGTCATTAATGACTCACCCTCATGTCGTTCCAAGCCCGTAAGACCTCCGTTCATCTTCGGAACACAGTTTAAGATATTTTAGATTTAGTCGGTGAGCTTTCTGTTCCTCCATTGAAAATGTACCTTATACTTTGATGTCTTCATTGCCTTTATGGACATGGAAAGTATAAGGTACATACGTTTTCAATGGAGGAACAGAAAGCTCGCCGACTAAATCTAAAATATCTTAAACTGTGTTCTGAAGATGAACGGATGTCTTACGGGCTTGGAACGACATGAGGGTGAGTCATTAATGACATAATTTTCATTTTTGGGTGAACTAACTCTTTAATATGTAGGCCTTTATTGTATGCACATTTTTTCTGAAATTACTGAATGCATAAAATAAAAAGGACGAAAATTGTATGCTTTATTTTAAATGTTACACTTATCAAGTCAAGAAATGCTAAGTAAAACAAATCTAAAGTTCTATATGGAAGGATGCATCATTCACAGTTTACAAGTTGTTACAAATTAGTAGTAAAAAAATTTAGGGGGGGGGGGGGGGGGAGAGTTAATTTTTGATAGGATGGGACTATGTAAATGTAAATATAGTCCTCTGTAAAAACCCAATATAGATTGAGGAGAAAGATTGGCACGGGCAAAAGAACTACATATCATGGGAATTCATGAAATCAATGCTGCAAACACAAATGCGGCTATCAGGTAAAATGCTATCACACATTTGGTTTAAAGTTACTGTGTCCATTCTCTCACTGTCCTCTGAGTGGCTCTTGATATTAAATTAAACAAATTAATAACAGGTAAAGGAAAAAACCTGACTGCAGTGATGTTTCATTCATTCTCCACTTTTTAAGTGTCTTGAATAAGCACAAGCAGCCTATGCAAGTACATACAAAGATGAAGTGAAGTTGGACTATTGCGGTGGAATAACAGTACAAAGATAGCTTATCTGATTTAAACTGGAGTTTGCATTTAAAATAGCTGAATATCCCAAACTGGAGCGATGCTAAAGCAAACAACACATAGTACTGAATGTAATTGTAAATACACTAACATTTACATTTAACCAAAGAAGATTTCACACTTTCCCAATGCACAGTCAATAGTTTATTGTTGATTTAGATGTTGCTCTTGTGTAGGCTCAGTTTAATGCTTTGACCAGGTACAGTTTATCTCCCTTCTCGCTGGTAAAAATGGGGGCCTTTTTGTAATGTTCCACCAAATCCTCAATGGAGCTGAACTTGCGCTGACCAATGCAGTAAAGTCCATCTTTTAGCTGCACCTTGAAGTGTTTGTTCTTGTACACCGCCTTCAGAGAGATAGAGAAGTCGTTTGGCTGGAAAGTAAAAAATGAAATGTTTGTTCAGGCACACACTAAATAAAAAAAGTAAATAAATATGCGAAATTACATTTCTACTACCTGAGGCTGGTAATATATGAATTAGGAAAATGGGTTTGGAAGTTTCAATTGAATTCGATTACCGTAGACTCGCTGTCTCTGATTAGGAAGTCGCCATCTGCGCCCCTCTGGTTCAAGACCATCTCAGCCTGGTGCCGTGTCAGTTTCCCATAGTACCATTGTTTTCCTCCAAACCTTCCGTCCATAGAGGGCTTAATGTCATAGATTGAAGTAGGTGGTCCTGAATTCCCCAGTTCTTTGTGTGTTTTCTGTACAACTGTAACATAGTTCTTGGGCACTAAACCCACCTGCCCATTTTCTTTTTTACACTTCCACCATTCAGGGTCATTCTCAGGTTTCTCCAACACATCCATAAGTTCATCCTTGTTGAAATTCAGCTCCTCGACATTGCCGGAGCTGAAATGATAAAGTGCCTGTACAGTCTGCAGAACCTGAGAGCCATTGTTATTGTGCCCCACTGAGGCCAATTTATCTTTGAGAGAGCTCATGGAATCGTCCCTCATTGTCCTGTCCACATCCTCTGTGACATAATTGGAGGGAAACCACCCAGAAAGGCCATTATAGGTTCCTCGCCACCAACCGTCACTGCACTTTTCTGTGACGATGACTCTTGTGCCCTTCACCAAAGAGAGCTCGTCCTCCCGCTCCGCGGTGTAGTTGAACTTCACCAGTGCGGGCAGGTTGAGGTCATACAGTCGCTCATCGCCCTCATATTTCTCTGAGCTGGAGGGCAAATCTCGCACACAGCCTTTCTGCTTCACCTTCCCAATCCCTGCAGTCACAGAAAATATTAATATGAGCAATGCATTTTTTGAAAAATGTGCTATTAAACTTAACTAATGATACTATAATTTGTACCATTACAAACTAATAGTATTTATCTTTATAATGTGCCACATAGATAAAAACAAGACTTTTTCTAGTTTCAATACCTTAAAATTAAACCCGAAGCTCAAAAAAGTAATAAAAATGTTCTACCATTCAAAAGTTTGTCAGTAAGATAGTTTTTTTATCTTATGCTTATGAAGGTTTCATTAATTATATCATAGATACAGTAATACTGTGAAATATTATTACAATTTAAAATAACCATTTTCTATTTAAATATATGTTAAAATATAATGTATTACTGTAAGACAAAGCTGAATTTTCATAATCAATACTCCGGTCTTCAGTGTCACATGATTCATTTGATGAATCATGAAATCATTCTGAAATCATTGCTGATTTGCTGCCCAATAAAGATTTCTTTTTATAATCCATGCTGAAATAAATCTGCTTTTTTATTTATTTTTTGGAAACGTAGTAACTTTTTTCAGGATTCTTTGATGAATAGAAAACTTTTGTAATTATAAACGTCTTTAATGTTAATAAATTTATGCATCCTTGCAGAATAAAAGTTTTAATTTCTTAAAAAAAAATCTTACTGAGCCCAAAATTTTGAATGGTAGTTTAGTACATCCAAGTGACTTTAGGTGACGTCTGACAGTTATGCTTAATCCCAATTTGAATTTTCTTTATTGGTTAAAATCATTGCTGAATTCAAAACAGTTCAGCGTTTGGGTTCCAAGTTGATGATCTCACACTAAGGGCCGTGACACAGTCACTGGTGGGAAAACCCATAAGGAAAATTTCATAGAGGTACATTTTGTTCATATTAACACATTAAAGTTTATTTACAGAAAATATTAACTTTTGTATAGAATTGCTGTCACAGCCAAGTGCTACAGACTTCATGCACACCATTGGACTAATAATTATGCTAATAATGTAAATATTGACAAACTGACGTGTTTTCAACAAGTGACAGGTTTACCATCTCGCATAAATTGTTTTACATAACTACCAAATCAAATCAGGAAAATACACCCTGATCCCAAAAGAGAAAATTCTAATTTAGTGATTTTGCAATGACACAATTTTTTTGATCAATTACTCATTTCTGGGCATGAATCCATGGAGTCTGTTTCTACACAAATGATAAAATATACACACCCAGCGCTGTCAACATCTCCTTTCAAAAACATTTGGATCAAAATATATATAAATGCCACAGAACTCTGAGCAATCTGCAGCGTAATAAAAGTCCGGAATCGCTATGTTTGTTTGTTTTTCAAGAAACTGATACTTGTTCACCAAAGATGCATTCAGCACACATTCAGCTGAAGTTTATCTGCTTTCTGCAGTGCTTCCCACAGTTGCTCCCATAACCTTTTTTAGAGCATTTCTCACTGGCCTTGCAATCGAATTGTTCCCAACAGCACACCTTCTTATTTATTTATTAAGTTTCACATTAAACGTTATCTGTGAAACTCTGCCTAAAGGCCAGCAGCTTCCCAGAGGCTTCTCTTCTTCACTGTTGCTGATGAAACTGATATTTGACATGTACTTTTCAGTGCAGCACCAGTGAGGGGTTTCTCAAACTTTTCAGACTCTGATGTACTCCTTCTCATCTTGTTGTGCAGCAGGGCTGTCCACTTCTCTGTATACTGGTTGGAACCAGTTTTCTCTCATTCTTCTTTCAAGAGAGAAGAACAATAGGCTAATGAGTTTCTAGAGAAATTGTGTTTTCTTTTTCCTGTTGTTGAAACTAAAATTGGACTTCAAAAATGTGAGTGTCTTTAAAGAGTTAGTTCACCCCAAAATGAAAATTCTGTCACTACATACTCACCCTTATTGTTCAAAAAACCCATTAGACGCGTGTTCACACAACAAAGTCTGCTTCTGCCTCATCACAACATGCATGTGTCGCTGTCAAAAATCGTTCATCAAAATGAACAAATCTTTTTCCGAGTCATTTTGTTCATTCAACGAATGAAATGAACGCAGTACAGAGCAAGGCGAGTATTTGAGCTTATAAAATTAAACTTTGTTATTTATTTATTAAATGAGTGATCGTTTCACTTGATAAGACCCTTATTCATCGTCTGGAATCGTTTAAAGCCCTTTGAACAGTTTGTACAGAAAGTGTCTTTTGGACCTTGAACCATTTGGTTCCCACTGAAATGTGGTTCCCACTGAAATGTTTTCATCAAAATCATGGGGGAATGACGTGGGTGAGTAAATTATCAGCAAAAGTTTTTTCAAAACTGAACTACTCCTTTCTTTACGCAATCTAAGTTTTAGCTGAATATCAGGTCTGGATTTCCATCTTTTTACCACAATACGACAACAAAAAAACTTGAAAGCAACACAGTGGTAAATACCAGTTCACATGTGGAAAATATCATATTTTCCATATCACATGAAATGCACCATAACCCCTGTAGAAACTAAGGAAATTGTAGTTTACACATTGTAGCGCAATCAACTGTGCTAATAATAAGAAAGTTATCTTGAGTGCCCGTAAAATTATATATGTATTTAATTTTTTTCAAACTACATTTAAAATTATTAATGTATAGGCTACATTTTAAATCCTTTTTACATGTTTTAAAAATACATTTTAATAATAAAAAAAATACATACAATTTTTACATCTAAATTTGTCATAATGATCCCAAACTTGTTGCTGGTGTATGTAAATGGATTTTTTTTTTCCCTGTAAATGGCATTTACAATAATGTAAACAACACAAATTTTTACTTTACTATAGACTCAATCATCAACTTTTAATAAAAGTTCTATTATTTACTAAGAAGATCTGTTCATGGGAGTTATAAACTTATTGGAATGACCAAAAAAATGGCTAAACCTAAATATGTCTCCTCCAAATGAAAAGGAAATCTAATTGTAGCCCATCCATGAACATCAACAGGAAGAACAAGCAAAAGAGTGATAAGTGTTTCCTTTAAAAAAATCCCAGAACAAAAAAAATAGGGCAGAGTGTTGAAATGTAAAACAGCCTCATGATCCAGTTAACTCGTTCATATGTGTGGAATTACAGAGCTCATCTGCTCCATCAAAATCAAACTTTCCAAACTCATCGGTAACAGTAGTTGTATTCCAAATAACCATGGAAACATAAAAGTCACAGACATAAAATCGAAGGGAAACAAGTTGTCAGTGATAAACCACTATCACGATCAAACCATTTTGAGAAGTAAAACTATCATGCGGATGTGTGGAAAAGCCCACAAAGTTGAAATTTTATTTCAATGGAAATTCCAGGCCACAGCAATGAACGCATTACTGTCTTTATGACGTGACTCAAGGATGGAGCTTGAGGCACTGTGTCCTGTCTGTTTTTACTTCATTTCCACTGACAGCCCAGCTTTCCAGTCAATTTCCCAGTTTTACACATGCGGGAAAACATTCAAAATCAGAGATAAGGCAGAAGTTAAAACCTTGGCATCACAGATACTGTATTAAACATAATTGAGACTGTCATAAAGGCTTCAGTTCTTCAGAGTTCAACCCAAAAGCTGAACAAAGATGCAATGTAAATAGGGTTAGTAACGAGTTTGTTTACGTCTGACAAAATTTGCATGTGGCTTTTTGTGCAATTTCACCTTTTTCCCCTTGAAACACAATTGAACATCTTGAATTGACCTAATTTTGCTGTCATCTGCCCTCAACATTCATTCAGCCCAAGTTTTTGAAAAAGCTGAGCGTGATTATCAATGTAAAGTGACCCGTTGCAAGCTGCTTTCTCATATCCATGACAGGAACCGAGCGAAAGCAGCCAAATCACCCTGCCTTTGTTTCTGTTCGGGCTGAACTCGGTCCACTAATGACATCATAAGACAGATAGCCTCTTCACAAACAGATGTAGCGTCCAAGAACTGTCAGCAAAGGTAGCGCCGTTAATTCTCAGATGACGCAATACACGCATCCACACAAATATAAACCCGTGATGAACTTCAGCATGTGTTTCTGTTCACTTTTGACCTCACAGCTGCTCCGTCCTTTTCTTTCTCATTTCAACCGACAATATATTTTGCTTTGTGGCTAATTTTCCGCGACAGATTTTTGAATGCAAAATTACACAAATAACACTTGAGACATTTTCCTTTTGTGCAGGAATCGGTCACGCCTCTGTTTGGTATACAATAGCCTCTGTGAACTTCCATGGCATACTAATGCACAGAGAGAGAAAGAGAGGCAGACACAGAGAGCAAGAAAGAGAGCTGGCAGGAGGCCATCAGTTTTTTCCCTCCTCTCACGAATTTTCCCGAAAAGTCCGGCTATTCAAAAGTGGGCAAATAAAACAAGTGCAAAAAAAGAGAAACCCAAATAAGGAGTCTCATTTGTTGAAGTGTTCTGTCCTGTCGCTACTGTTCTTTTGTCCTGCAAGATCCGCTGCTTCACTCTGCCAAGTCACGACACCCCACTGTCTTGTCCACTGTAATGTGGGGAATAAAACACTGAAACGCTGAATGTGTTACAAAGGGGAAGAAGAACGTAATGAGAGAGAAAAAAACCCCCAGAGTCAAAGGCCTCAATTATTCATTGCCTCACATCCTTCTGTTTTCCTGCACTAGAAATCTGCGTTGAATTAGACAGCTTCCGGCCGCCTTCACAGAGCAGCTCAAGTTGACAGTAGAGGAGGTGGAGGGGGCCTGCATGGGTTTCTGCTTTGATTTTTTGTTTTTTAAGACTGTCCAAGCTACCTTGAAGAGCTTACTGCTATTTCCTCCCTCTCATATGGCAAATTATATAGATTTGAAGCACCTGAGTGTAGCCTAACTGCCCTGTAAAATGTAAGTCAATGAACTTGCAGTTGTGTATATAACATTATGAGTGACTCATCTAGGTTTACAACCAAAGGACGCACAAACCAAAATGTGATTAAGCATTAAACTCCTAATAACTTTTTTTAAAGAGAAACACATTCTAAATAATCACAAACTGCACAATAAGAGTCTTTGAAACCCTTATCAGCCCACTTTCAGCTGATCTTTACCCTCAAAGGAGGCAAGACAAACACAATGACAGTTACAAAGGGCTGACAACACAAGTATATAACTTAAAAATCAGATCAAGTATGAAGAAACTCGCAGAAATTGTTCTTTCTTCAGATATTGAGTTCATTTGTCAACAGTGTGTAGGGCAATGGCAATAACTTTGTTGATCAAAAGAGATATACTTTAGTGGAAAAGATTATAAATATGTACTCACGAAAGAAGTGTTTAAAAAGGTTAGCCATATCCATTCCCAGCTCTGTGAGCAGCCCCCCTTCCTCACACACTACCACCGGAGAATGTAGACGGGCTTTGCTACCACTCTCTCTTTCTCTCTCTCTGTTTCAGAGTAGCAGCAGCTATTCCATGAGGACTTCCTGAAAGTCCAGAGTTACTGACAGAGCGACTCTCCACCCCACACACATGACTGTCCTTAACCAATGGCTGTCAAGAGGTCCTTTCTGTAGACTCCAGTGGCTGGATGGGCCTCAAACACTTACTGGGTCTTCTCATGAAGCAAAACCAGTCGAGTTCTACTGATCTATCGATTGGTGAGTGAATCTGAGGCTTTATATCGGCTGTACTTCAGTTTATTGACCTTATGTGGGTCTTCATGGCATGGTATATTCAATATCGGTCCCCCAGTGGTTCCTGGCATATACTGTCTGTGAGTAGCCTAAACTACACTGAACATGGACAAGTTCTCACAGTTCTTTCAGCTCTTCGGCTGTGCAAGTTCTGTCATCTGTTTACAAACCTGCCACAGAGGTTGTGAAAGAGAGGCTGTCAAATGCACCTCTGGAGCACCTGGTCCAGTGGACAAAGCTGTAATTTAAGGGAATGAGGTCACAGTTATGGAGCCGAATTGCTTCCTGAGGGGTGTGAGATGGTCCGGTGATGGAAACAGGAGACAGGCACAGCATGCTATAAGCAGCATTCATAATATGAAAAACAGACATAAAGAGGCAGAGATACAGACAGAGAGAAAATAAAGGTTCTTTTAAAATGGGTCCTATCAAACGGTTTCTTTCAAATGTGTTCCATCAAATGGCTTCTATCAAATGGGTTCTATAATAGGTTCTCTTTAAAAATGGGTTCGATCAAATGGGTTCTTTCACATGGAGTATTGGAAAGGCTACACATAAATATGAGATATATTTTATTTCCAATATTATTTTTATGCAGCAATTGTCGGAATTATGACAATTCTAATATCTCATAATTTTCTCTTAAATTAATGTTTATTTCTTTATTTATCTAGATTTCAACTTTTTGTCTTTATTTTGACTATTTGTCGTAATTGTGTCTGTTTCGACTTGTAAATGATAATGGATTTTTATCTTAAATTTGATTATTAAGAAGAATAAGTCATAATTATGATATATACGTTAAAATAATACTATATCATGATTATGACTTTTTATGTCATGATTTGATGATCAGATTTACCAAAGCATTTTTTGGTGAAAATGGGCTTTCATATCCACCAGCATTCACTCTGTCATGATTAGACAATGATGAGATATATTGAACATATACAGCACCTGAAAATAAACCTCAGTTTCACTTTATTTTTCATAGCAGCTTGAAAGAAAGGATAACAGAGCGCACATAAAAGCACAAACACTTCAGTGCAGCTGCCCTGCATTGGAAACAAGAGCCAACATGCTGGGCGGTCCGTGTACGTTTTGATAGTTTGTTTTCCAATTTGAAACGAAATAAGCAGAAACGAGAAAACAGCACCTGTATTCGTTTTTTTTGTTCTTTTCGTTTTTTCAAAAATACGAAAAAAGAGATTCCCAAAATTGAGTTACCCCAACTCAATTTAAACCAATCCCAATTTGTTTGTGTCAGTTCGTAACCAAACACATCTAATCAATGTGGTTGGCCAAGTATAAACCAAACCAACTGAGGCCTCCTTCCTCGCAAGACTAAACTTCCGTTTTCAGAAGCAGTGTTAGACACGTCTCAGAGTGGGTGACATCCATATCCGTGACATGGGTTTACGGGACAAAACTGAAATGAGTTCAGGAACGTGAGAGTTTTGGGATATCCAAAGCTATAAAGACAAAACTGCCTGTGTGAGATATGACATGAGAGACTTCACAGCTAAACCCTCTCACTTCAGGTTTACACATCCTGTTTTAGTTCTCCCTTCCTCATGCGGATCATAAAGTCGGATATTCAAATTCTTTTCAGGAGACCCATAAATCATCTGGTTCGTCTGGAGTCTGAAAAGACCTTGATTTGAGAAGATGAAGAAAAAAAAATATATTTAATCTTGTAACTAATTTAATTTAATTGATTTTTATTTGATTTTATCAGGTAGTGCTAATGATTATTTTTTTACTTTAAGTTCAAACTCATTACAGACTCTTTTAGATATGTTCTGATGAAAATGTTTTCAAGCTATGTGTGTGTGTTTTTTATTTTATTTTTTTATATATTTATTTTTTTTTAATCAGGCAACTCTACAGAATTAAAAGTAAGTGATGTTGTGAGAATAAGTCCACCGAGCAAGTGACCACATCTGCAACTTATGAGGCCTCTGAGTAATCACTTTGGACAGTCAGAGAGCTAAACTCCAGCACACGCTCAGGTTTCAGTAAGCCAGGCCCACAGCAGACTCACTTTCTTTGAAGCAGCAGTGAGAACACTCTGATTGTCATAGATCCTTGATATTTCTCAAGGGAGACAATAAATACTTGCACATGATGTTACGGGATAAAATTTAGCTCTGTGTTGTAGATAACAGTAAAGCTACAGATCTAAGCCTACAAATTTCAATGTGCTTACATTATTTTAATGTGTTTGCTATGACAATATGGCGCACACTGAGATGATGTAATACAGCCCATAGATAAAATGACACATATAAATGTGTATGACAGACTTTGTACTGCCATTATGTATCGGCTTCAATAAATAAAACCTTTTAAAACTGAAACTTAATCAATAAAATGTAATTAGATAAAAATATATTTATTCAAATTTTAATGTATGTATTTTATATATATATTTAATCTATTAAAATATAAATTCACAACTTTCACAACTCCGGTTTTTATGGTAATTATTCGGCCCATTCCTCCCACCTTGTGGACACTGTGGAGAATTCCTGTAAAACGTTCAAGGACAAACAGTTGTGCTTGAACTTTTTTCTTTTCTCAGCTTAGCAAAAAGTGTTAGATTCACAGAAAACGCACGATGAAATCAATACATGCTTTTATTAAAGAGAAAACAAATCATTGAAAATATTTCAGTATACACTGTTTGCTCTTATTTTTAAAGACACAATAGGGGCAAATTATTCTCAGATTTGTCCGCACTGTTATTTCCGGGAATAAAAAAAAGTTGTAAATGACATGATTATTACATGATCAATGTTTGCATATATCATGCATCGGCTTTTTTGTCCGCAGAAAATTAGTGTTTTCAACTCAGGCTTGTTGTTGTTTTTTGTGATGCCTTTGTGATGTTACATGATCTGCTACAGAGATTATGCAATCATTTAGTTTTAACCTCAAATTTGGGAATTCTAACTCCTTGCCAAAACATATAGCCTAACAGTTTTTCCCAATGGTTTACACACCAAAATTGGAACTTAAACGCAATCACCAAAACCTGAATGCACCAAATCCCTGAATCAAGTCTGCAAAACTGCAGGCAAAGTCCCCGCTTTACCCTCAGTTTTCAATTCTATATCACACTCCTTTCAAAACACTACACACAGTTCTCTATATTTGGCACAACATTCCAAATCACTTTAGTTCCTTTGAAAAGCAACACTAATCACAATGCCAAGCTCTTTGCACCAATTGGGAACACCAGTTCTTCACTGGTGTAACAGCAGTTGCTGACTTATACAATTAGAAATCAGAGCTTTGGTCCAATAAAAAGACACACATGAGCTTTTCCTTTTTTCAGAGGAAAATGGAAGTCAGTGGTGATGGAGGAGCAAGAGGTGAAGGAGTGTTAGTAGGAGGATGAGGAAAGACAGTTGTTTCTGATAAGTTCAGAGGGAGGTGGACCAGAGCATAGGAATGATGTGATCTGGGACAACATGAATTTTCCCCAGACTGCTCTGGTCTTCAACTGACCACCCACGATTCTGTTATAACATATTCCTCATTCCTAAACCTAGGGTTTTTTTTTTTGTTTGTTTGTTTTTTCTGGCATGATGATGGAAAGTGTATGACTGCCTCATATGCATGCCTCCTCTCAAGAGATTGGAGAATGCATGTGGTGAGGTTGTTGGGAAGACTTTTGGCAGCTGGATCCATCACTCCAGAATTTCCTTTCTTTAGTTTAGCCAGAAACATCACTTGAAGATAAGGTACTTTGACCAGATCATTATGGGAGGCAGGATGTGGCCTTTTTTTCTTAAATTTCGTTTTGTGATTGTGTGGTGTGTGAGTTTTGAGAAAAAGAGACACTTTCATTTGTAACTTTTTAAAGAAAACCCTTTATCTTATTGAACGTTTTATTTAGGGAATGAAAAGTGTTACAAAAAGTGTTCAAAAATACTTAAGAAATACTGTTAGAGTAAAGTTTTGGGTTCTGTAATCCACATTTGTGTATTTTTACGTATATTTGAGTTTGTATATCACTGTAGCAATCCTTCCATAATAGCACTTCATAGTGTTTTCTGTTCCGCACATCAGTGTGTTGTTGGTCGGTAGACAGATCTCTTTATATGGTGTGTGTCTGTCTGTCAGTTTGTCTGACTGGTGCCCCGACATATTCTCATTCCAAGGCGTCATATACGACACTTTTGCCAAAGCGTAGACTTCCAACACACATGGTACCCTTTAGCGTCAAATGAGATGCTTCGGTCATGGTAGGTTTAGGTCTGGGGTAGGGTTAGACCACTAGGAGGCGCCTTCTACCCCATATATATCTGCGTCTCATTTGACTCTAAAGGGTGCCATGTGCATTGGATGTCTACGTTTTGGCAAAAGCGTTGTATATGACGCCTTGGGGCTCGGTATTCCTATATGTTATGGGGACCAAATGCAGAAAATTTTGACCTAAGAAAAACAGACAATACATCATACGTGTTTTGAAAATCTAAAAATGCAGAATGTTTTCTGTGATGGGTAGGTTTAGGGGATAGAATATACAGTTTGTACAGTATAATTATTATTTTTAAGCATTTTGGTAAGGGACAAAAACTGTTGAATGCAGTTTGCTTTTGCTAAATATTTGTAGGATTTTGCCTTTTGTATTTGTGGTTTAGTGTACAATTTTGGGAAAATGTGCAAAGATTTCATAGACGTGTGTAAACAATTGGGAAACATTGTATTACATTGGTGAAAACTTTTGAGATCGAAGCACTCTAGAGTGAATAAGTGCATGACTCCAGCAGTGTTTCAATATTTCTCCTTAAACTGGAAATGATGACATCCTGCCATGAGAAAAGCTCTGGCAGACGCCAGCCTGAATCACTGTTTCCAAAACAGATTTGATTCAATCACTTTTAGGCTTTACCAAAAAGTGTTGCTCCACTTCTCGGGGTCAAATAACCACCATATACCAACAGGGGGCACTCTTGACCAAGTCAACGTGGAAAAAAGTGCAAATGAAAGTATCCCATGTTCTCATTGCATCTCATCTGCACAGACATTTATTTGGATGCACAAAACCAAACATGTTTGATATGATAATTACTTAATAATCGGCAATAAAAATCAACAACCTCTTTGAGCTTCACATAATACAGCAGTCAAAGACAACTTCACAATGGCACTTCATCAATAGATACAAACTTCACATAGATTTTTTTTTTCTCAAACATTCACGACAACCTCAACCACAGCTGGGTGAGGCCTGAAAAATCAAACTCCACAAAAATAATCATAAACAATAACTCTGTAATTGTTTCACTTTATCGGTGAATCGAGGATCTCTTCGTACTCCTGTCTTTTGCTCTTGCCCACCCAGTAAAGCTTTACGGCCGTCAGCACGACAACACTGATGATGATGATGACGCCCCCGATGATGTCATACACTGAGGGAACCATGTGGAGCACAATCAGCTGCAGAAGCATTGCCACAACAATTTCCAGATGCTGCACGGTGCTAACCAGTGCGGGATGGAACTTGTTGAGGGCGTAATATACCCCCAGGAATGCCACGGTGGAGCAGACGCAGATGCCGATAAGATACCCCCACGTCTCTCCGTCCAGGGGAATGATGGGCTCCTGCAGGATGAACATAGTTGACAGTCCCCACAACGTTCCAGTCCAGCCGAAAGTGAAAAGAGCTGTCCACATGCTCACCTTCTCTTTGATGGCTCGGTATATGATCATGGACAAGGCCGCCATTAAGCCTGCCATCACCGTCATGGTGTAGCCGAAAGCCTCCTTCCAGAAACCCAGAGATCTGTGCTCACCTAAGATGTTGGGAATCATGACGAAGCATAGGCCGAAGACGCTACTGACGACCGTCACCACATCTGTCATGCCTAGTCGCTCATCGATGAGTAAAAACGCCAGTATGGCGCTGAAGACCGTCGTGGTGGCCCTCCACATTATGGTGCCGTTGCTGGGCGGCACGATGGCAAATGAGGTATACGCACACGTGATGGAGATAACGTTGCACACGCCATAGAAGAAAAGACGTAGTCTGTAGCCTTGGGGCCCGAAGGGAGGCTCCTGGTAGTAAATCACCACCGCAATGGACAACACCTGGATGACCGAGCGGATGAAGAGAAGCTCCAGCGACGGCACCCTAGAGCGGTCGGCAGCCAGGCGTGTAATGAGAGCCACGCAGCCGTGGGCCAAAGCCGCCCCAAACAGGGCAGCCCACGTCATTCTTGAGGTGAACACGGAGGCCTCCCCGAAGCTCTGCAGCTGACCTCCGACCCCTTTGTCTTTTTGGTCACCTGGCGGTTTGGAGCGACTTTCAAGCGCACTGAAAAAAGTCCTGGGCGACTTGCTGTCAGTAAGGTTCTTTCTGTCTGAGGTCTCTTCGACAAATGTGCCAAAGTCTTCAAAAGATGGAGCGTCATCATAGCCCTCGTCTCCAGGCTGGGGGAAATGAGTGGCGTATTTGACCGTCACTGTGTTCGGGTGGATTTTGACTCGCTTCTTCGAGCCAAGCAGATGCTTTGTTGGTGAATCCCCCATTTTCTTACAAAACCAGCTGCAGTGAAGCCCCTGAATGTAAAGAGAAAGAATTGTATGCAAATTAAAACTTGAGACAAGATGTACAGCTCATTATCTCAAACAATGTTTTTAAATCGATAGAAATTGCACAAAGACTTCTCAAGCAAAGGGATCAATGGCACAAGCGTCCTGGTATTTTTGGATCTGGATCGATTATCAATCTAAATTTGCCACAGCATGAAACCTAAGGAAAACTCTTTCTTTACATAAACTGAGATTAGTAATAAAAATAAAAATTAATATTGTGAGATATTTAAAATAACTTTTTTCTATTTTAATATATTTAAAAATGTAATTTATTCTTGTGATGGCAAAGCTGAATTTTCAGCATCATTACTCCAGTCTTCAGTGTCACATGATCCTTCAAAAAATCGAAACAGTTGTGCTTAATACTTTTGTGGAAACTGTTCACTTCTTCAGGATTCTTTGATAATTACAGTAGGAAGTTCAAAAGAACAGCATTTATTTTAAATAGAAGTAGATTTTGTAACATTATAAATGTTTTTAGGCAATAATTGTTTTAGGCTACTTTTTACATTTTTGTTGTCAATTCTTTAAGGTATGAATGCATCTATTCCAGAAATAAACCTTAGAAATATTCCCTGAAGTAAAAAGTGTGACAACTAGCCCCGTTTTGCCCTACAAGTTATTTTGAGGACATGGTCAATAATGACGCCTGCTTCGATGATGTCACATGACGCATAAAGCAGTGGATGAAGCTGTCGAATGTGAGTGACATTTCACAGAGAGGGACCGATAGAACTCCTGATACTGATTTTATGAATGGAGCAGAAGGAATGCTAGCTGTGTCTACTACACTGTATTCACACTCTGTCTGTAATTCATACGGTAGCCTACCTAACATAGTCTTCACGATGACTTACCTTTAATAATAACTACCTAATAATCCTTTTATATAAATCAATGTGCCCATTTATAAGCAGATGAGATCTCTCTATTTAAAACCACCTGCGCAATGACAAAGAAAAACGAAATCTTACCTGTCCTCTCAGATGCTTCTCGCAATTAAAGATCCGCGAATTAACGTATTAAATCCAGCGATCATTATTATGTTTTTGAGGCAATATTTTTATTCCCCCCCATGTCTCTTCCTGTGGAAACGTTTATAAATTAGTCTAAATGAATAACAGCAGGGCACCCCGCCTCCAGACAGCTCGCAGTGGGTCTCACAGTGGCTTGTTTTTTGATTCTGATATCTCAGTCGAGCTGCATACAAGGCATATGATGAGGAGCATTTGCTCTAAACGTGCGTCATCATTCAGGAGGAGCGTGTCATTGACGCAGTACAACTTCACCTAACAGCATTTGAATCACTCCATCACTCTTGATTCGCTTATGACATGAATATCATTTAAATAAATAAATGCAGAAAATGAACTTCTGGAGCAAAGTGAGTAAAAGTGTGAGTGTAATGTAAAACTCGGTCAATATGGGTCATATAGGCTATAGCCTTATCAATTCGTATCAAAACTGCAAATGGCTTTATAGCCAATATTTTTTTTTCAAGGTTTTATCTAAAGCTCACATGTAGCCTATATTTAAACTCGTTAAACAGGCCAAAAGCCAAATTAGTGGATTTGGTAAAAAAATTCACTAAATGAATTTCACCCCAAAATGAAAATTCTGTCATTACTCCATATTGTTCCAACCTTTCGTGGTAACACTTTACAATAAAGGTGCACTAATATAAGCACTAATTCATGCTTACCTAATGCACAGATAATACTGAATTAGTATGTAATGATTATCTAAGCTATTCATTAATGATTACCACATTAGGAACTAATTAAGAGTCTGTAAGGTTAATGTAGCCTATTAGTTCATGAATTGTTATTAATTAAATATGTAATTGTGGATTAATTTCATACTCATTTTTTTAACCAATAGTGTTAATTAAAAGGCTATGTTAATTATCAGAATGAGCCAAAGGCTTGTATTTCAACTTCCAAATAATAGGTACACTAATGCATTAATACATGATTAATTTCTTCATCGTTAGTGCAAATTCATGTGCAAATTACTACAATTAATAAATGAATAGTTAATAATGATGTGCCTCAACAAGTAAAGTCATAACATAATGATACCTTTTCAAATCAGCTAATGATTAATTAAAGCAGACAACTTGAAGTTGAAGTGCATAGCTTTGACTGAATGTGGTAATTAACACAATTATTTACACTATTAGTTAATAAAATATGTTATTAAGCAAATAATACACAATGACACAATGAATTAATAGCAATTCATGTATTAATCTATGAATCATAGACTCTTTATTAGTTGCTGATGCTGTAATCATTAATTAATGGTTCAGTTCTTCATGAGTTATACATTAACTCATGATTATCTGTGCATTAGTTAAGCATGAATTAATGTATATACTGTAAGTGCACCCGTATTGTAAAGTGTTACCGTTCCATTGAAACAACATGAAGGTGAACATGAAGTATTGAAAATGAAAACCGTATTGCCCTTTTCATCATTTAAAAACTGCTTTCCAAATGTGATCAGGAGCCAACTACCGCATCATTCATATTTCATGATATAATATGACCCCTGTGACTTGTCTAACTATAATGATGGGAGATCTCAGCATGTTTTAACCTCCCATCAGCTGGCTGATTATCTGACACAACTACAAAGGGTTGTAAACAGATACTCAGTTATAACCAGGTTTATAACAAATATTGTTATCCCCTGAGATTTTGCTTTTCTTTTAGTCTAACATGTCAAAGACCAATTTATATTCCTTTGCATTTTTTATCTCATTGAAGCATTTAAAAATAAAAATAGTTTGACCTTGACCAAGACATGACTTTTTATCATGTCTTGAGTGAGTTTGTATTGCTCCTCTGTTTCTAATTAGACTTAGGCAGTTTTAATATAACAAGGGTGTGTGAAAATAGCAAGGCCCTGTTTCCATAGTAACTACACCAGAGAGTTCACCAGAACAAGCAGAGGACCAACCATTTATCTTAAAGTGTTTATTTTTCATGTTTAAATAGGCTGAGTGTGAAGCTCGCTGAATAAACAACACATGGGCAATTTTCTATCAACACTAGTAACCGAGACTCTCCTTCGGCTGTCATGCTGGGTTAATGAGGTTTTCTTGAGTTACACAGGAAGCTATAGATCACATGCTACGCACCTCAGCATTCAATTCTTATCGATTTCACAGATTTTTGGAGTGGATCAGGAAAATATTGTCTTTAGAGTCTCATTTTACATGTAATGAATAATAAATACATAAAGAAGACATGATTTTATGTGAGCTGTCTGACTGCTCTGTCTGTTAGCGACCATTTTCCTGTCACTGTGACAGATCAGTGAGCGTAGCGTATGATCCCCAAACACCTCTAAACTCTTTTCCTCTCTGTGCTGGTGTGGAGAATGATGGATGAAACTCATTCCACAGACACAGAAGAACAAAGCCAATAGGCATCAGAGCCATTTCCCTGCAGCACAGTGAAGGCACTTTGGTGTCCTTTAAAGACACATTACTGGGTTAGTATTAATGTACAAAGCGTATAACCTGGCCCTAGCCAGATGAATGTCGTTCCGCTTAGCTCCGCCTAGCTTCACTCACATCCATCTGGAACCTCTTCCATTGAGAGTGATTTCTCCAACCAACTTTATGGCTTAGCCAATCAGGACGCAGGGCGGGAGTTTCATAGATGTGACGTAGTGGAGAAGCGACCGTGAGACTGTTTTGATTCAGACAACAATGGCGGCTCGCATCGAGGAAGCAAGCGTTAACATTGATTCTACTATTTTCATGGCACAGACGGCATTGATCATTTACCGACATTGCGCTGATTGCACTGCTGCTATATCCAAGATGTCGGCTGTTCTGTTTTGTTTTTTCCTGCGTCGCTCTCATCAGCTTCACGGGTTTGCTTCGGTGTGAGTGGTTGAAATAGCACGTCGATAAAGATGACAGACATGTGGCTTATCCAATCATATGCAAGGATTTTTGATAAGGCCCAGCCTTCTGAAACGCCATTTCAATGGATCGGTTCCAGATGGATGAGTGGAGCTAGGCAGAGCAAAATTCATCTGGCTAGGGCCAGGTTACAAAACGTATGCATATTATTTAAAATGTTCTCTAAACTGAATGTGTGTCAGGATTATGTTTTGTTCTATGTGTGATGACTAAAACCCATGCTTTACAACATGTTACTCTAGAATATTAATTTAGAGTTAGTCAAAATAAATTATTTACTTATAATTATCACCTATACACTTAGGGCGGTTGCTAGAGGGTAGTTAAAAAGCTGCTTATAATAAATAGACTGAATCATCTCACTGTTATTTTAAAAACATTAAATACATCAACTCATTCTACTCAAGAATGCATAGGAAAATATTGATGGACTTATAAGTGAAGCAGCAGAAACAATATATAGCCTACCGTTTGACTGTGAATATAATATTTTTTTAAATCCATTTCTATTGGCTCCTTTCAATATTTGTAAACACTGGTGCAAAAATCATTCTCTGTTTTATGTTTATTATCATAATCTATTATAAAATGAAATAAATTGAACATCAAGCTGATGTCATAATATCATAAATCAGTATAATCAATAAACAACTGAAAACATAAAAAACTTAAAAGAGTTTAGATTTATATGCAAAAATGAGTTTTTATGTGCATGTGATACGCAGTTCATTTGCATGTAATACCCATAATACACACAGACCTGTTATGAACCAGCAAAGAAGGAGGAAGCAGGATGCAAATGCAAGCACAAATTTAATTAATCAAACAGGTAAACCACAGAAACTCAGAACAGGAACATAGGACAGGGACAAGCCTACAGGCAACGTAACAACTTCAAGAACTCACAAACACTGGAACAAGACACGGGGTTTAAATACCCAGAATAACAAGCTAAAAAAGATAACAAGAGCGAGTGGTCAATCAGAAACACCTGGGGATACCAGTAAACTAGAAAACCTACAAAGGACTACAAAACATGACACAGAACAGGAAATAACTAAAGTTCACACAAGACAAGGGAAACACAGACAGGAATCAGACATGGACCCCTCGGGCAGCCAGGGCGGAGAAGACACTTTGGGCGACACCAGCTCAGGAGCAGCAGACACGAGAACAGTAACGGCCACAAGGACAGACACAAACACACGAACAGCCAACACACACACTGGCTCCGGCTCAGGAACAGACAACATACTCACTGGCCCAGGAACAGACTTTGACTCGGGAACAGGAACAGACTCTGGATCGGCCATCTTGTCCGTAGACACTGGCTCGGAGGAAGTGACGAGAAGCGTCTCTGGCTCGGTAGAAGTGATGTAACCAGACTCTGAACCGGCAGAAGTAACGTGAACAGTCTCTGACTCGGCCATCTTGTTCGTAGACACTGGCTTGGAGGAACTGACGTGAACAGACTCTGGATTGACCATCTTGTCCATAGACACTGGCTCTGTAGAAGTGGCGTGAAGCATCTCTGACGGTGCAGAAGTGACGTGAACAGTCTCTGGATCGGAAGACGTGAAGTCAACAGTCTCTGGATCGGCAGACATGACGTGAACAGTCTCTGGATCGGCAGACATGACGTGAACAGTCTCTGGATCGGAAGACGTGAAGTCAACAGTCTCTGGATCGGCAGACATGACGTGAACAGTCTCTGGATCGGCAGACATGACGTGAACAGTCTCTGGATCGGCAGACATGACGTGAACAGTCTCTGGATCGGCAGACATGACGTGAACAGTCACTGGTTCGTCAGGGCTGACATGGAGGACAGAGCTTAACCGAATGGCAATGCCAATATATAGAGCTAGAGTGTAGTGAGGTGTATTGTCAGGCATGAAGTAGTTAAGAAGCTCATTCAGTCCATTGCGAAATGTGTCTTTTAAGTTCTATAAAGTTCACCCCATGCATGGCTAAGCTCACCAAACAACAAAATCCTCAATTGGTTGGTTACCTTGGCTGAGGTGGAAGAGACTGGATCCATGTTGTGGTGATTTCTTCTGTTATGAACCAGCAAAGAAGGAGGATCCAAATGCAAGCACAAATTTAATTAAACAAACAGGTAAACCACAGAAACTCAGAACAGGAACATAGGACAAGGACAGGCACCCCACACCACTACTAAACCTACTAACCAACACTACTAAACCTGCTAACCAACCCATGCATATCCTATGCACATAAAAACTAATTTCCGTGTATATATTTGCACGAATAAATACACTGCGTGCTATAGAGACGCATTAAGTGTGGGTTGCATTCCCAGTATATTCAGAGAATATGTCATGATATAGCCTACATAAATACAGATTGGCATGCCAACAAAGAGGATGGAGGTCCATTCTTTGTGCACAAAAGGAGCAGGTGTCATTATAAATCTAGAAGCTGCAGGCAGTATCCAGCTGTCTTGTTGAATGAGGATGTTGCAATACAGCTGGCATTCTATGTCATTCTAATTATTTATAGTGCTATATCTTTTCAGTGATAAGTGATGTTATTATTGAACACGCGATTTTTGCAGATGTTTTTGAATAAAATCGTAGTTGTCACGGTTGATTTCAAGCTAAATAACACAATATGGATACAGTTCAAATACTGAAATATGAGCTCCTAGCACTTGAATACAGCTGTTCTGTAGTGCGCTAGCATCAAGGCTTTTCAACAAGCCTGTTGTGCAACTCTCGAAAGAAATTGCCACATCTCAGACTTAGTTATCTTGTCAGTCACAGACTTTTCTCCAATGCTACAGGAGCCAATAAAAACGAACTAAGAAGCCTATATAACGTTTTTAAATAACACAAGCAGACACAATAAAGTTTAAAAAAGCACAAGCAGGTTATAACTGGTGTGGTTTATGTCATAGATCAAAACGTGAAATTATTTAGATTTGTTAACCACAGACCTTATTTCAGGCGATTTAGCAAAAACCCATTCAAAAAAGCCATAGACTTCAGGGCAAGGGAACTGGGAGTGCTAAATGCTAACTCACTTCCACGTTTTGGCCTACAAAGTGACATCATATGATCGCATTCGAATGGGTCCGAAACGGATCCGACCAAGTGCGGTGCGAATAAAATCTTGTCCGTTGGTCATCAGGATGCATTGAACTCTTGCGAAAAGCTACGTACAGTTCCTATCCGACAATTCCAGCTGACGTTGAGCGTTGCTATGGTACTCATAAACAAACCTGAATTCTTGACTTTTAATAAAATAAATAATGATTTTATAACGATAAGTTGTCCTATTTTCATGATTTTCTAACGTTATTAGGGCAGTTAATACAATTAAATTGTAGGCAGACATTGAACTATTGACCACTATACAACTATATCACATTTTTTAGCCGACCTGACATGCCAACGTCCTGAGCAACTTTCCTCACGCAGTAGCTTTCCTTTTAATATCTCTACAGTCCTCATCAGAGAGATCATACAGAACTGACAGAATCAACCTTTCTAATCTCTCCTTCATTTCTGTTCTACCCGCATCCGACGCTTTTCACTGTGTATTACGGCGTCGTTGGGTGCGTAGCTGATTTCAACTGCCAGTGTGAAGGCAGCGTTACGCTGCTTACACATCAGCTATTGAAGCTCCGCCCTCTGTGGCGGGAGCAGCAGCTCATTTGCATTTAAAGGGACACTCACAAAATGACATGTTTTTGCCAAGGGAAACTGGAAACTTGCGTGGAGGCATAAAAAAACAATCCTTATCTATCCTGCTTTAAAGAGCTTGAGCATTTCAAGCGGCAGAGGACATAACTGTATTGCATGCTTATAATAACCAGAATATCATCGTGTGTTGGTTGTTGAGGGTGGGACATTGTGGGCCCTTAACAGATACAGGTCCCCCATACTCATTCACTTTTCCCTCCACTAGTGATGCCCGAGCGGAAGCTAATATATTATTATTGGTAACGCTCTTGACGTGAACGGGGCTTTAGGGTTTATGAAAGTTTCCAAGGATCCTATTTTCGCCTGTCTCTTGAAAAAACACATCATACATCAAATCCAAAGCAATTAAGGGGAAGTGCTCCTTGACGACATGCTTGTAAGGCTGGAGGATGAGGGATGGAGCTTGAGTGCTTGGTTTGACCACCCAATGATTAGCCATCGTTATCATGAGTGTATATAGAGTGTTCCTAACCGCATTTATATTTTATTTGAGGAGAAAAGGCGAAAGAGCTGCTACGGGAGCTCAGAGCAAGGTTCCTGTGCTGTAAAAATAGCAATATGCTGCTGGACATGGATGGTTGCTGTTAGCTGTCCTTGGTTCAAAGACATGTGCGTGATTAAGGCTAAGGGGGTGACACTGTGTTGACATGCTGTATTGTTTTGCATGCGCCAGCTTTTTTTCTCATCATGATGATGGCCCTGTAGAATTTTTAAACAAAAACTGTAATCACAAGAAAATTTATGGACAGCTAAGGCAATAAATCCTTTGTAAAAATTTCCTCTTGACATAAAATTGTACATATAAATGTTCTATGGACACATAATGACAATATAGCACAATATTTTTAATCATACAGCTGTGAAAGTGGTGGTCAAGATGAGGCTGTTACTGCAACAATAGGGCTTCAGGTATTAGCTGATCAGATGCTTTAAAGATTTATCAGAGAGACGTGTGCTGTTAAACTTATCAAACACTCAGACAACCGTGCCTGGTAACTGCTTTCTAATCATTCTGCCTCAGTGCAAATGACCTGCTCTGCTTGTTCGAGATGGCAGAATGAAAAGCATTCAAATTGATTGAGCATGGCAATTGGCTGTGCTGAAAACCTGTTAGCACTTTATTTTACAGCCCTGTTTACATGTAAATACTACATATTTATTACAGTAATGACAATAACTGTTTAATTACAACTCAGCCTGAACCCATCCCATGTAGTTACCTTATATTATCCAGTGCTTCCCTAAGTACACTGTAAGTACATGTATAAGAGTATGTACTGTACAATAAAGTGCAACCGAAAAACTTATCACATCACTTCCGCGTATGTGTGTGTGTACCTATTCTAAATATAGTGTTCCTTTAACGATAAATAGACGTGTGCTACATTCTAAATCACAGTATAGAGAGTATGACTAACTAATGACAGCATGTAGCAATATGATTTTAATAGCTCATCGCTGACCCGTGAGTCAGGTAAAATAGTTTCTTTTCATTTCACCTAACATTGCTCCCTCCCACTGATTATGTTCCAGGGGACAGGAAGCAGGGGATAAGCCATCTTCAAGGACTTTTGGCCAGGGTAATTACATCCCTTATGTCAAGTTGCTATGGAGACAAAGAGGAGAGCAGCAATCAGTGAAAAAATAGACTGTGTCTGCTAAGAATGGCTTTGTTTGAACTTTGGCATCTCATTATAGAGAAACAATTATTTAGCTGTGAAATATCTTGTGTGATGACATATCATGCATGCATTGTTTACATACAGTGAAATGCAGTGAAATGTTCTTTAGGCTGCAAATCATGACCTACAATGAGAGAAAAATACAACACTTTAAACAGTAATTGCCCTAATTTGTCTTTCCACTTGTAAACGTCCAGGTTTTATGGCCTGCAAGTGGAGTCAGAAATATCGTATTTTCAAGTTACGACCACATATATGACCAAGCGAGTGGTATTTACAGTACAAGTGGTTTTATTTGCATAGTTGTTATGTCGGAAGGGGATTGTTGATGTGAAAAAGCACCATTTTTGATTGGTGATTAGTGATTTAGATGTTTTTAAATTAAAAATATAATAAATATTCCATTTTTTTGTGATTTATTTAGTGATTTAATCACCTACCTTTTGCTAAATATATTTTTACACACACACACACACACATGTTTACAGTATAGCCTATAAGCAATATAAATGAAAAGGATAGAAGATATAAATAGAATAATAAAAATAAAAGAAAACTTTTATGACTTCTACAATTATTATCATTAAACATCGGTGGTGGTATGGATGATTCCCATTGGAAGGCACTTGCTGCTACCAAGAGTCTCTTTATTCCTCTCTGTCTCTCAAAAGGAGGAAGGTGTCTGTGACATATTTATCTCCTTTGAGCATGTGGGATGTCTGCAGGGTCAGTGCTCAGAGGAAAGACTGTGATTGAGAAGTACATTGATTTCTGTTTGAACTTTACACAGACGTAATGACAGAAAAGGGAGCAGAGCCCAGAGAATGAGTCATCACTAAATAGCCTATCATCTTTGAAGATGGCATGATATAAAAATGATACAAAATGGTTTTGCTTTTAGTCTATGTCTTGTCAATTAGGCAAAATATTTCAAGATCTCAAGTACACTCAAAACAACAAAGCATGAAATCTTTGAAAATAAAGTGATTGGGAGTGTGTGTTCAGCGACAGAAGCCATGTGTGTCACCAGTTCTGTTCTCATCACTGAGTCATTCTTTCCACCCCTGGTCTGATTTCCATTTCCATCATTCTTCTCTTGGGAGATGAATGAGGCCTAGTGAATCCTTTTTTTCTCCTGCTCATAAATCTAAAGTCAACTAATTGGGTTAGAGCATCTCGAATCCATCAGCGTACTAACAATAGCCACCACTGGAGAGAAATGACAGTGTACAGAAACAACACTGGGTCTAATTTGATGATAAAACCAGTTGGGTGAGGGAACAGGAGGTCTTGAACAAGAAATACAACTGGAAAGAGTGTGCATGTATGGGTAAAAAAGAGCTCCCTTTGGTCTGGGGTGTTTGTGAGGAGAAAAATAAGCTGGCCTGATTTTCATCAGCCTTACAAATGCATGTCTCATCCAGTATTGTTCTGTCTCCAGGTAGTCTTTATCATCTACATTGTAAATAGTGTGAAACAGCAAATAGACACAGAGTGGGTTGGCAGCTTTAGCCTGGTGTCGGATATCACTGCAGTGTGAGGTCTGCATTGTGGGATTTATCTCTTCGATTAGGATCTGTCCCCAGATAGCTTGTGACTGCAGCCTTTAACAGCTCCTGAGAAACAGCTGCGCTCACTGGCGACCCAGCGAGGTGAAACTCATTTTAATGCTTGTGCAGGGGTTAGGCAGGGAGATGAGGCATGAAGGAGACATACACCGCACTTAAGCATGTTAGCACCATTCCCAGGCAAGCTCTCACAGACTTTAGAGAGGTGATTCAGAGAAATCACAAAACCAGTAGATACCATCTGTCATACTCTATCTATCTGTCCATCCATCTGTAATATACCACTACTGAATTGGTTATTGTAATGAGTCCACTGGAGGTGAGACTGACGAATCCAAGTGCAGTATTTAATTAACAAAAAATTGTACAAAATAAACAAATACTTGACTAAGTTGTTTCATGATTCTGCCCTCTTGTCATTATCTTTCTTGAGGCAGGATCATGACAAATCCATGTTTTGTGTGCAGGCTCATGGCCTTGTTTGGGCTGTATGCTCGCGTTGTCTCGTTCTCTTACCCCGCCCCCTTGTTATCCTAGTCTTTTATGGTGCAGGTTCTAATGTTGTGATGCCTAAATTGGCTGGTACTTATTCATTTTTGATTTGTTATACTGTTATAATATTGTAAAAAAAAATTATACTATCTAAAAAACACTTATTTTATTTCTGGTAAAAAAAATGTATTATACTTAGGCTATTATATTTATGTATATAATTTAAATCTGTTTCTGTCTGAATTGTTTGTCTCTATTAAATGTAGCTAGATCTGAGCTAGATACAGCATATTTAGATTTAAATTAATTATATTTACTGATTTATTTGAATAGGGTCTGTAAAAAAAAAAAACAAAAATAAAATAAAAACATGGCTCCAAGCTGAAAAATATGCATTACATAAAGAGGATAGCATATGCTAATTTGCATCTCAGGTCCCTAAAAAGGCTTTTATAAGAAAAAATAAAGAATAAATACCAGCTCAGCAATCTAGGTTAAAACGTGTTACTAGATGTACAGCCTACAAACATACAACCTAAATATCTAAAAAACAAAAAACAAAAAAACAAAACATATTTTATGGATAGTTCAAACCCCTGGAAACATGAATAGATTATTTAAACAATAATTAATTACATTTAAATAATGTTTTAATATAATTTTTTTATGACAAGTAATACTACAAAGAACTAAGAACTTTTTAAAATGAGAAAATTGTGCCTATTGCATTGTCAAACAAATTGTAAATACACTAGAACGTTTTTTATTGTGATTATTTCACACACATTATATGACATATTTGATGTCTCAATTTTTTGCGTATGGCAAATAATACAGAAATAGCAAATCAAGAAAATAACATGTCATCCCATTTTGTTGGCACAGCATCTGTGGTGGTCTGACAGGTTGTTTTCAATGCGATTCAGACCTTTCTATTAATTTCGAATGACTCATCATCAGCCCTGCAACAAGACTAGAGGCCAGTGTGGTCCAGACCACAGCTCTAGGCCATCTCAGTGTGAAGACCACCCACATACACTCCAATCCCCTGGCACATTACACAAAGGTCACTATCAATTACTGAAGACTGAGAGCTAATGTTATGTTGTTTTTCTAATAAATGTAAATGCGTAGAAGAGCACAGAAAAGCCAGCCGACAAGATTCAAATAAAGTGCCCCTATTACAGGCTACTATTTTAAAGGTTCCTAATGTAGTTTTGGATGTTTCCTACAATAGGTTTACATGCATTAAAATTATGTAAAAACAAAAAAACAAACAAAAAAAAAAAAACAAACAAAAAAAACCCTTTAATTTTCTCATAATATAGCCTACATTGCACATCACCACATTGTGCATTATGCAAATTTATCTTCTTGTGAGATAGAACCGTAAAGTAGGATTCGAATAAAAACTATAAAAATAACTTTATTTAGTTAAAGAGGCACTTTAATGCAATCGGAAATAAAGATAAGTAGGCCTAAAATAAAACATGATCATACTGAATGATAAAACCAACTGATCATTCACTGGGATACTATTGAACACAAATTTATTTCGAAAGTTAAAAGGAATAGAAATAATAGCCTATATATTAGAATTATTTTATTAATTGCAAAGAAAGGATAGCAGGAGTTTATAATTTATAGAGCTCATTTTAATGTTTAATTCAAGTACAAACAATTATGGCATAATTCAAAAATCATACATATGTTTTCGTGTTGATACACCATAAAATAAAATAAATAGGAGTGGGGAGATGGTCTTAGTCTATTCCCTAACAAAAACAAGTCCAAAGCGGAAAGAAGTTGCAGGGCATTTATGTCATACATCCACTGAAGAAGTTGTAGCCTACAAATAGCTTAAAATCATTCTTCCATCCGTAGAGCTCCTGAAACACTCAATCAATCACACAATTAAATAGGCTATTATCTGCTATAATTCTTACAATACTGAGCAATTATGTTTTATCATTCTATAGTTTAAACGCCAATAGTAACAAATAACTCGTCTTTCATGAGAAGAAACACATCAGCACCAAAATTGTGCTAATTTAGCGTGTAAACCGCAGACATGATTGTGCTATGAGGGTCTCTCTTCCTCCCCCTGCCGCCCGCCGAGTCTCGGCTACTGTCGGCTGTGTCCGCCAGAGGGCGCTCGGGCTCCGGTGTCAACACGCGCCATTCGATTGTGGAAAATGCCACCAGATGGCGGTTTAGGATTGCTGCTCTTCTGAAAGGCGCGGTTCCTTCTCCTGGTCCAATTTTTATTTAAAAAATCCATATTTTGCTAAACTTTTATCGAATTCCGAATAGCGGGAACGCCGACCTTTACGACCATGAGCACCCCAGGTGAGTTGTATGCGTTTTTGTGCCGTTAGTGGCGTTTGAAGTGTAGCGGGTCTGGAGATTAAAGATGGAGGACAGCAAGGCTGGTGGGGGATGGGCGGCTTCTCCTCTGCTCTCACATTGACTGCATCTCCTCAGGCCAGATCCACACACCCGCAGCCGAGCTCTGGCCGCTCGTTTGCGGCTCTGTGAGCACACACGGCTCGGTCATGAAGACACGGTCTTATTTTCTTAATTGTAATTGAGCTCATATGTGTCTGCAGAGCTGCATCGGGTTTGTCGCCGACAGGGAGCTGCACTCATTATATAATGATCAGTTTATGGCACTGATTTCTTCGGGTTTGAGTTGATGCTGGTTCGTTTGTTTCTCAAGTTTTTTTTCTTGGGATATAATGAAGGTCCCATTATTTGATCTGTCAAAGCCAAGACACTACAGACTTGTCAACAGCACGCTTAAGATGTAGTCTGTTGTGCTTGAGTCATGGTGATAAAATGAATCCCAGTGTAAGAGATGGTGTGAGGAGAGAAGGACAGGTGTAATACTGTTGTTATAATAGTGGAATATAACGTGAGAGACTTCAGTAGGTAAATGTGTGTGTATGTGTGAGTGGGGAGGGGTTGAGTTTTCACCTTTGTTTTTTTCGTCTGTACTTTCTCAAACTGAAGGAAGAACACACTAGTAGTGAAACTTCACACTCAGCCCACACATAACCTGTGTTATTACAGTTATTTCTCAGTTTGACTCAGGCAGGTTTTTAGCATTTCAACTTGGCTAGTGAGGAAACTTCTAAATTATTTTTAAGGCCCTTTGGTAAATGTGTTTGTGGCTTAAATGTAATATTTGGGAGCAGTTGTCCTCAGTAAAGTTCAGCTTCATCTCAGAAACACAGAAACACTCCCAAATCTCCTGTTCATGTTTGTGTCCTCTGGTTTATGTTTTACATGCATATAAAATTCCAATATTTATTTTTATTGTTGATTTTATTTATTTATTTATTTTTGCTGGGAAAGGTTTATTGGCTTTCCTGTGAGAAACTTTTTGTAATGTAATGCAGTGTTTTAGTGCTAACTAAAAGTGTTAAAATAGTTCCATTACTTCAAATAAATCCAAAATATTACATAATATTTTAGATGAAAATATTTCAATAAAAACATAAATTAGATATTAATTAGAAATTAAAAGTTACAGTATTAAAGTTACTAAAACTGAAATAAAATAAAACTAAATAGAAGCTAAATAAGAAAAGATGTCAACTTTTAAAACTAAAATAAAATGTTGAAAGCTAATTAAAAAATAATAATACATACTTTAATAGTGTATATAATACTATATGGAAATTAATAAAATCTTAAAAATCCACTGAAAATTCACAGAAGTTATACAGATTTAAATATGAACAAAAGTCATTGAATAAATATAACAATAATAAAAAAATCATAAAACATGTCATTCATTAGAACATATTTTTTTCTACTTTTGTTTCTTATACAATAGCTTTAAAATATGAAATTTTATTAGCATTTCTTATGATATATATATATATATATATATATATATATATATATATAAATATATTGAAAGGCTTAAATATTGTTGGTCAAAAGGTGTGGGAACTCTGAGTGTTACTCTGAAAGTACAAAGGATTGAAATGTAAGCCTATATTTAGCTTGAAAACCTCACTGTCTGGTGATCATCAAAACAACAACTTCACATTCTTATATTTTCAAGCCAGACAGCCCTGGAAAGATTTTTGTCAGTTACTTTCCATTTTTCTGGTTACTGATCAGACTTTTTTTTTTTTTTACATTTAATCATGATTTTTTTTTATTTCATGCAGTATTCACTGGACTGCAATGTTAAGACCTTATGCTGTGGCCTCTTTTCAGTCTTAAAGGTCCATATTGTAGTATTGCTGTAATTTTGATGTGCACGTGTCCCGCATAGAGTTGCACTTCGGAACATGCAGCGGTCAGGAAAACCACTCGCTGACTTTTTCTGTGATGTGCAAATAATGTAATCCTTTTTTATGCAGAGTTACCCAAAGGAAATCAGCACGAGCATGTAGCACATCCTGTGGTTGAAAGTGTGGGCAATTAAAAAAACATCTGGAGAAAACTGACTCTAGTTCAGTTTGTGAAATGTGTAGCCTACCTGACTGACAAGAGACTTTTAAAACAAGCCAATCATGTACTTGCTTTCCTACTTTTCCTAATGGACTGAAAGTAGAAAATCCTGCTATGCAAAGTTGAAAGGTGTTGAGAACCCCGTTATGTTCAGTTAGCGATCTCAGGGCGCATCAATCAGACCAAGATCTGTGATGTAGTTTAGAAGCGTTTAACCGTGGCTCAGCAAGTCCTTGCAGCTAAAACCCATTCGGTGTCCAAAATCTACCCCTCACAACACAATCGTTATGACATCTTTCTTTTTAAGAGTACGTTAGAAGACATGTGTGTACTGTACTTGTATGTCTTTCTTATAATTGCAAGTGTGCTTGTTCAGAATGATCTGACGTCAACAGGGTTTACTTTAGTGTCATGCCAGACATGTAGGGGGAAAAAATCATTTGGGAAAAGGCCAACATGTTATCTATTCTATATAAACCAGATGAATCTGACATTAGTGCATGTATACAGTAAACCATTTATAAATCATGCTTACTATTATGATATAAGTGAACATTTATATTGGTTACTTTCTGATCTTCAGCTCAATACAGTATATACAAGTCTTGAGACAAAATTACTCTCTACTTTTGGAGGGTTTTCGAACTTTTGGAAGTTTCAGCTTCTTTGCATCATTATGTGACATTTAGCCAGATCCCTGATTATACTGCCTTATCTTTTCTGAAGGATTGCTGTATGTCTGGGCTTTTATTCATGCACAATGATAAACACAAAATTAGCTTTACCCAAGTTTATTTTGAATGGCTTTTGAGTTCATTCACTTGGCATGGTGCAGCAGATTGTTTGCTACATTTAATCAAGTGTCTTTGTCAGGCCTGAGGCCAAAGACTGTCTAATGAAAAGGGTGAATGAGTTGGAAGGATGTATTGCAGTTTTTCGCACTTCCGGTTAGGCTTCATTTTTCAGATTAGAATGTTGCCGCTTGGGAACGGTACACAATGTGCTAGTTTATGATAAAAAAAAAAATGCAAAAGCACGGTTTCTTGTGAAATCACAGATCATAAGCAAACTTAGACGTTGTAGTAGAGACATTACTGGTCTGTACGCACTATGCACCAGACTGTAAAAAAAATGGACGACGCCCCTTCAATCCCTCCCATTGGTGAAAGTAGAAGCTGCTTAAGTCCTAATATGGCGCTGTCATCTTGCACAGATTTGGGACCTGATTCTGTGCAGTTGTGAACGTGGGACCCGAGTCTGCGTAGTAGTGAGGGTGAACGACCTCACTACCGCAGAAATGGGTACTACAAAGTTTACTGTGTGAAATAAACCATTATGAACATGTAGAAATTAAAGATGAAGCTCCAATCTCCTCCGACGAAAATCCAAAAAGAAGTCGGTTGATGCCTTAATGACTGCTTCGTTTAGAGAAGCTGTCGATCATGACGTCACATTCCTGTTTTTATAGCATCAAATAACTGAGACCAAACTTAAAAAACAAAAAAACGAACACAATAAAACTTACTCCAACATGATAAAAAGTAAACTATGTAAAATATTTTGAGAAAATTTAGTAGTGAAGAGGGCGGTGTTTATGACCTATACTGGGACCAACCTGGAGGCGATTGAGACACTTTGGCATGAGTTGTGCGGCATGCTTGGGAACGCACGCACAGATTCTGGCAGTGTGAATGAACCGAAATCCAAACGAACACATTATCAGTGTATTTTCTGGAATCTCTGCTTGAAAGAAGGCTTTAGGTTTTTCATCAGTTTTTGGCAGTTTGGGGAAAGCCTAATCTACCAATCGTAGTTTCAACTGACATAGCGAAACTCAAATTAAGTCAAATTTCTGCTACTCTAATAATTCTGACATTAGTTTCCATCATTGCACTTTATCAATCTCAAATTTTAACATCTGGTCATGTGGTTACACTATTATTCATATTTTATTAAAAAAAATTTATTAATTTCCAAAGTTAACAAATAAATGCATAATGAGGTCAGGTTACAATATAGCATGCTACTTTTTGAAATGTATATTTTTTCTTCTGAACTTTTAGAAAATAAACTCGTAATAAACACTTCTTACACTCTTTTTATTTTGTCTAATAACATTGTCCAGCAGTGAACACATGATGATGCATCACAGAAGATTTCAGCTGTTGTCAGTCATGAACATTTTCACCTGTCATTTCCACCATTTTCATCTCAAGCAGTACATTGTGTGTAATAAAATACTGCGGCGGAAATGACAGTGGTGGAAATGACATTGTAAATTTCATATTTCATCTCCTGTGGTAAACAAGTACACCAATCTTGAAAAAATTTACATGGGGAAAAGTTGTTGATTATGGCGTCAAAAAAACTAATGGATAGTCATAAATTGTTTAAAAACTGGTATGAATTTTACTAAATAAATATAGAAAAGGTAGCCCACTTGTTTATGTCACTTTATTTAGATTATCATTGTTATTGTCATAATGGCTTTTATAATGAAGAGTTGTCAGGGTAAAATATTGACATGAGAGTGATTAAAAAAGTTTAAATGATGAATGCATGGTATGATAGGCTACTTGTAGCCATCATATAACAAAAGAGGAAAACTGAATATTAGTTTTAACAAAGTTCAATACTGAATCATTAAATTGGCCGTAGTCGAAGAACCACCATTTGCAGTTTCTGTGCTCCTCCCGTCAGGGGGTCTGTAGCAGATCTGTGAGATTACAAATAATATCACTTGACATCTTTAGTTTGTCAACACACTGCTCCGACACGTCTACAGTACAGATATGTGATTATCTTCTCTGCTGATGTTACCCTCAAAACAGACGTGAATGGTCCTTTGTGTTCAGTGAAAGCATGTGATTGAAGCTTTTTAATGTGCAGCAGTTCTGAGAGTAAGACGGCTTCATGCTGAGTCTCTCCTCCCTCTCCTTCAGTCTCCATTTTGAGAGTGCCTGCAGCGAGGCGGCCATGACTGCTGCTGCACTGACACCAACACAAAAGCACTCTGCCTGTCCCATTCAACTGCATGTGACCAGTGCAGACTCACTACTGGGGAAGAAAGTGCTTTTGTTGTTGATTATATTGCTGTCTGTGAAGGATTTAATGGTATTGTCTTCTGGTGAAACACATTTGCTAGCCTCTAGTGAAGCTCCCAGTGGATCGGTCTCATCAGTTATTACTGCAGTTTCTCACACATTCAGCTGCTGGTGTGTATGTGTGCGTGTAACCTTAGAGAATGCGAAATGTCTTTCTCAGTCTTCAGGACCTTCTCTTTTTCACAGTTAATGTGTGTTTGGTGTGTCTGCTGAACAAACCCTCCAGAATAAAAGCAGGAAGTTAGAACAATGTTAACTCACAGCTGTATTTACACAACCCACATACTGTAGTAAAGTGATTTTACGTCAAGTCTGCCTTTGTTTGTCAGGTTTGATGTGCATTATGTATTTTATTAGTTGTACCAGGGTTTGGTATATGGATGGTATCACCAAAGGATATCAAGATCATATCATATTATTATTAGTTAGGCTTAAATGGCAAAACCATGCTGGCCACACCACAGGTACAACCATGCTGGATAATCACTACCGCAGTCAAATTGTATTATGATTAAGTAGCCTAAACACACGTAAAAACTATACACGTGCACACACCATAAAAATGCCATAATTTTATAACTAATGCGCATGTTATAATTAATTACCCACCTAATTAATTAAATGTAATATAAACAGGCCTAACTTTATTCTTAGTACCAGTGGTTAGAAGAAAATGGAAATGTTTTGTGTGATCGAGGGGTTTTCAAGCTTTTTAGAGTCAGGGACTAGCCTGGTCATTTGTACAGAGAGTCTGGCCATTTTACTTCTCCTCACTCTATATCCTTTAAATTTAATGGCGTTTAGACCATTTAAAGACTAACAAACGTATTTAAGGTGAATTGTACTCGGTTACTAATGTAACCTCGCTTCTCATTAGAAGAGGGAAAGTACTGCGTAATATCTTGCACTAAGGGAAAACTTATTTTCCACGAGATATTGAAGCCAAAAATTAACCTTAATTTTGAATCAATGTAGCATGCAGACATAGGTAAGACGGCTCGTGTGCCTATTGGCTGTCCTGCGGCAAATGCAGCAGCCTATCAAGGGAGGCCCTTTGGTGACGTCAGATCCAATGGGGGCGCTTCTCACTGACTGGCAAAGGAATCTTGCGTCCTTTTCTTCGTTGTAAACCGGCAGGGCAGACAGGGAAATAACCAGAGCCCTGAACGGTGTATTTAGGGATTTAGCCACATATCCGTGTCTTGGTTTGAGTATGACTTTCGAGTACTTTGGCCCAAATTCTATACACGTTGCGCTTACTGAGAGCACTTGTAAATCCCCTATGTCTTGTAATTTCATAAAAAAAAATTGATCAAGTTGATAAAGTATTGTGTATATTTTATTAAGAAAATTTTGGTTATGTGTTGTATAGAAAATATTGAGAACATTTCACTAATAAAACCAAGAGATACGTTTCCCTATTTTTTTTTTAGTTAAAACCATTGTTAGTTTTCAGCATGCTCTGCACATGGCTGGTAATGGAGAGGAAATATTGAAATTAAGTGTTATTTTATGCGTTTTTGAGTAAAGGAAAACATCTGTTAATGTTTAATGTTCAGTTATGTTTGACATTTGAAAGAGTTTCTATTATGTTGAAGTTTTGATCGTTACCAATTGTGCAGAAGAGTAGGGCTTATAGTAAAGTTGTGAATAACTGCATGTATTGATTTTCTGTGCATGTTTCTTTGTTCGTAGTGCAGTAACAAGTTTAGTCATGTGCTGTGTTAGTGGTATACAGTCTTTTAATAATGCAATATAATACATAAACAGCAGTGTACCAATCACTGTGTAAATTTAAAATAATGATGCTGAGATCTTTCTAAACACACTGAGCATGTTTTCTGCCGGTAAGCTTTTCCTCCTGCTGCTCTATAGTATTGTTTAGCAGACAGTCATGAAGGAAGATTAGAGCGAGCCCAGCGTTCAGGGTTAATCCTCTAGACTTCTCATCAGTGCAGTAAGATCCCTTATGATTAAGGGCTTCTCACGTCCCCTGGGTCAGTCATCTGCTGTTTTAAGCACCTTATCTCATTACTGTGCAGTATTGTGTCTGTGAGTTTTAGATGTTACACAGAATTGCTGCTACAGACAGTGGTCCTTCATAGTTCCATAGTGCAGTTAAATACTTAAAAATGTATGAATGTCATTGCATTAGACTTGCAACCAAGTGGCTTATGCAAACACATGATGTTAGACCTTTTCTCAGCAACTAGACTCTAAAAAATACTGGGTTGTTTTAACCCTACTTTGGGTCAAAAATGGACCAACCCAGCCATAGGTTTACATTTTTAACCCAACATTTGGGTATGTCAGTTAAAACAACCCAGCATTTTAGTGTATACCTTTTGAGCAAATTACTTTTCATTATTATCAAATTGTTCAAATGTAATATCTACTTCCATCCATGAAACTTTGTGTTGAGCCAAGAAGTCAAATGTTTTGGAAAAATGTGTTTGTACTACATTTCATTACTATATAACTATTAAATATGAAAAAATGACACAAAAATGTGTTTCTAAAAATATAAATGAATGCGTTTTGGGTGGCATTGTATGAAGATATACGATTGTCTGTATTACAGTTAGTATGTCTGGATTGGTTTTGTCTAGTAATTTCTAGTCAGACTGACACATTGAGCATGGTTATTATAATAGTTAAGTATACCATAAAATATTTGTTAGGCTATTTGAAATAAAAATATCATTCACTGAAATAAAATTGAGAAAAAAAATATAATAATACCTCAATACTAAAATAACACTGATATTGAGCAAGCAGGCTTTTCCAACTCTAGCTGGTTCCTATTTTCGTCCATAGCTTTTCTGTTTCTGTCTGTCTGTGTGTGTGCTTAAGATTGCAATTCTTAAAGTCTGTCTGCTCAGCCATCATCCCCTCACCTGACATTCCTCTCCTGCAGGTGAATGGCCTCTTTGTAGCGTACGTCTCACAGCCGGTCGTGACGATGGCTTGTCTCAACAAAGCCCTTTTGTTAACATTGACTGCACTCGGCTGGTTATGTGCAGACTAAGGCTTTTACTTAATCACGATCCGTATGTTCTGTATGCAATGGGCTCTTTCGGCCAAGACGGGGTCTTGAAATATGTGTGATTTAAGGAGAGCAGATGGAATTACAGATTGTGGTGAACAACTCAACAGTGAACTCAAGCTGCTGCCTTACACAGATCCGGTTTCATTATTGTGTTTTGTCATGTAATGTAGTTCTCCTGCTCTGTAAGGCAGAAAGTATCCCCATATCCAGTCAAATGGGTTTGGACGGAAATACTAGTGCTTTTTGCAACTGCACCTTTTACGTGTATAACCTCAAAATCATGTACTGTCATTATTGTGTTTTTCTCCCTCTGCAGGACAGATGGGAATTTTAGTAATCATGAAAATGACTGTAGTTTCTATATGCCACTAACAAACAACATTGCAAATAATCTGTTTTAGTATATTTTTTGAACTGCCTACATTAGCGTTCATTTAGTTTTCATTATTATGTCTGGTAATGGTGGACTAACAAGAGTCTTTCATGTAGTTTATGTATGTCCCAGATGAGGACAACTAAAAAGCCTTAATGTGTGAATGTACAGCTTTGAAGAAATCCTCATTTCTCTTCAGAGACATCTGTTTCTGTAACCTAGAATGTCATTTCACCCTCTTATTCTGCCCTGTGTCACATTAAGAGGCGATCAGTTTAGCCTGTACACCAGTCCCCCATCAGCCTCCATTGATTTACTCTTAATAGGGTTTCTGCCCTTGGCCGAATGAAGGGAGAGTCATAGAGCTAATGCCTTCATATTTTGAACTTGGCTGTGATGTCTAGATTTCATAGTGCCCTGCTAAAGCAGTTGTTCTTTCATGAAAAATTAATGTTTATTAAAGTTACCATGAAACCCCATTTTACTGTGATGTAAAAGTATAGCAGTATACCACATTTTTCAAAAATGAAAATCTGAAACAGTGTCATCACAGTCTGAAAAGGGTCCATATTAATCTAGATGGTTTTGAGGCACAGCTCTGCTGATGTGGGCTTCATCCCAATATGTTTTCTTTAAGAGCTGATGTTTTTATTCCAGTGCATTCTGGCTAGTACATCTGTACAACTTCTTGATCATTTAACAGCTGTCTGATACTGCACAAAAAAGCTGCTCAATAAATCAAGCAATACATGAATAAGTAAATATATGTTGTCTCTTTCTTTTCTAACTGTATAATATAAACACGTGCAGGTTTCTATATATAGATTTTGCGCTATATATAGATTTTTTTTTTTAATATGAAACAAAATTTTATTGTTATTTATTTATTTTATTATAATAATTTAAGTAATTTTTACAAATTAAGTAATAATTGTGAACATTTGCAAAATTTCTTTTGTTATGTCCCAATTTTTCTTCAATTGCATCAGGATTGAAACTGCCTCTGGACTATTTTCGGCATCCAAGTTGAATAGGGAAATCCTTAAATCTCAAAAACTCCTTGCAGAACTCACAATAAAATAACATATTTTAAATTAGCAATAATTACCCTATAGATGTTACTTGAGCTCAAATCGCGTTACAAAGCTTTTTTTTCACGCTAGATCCACCAGTATGCATGCTTTCCTTAGCGCGCATCTTAACACACTGACTGTTTTTATAGCAACCGGAGGTACAGCAACTTTATCAATCAGCGATTGGCCTTTTTATTTTGAAGGCGGGACTTAATCCACCATGTTGGGTGTTGCACTTTCTCCCACTTATAAATAATTGAGTACACTTTCTTTGTATATCTGCAGTCTTTGGTATCACACACAGGATGCGCGCGGTGCGATGTTCACATTTTAAGCCTTTATCGGCCGATTCCGACAATGTTTCGATAATCTTGTGCATCCCTACAAATTTAATTTGAATAGTGACCTAGAAAGTGTGCAGAATTGTAAATGCCTCTTTTTCATTTTAGCTCCCAGATTTGTAATGTGGTTTCAGTGCTGTATAGTGTAGTTTTTTTGCTGTGGTCTTTTGAAACTGGCCAGTCTTCTCATGCAGTGCAGCCTTGATGTACAGCTGTATAATGTATACATTTCATGGATTCACTGTGAAAAGCCCTAGAACTCACGTCCTTGTGTGATCCACCTCTTCAAAGACTGTAGTAAGAGTGTTTGCTCGGAGTGACTGAATGAACTTCTCTCTCTGGGTGCATTACATTTAAGTTGACTAAGTGGATGTTATTTAATTAAAAAACGCCTCCTTGTATAATCTTAAAGTAATTCTTCCTGAATCTGTAGATATTTGTGAAAGCACACATACTGCCTCTCACATGTGTGTGTCGTTTGTGGCTGCTGGATTAATAGTGCCGTTGTGTGTGTGTGTGTGTGTGTGTATGAGCGCGCGTGCACATGCACGTGTGTGAGAGGTTTAGTAGTAATAGTTGCCAGCGATGTGAACGTGCTCCACGCATGCGCGTGTTGCTTTTACTGTAAAACACTTAACATGCATGACATGTATTCCAGAAGGCAGGCATTACCATGGCAACCCTTGTAGGTCATAAGCTGCAGGTTTGATTTGATTGGCTGAATGAAACAAGCGCACACGGGAGAGATCAGTCAGTGGCAAGGACTGTTTATCTACAGGATGTCCTTTTGGATCTACTCAACCAATCTGATTTCTTTTTTAAAACTATTTTATCTTGAGAGCAATAAGAATTGTTCTGGCTCTCTGTATTAATACATTCTCCAAGTTTCATATTTATTTAGAGAATTGGGATTGGCTTTGATGCGTCTGAACTTCAGTACTGGATGCTGTTTTAGTTTGTGTAAAGTCAGATAAGATCATCTTCCGATTTTTCGTACTTGCAGTGTTACTTGCAGTTTTCAACCTAATCAAAATAGGGGTGGGTGCCATGACCAATTATGTTATATCACACTATGATGAGTCATTTATTTCACAGTAACAGTGTATGTCAATATCACATTTGTTTATTTATTTAATTTATATATGATAATCCAGGTACTTTCTTTTTATGTATATGCTGATATAATGATGCTAAATGATGAGTAATGATGCTAAAAATTCAGCTTTGCCATTACATAGGAATAAATTACATTTTAAAACAAATAGAAAACAGTTGAATTGTAATAATATTTTACAATATTACGAGGGTTTGCTGTGTTGTTGATCAAATAACTGTAGCCTTGTATGAGCTTATTTCAAAAACATAAAAAAAACAAAAAAAACATGTTTTATTAATATATTATGCATTACCAGCAGACTGTTGCAGGGCCTTTGACACTGCTTGCTTGTTTTCTTTTTCGTTGCAGCCTAGAAGGACAACTCAATAGAAACTTAGACTTCACATTTAATATTTTACAACTTGGGTAAAATAGGATTTTGTTTGTGCTGTAGATTCAGCAGTGGTGGCCTCTATAACACTGGTCAAGAAAAAACTGTGATTATTGAGTTACAACTAACTACAAACACCCCTCATTCATTAATGTGCCTGTTGACACATTTCTACTGTCACATGGCAGCACACATTTACACCCACTACACGTTTTTTATATCACAGTATAAAAATGGAAAATTAGTGTCTTGTAGCCTTTTGCTGAATACAGTAGTATAAAAGAAATGATGAAATGAAGAGACAATGTCTCTTCTTGATGAAAAACGTGTCTTTTGTAATTCAGTGGATAAATCTGACATGATCGCAGCATGCGACTAGACTACATTTATTCAGTCACATTATTCATTTTACATCTTGGTCTGTTGAATGACTATAAGACATCACTGCAAATAATGAATCCTTGCGGAGTAGACAATGTCACGTAATGTTACATTTCAGTGCCCCATAGCTGCCACATTCATATAAATTCCACTTCATTATGTCACAGTAAGGAGAGATAGTAGGCCATGTCATTAAAACAATATGTTCTGATTTTGTTATTACACAATATATAGTGCCCCTTGTTCTTTGGCTTTGTATGTTGTGTTTGTAGTAAGAAAAATGCTAAATAAAGAGTTATAAAAAAACAATATGTTCTTGTAATAACGCAATGCTATATCGTTATAATGATATATTATATAACATATAAAACTACATAAATGTACATGACGTGACAATGCAGGAAATAGTCACATGCGGCTTCGATTGCGTAATCGAGTTTCTGCCTGCATTAGCTTACTGTCAATGGATAGTTGCCAATTTTTAAAAAGTAAACTAACTTGTTTGAACTTGACAAAAAACATTAGTATTTCAAAAGGTTTCTCTTTAGCTTTACACAATACCCTACCATGTGTGTAATCTTCCATTTTTAACATGCAACGTGTACGAGGCGATTGCCGGCGCTGCCGGTGTTGAGTCATAAGATAAATGAGGATCATTCTGCACACTGCCAGAGGAATAATTGGAATACACTCTTATAGTTTTAATGTGATGATTTTAGTATGATTCATCTTCAATCTGTGTACAATATAATGCTATCCATTGCTCTCAGAGTCTGAGGTTTTGAATCGTTTAAGATGATCAACCCAGTTATTTTTGAATAATCGACTGTGGGCTGGAAAGGCTTCTTTATTCGAAACACTTCAGTTTGATTTAACACTTGATTATTGTATTAGAAAGTACCATTATCATTGTTTAATTCGTAGAGTCATACTCATAATTGATGTTTTATGGAATTCATAACCTTGTCTAATTGTAATACTGTGTAGTTGTTTGTAATCCATTCTTACATTTCTTAAAGAAAAAAAATGGTATTGTGCACCCCCCTTTTATATAAAGAAGAATGTGTCGGAATAATATGATAATTAATAAAATTATAGTATGATAAAAAAAAAATTAAATTCTGTCCTTTGTTTCATTATACCTAATGAAACTTTGTTTGCTGTGTTTTGATGAACTGGCCTACAACAATAAATCACACACCAGTGCTTTTGGTACTGCCATTGATTCAGGCTACAATAAAATTGATTTTACTATACTATTTGAAGCTATTTGAAGAACGTGGACTTTGATAAGGGCCTATTTCCCAAGTTTGTATGACGGCCTATTAGGCGTTTTAATGATATATATGGCGTTATAATGATTATACTGTCTTTTTGCATGTCGCGCCACGCTACGGATGTGTATGTAAACATAAAACTGTGTCTGCGTTTGTGATTGTAGAAACGACAAGCGCTACTCTATACTACTGCTCAAAATATTCAGTAGCAAATTCTTAAAATAGGAAAACATACTTACAGGCTGTGTGATCGGAAGCGTCATAATGTACATGCAAATATGGAATCGCTTTTTAGAATCAGCTTTGTGCACAGCCGGCCTTGTACTCTCCCAGATTCTGGAAACTTGTCTCCAAAAAATGCGCAGCACACAGTCAAAAATCTTAGTTGTACTTAGGGGTTTGATGGTTATTATACAACCTGAGACTGACCGTCATAGTTGAACACCCTCATTAGAACTCTATAACCGCCAAAATGGTGTTATTAAAATATCTTGCTTATAAGGTTATATACTAACATCAGTGTTGGGGTGTACAGAATACATGTATCGTTGTTACATATTCAGAATACAAATTATGAGTAGCCCAACTGTAGACAATGTACTTTTTTGTCACCATCAAGATTTTAGGTTAAAATGTATACAGGAAAGTATAATTGTTGGGTCTGGTATCAGTCATAAATGTGCTGTTAATTGATCTCCAAAAGAATGTATGAATAACTTGTGGTTAAGTATATGCTTCACTCCACATGCTGTTTAAGCATGGCTTAATGCAAAGAACTCTAGTTTCACTTTATTTTAACATTCATATATTTTTGGCTGTTACAGGGTTGGGCTGCATGGAAGTGTGAATAATGTTGGACACAAAAACATTATAATGTTTATCACACATTTAAATTATATAATACAAGTTTTGAATAGAAAGTGGACTAAGACTATGAAGAGGATCAAAATCAGTTATTGGTGTTTTATTTCAGAATAAAATATTTAGAATATTGTCCATACTACCTCTGTAAAATATTGGCTTTGTGTGAATTAATGTATGTTTCAATGCTGATGCTCAGCTTTCAGTTGTCTGAATGTGTACGCATCATTTTGATGGTTTGAGCTGAACTCTGGCAGTGATAAAAAGTGATAAATTTTAAGTGCTGCTTGACTTCACAGCTGGATGGTTCCTGTTAATGAAACAAGTGTGCGGCTCGGAAAGAGACGATATTGGAATAGCTTGTGGAAATTTAGCATCTTGAAAAAACAGCATCTGTGAACAGCGAACATGTTCCCACCTCCTAAAATCAGACCGCTAGGAATGCATCGGTGTTAGTGGTTATTACATAATGTCGTTATATTTAATATTTGTCATTGTGTTACGGTTGGTGCTTAATGTTTTGGGGTTTTTTTTTTGCGTTTGTTTTTGTAATGTTGGTGGACTAAACATGCTGCTAAATATGTCCACGGCTATTTTTGCACTGGTTTTCAAATCATTTTCCTTCAAAACCATCTGAAAGGAGAAAATGATCAGAATAGGAAGATCTTGACGTATTCTAGCTCTAATTACTGCTTTGTTATGCCATCTGCATAACATCTTTGTCAGAGATTTTTAAACAGATCCAATTCCTTGAGCCGTACTCTAGAGACGGTCTCAGGTTGTGCAGCTTTATTGGAGACCAGCCCAGCCCGAAACAGTTGTTTCACTCAAACACACTGTTTTACTGCTCGACGTGTCTTCAGAGGCTTGTTTTGGGCGAGTGCATTTGTTACAGGGCATTATGGATTAAATTGCAGCCGATGGTCAATAATATTGTCTCGGCTCAGCTTGGCAGCCGTCCTGGGTTGGCAGCCGGTGACTGAAGAGCAAACAGTAACACGCTGCAAAACTCTGACATAGTTTATTTGCATCCCTTTGAGAATGTTGCACAATTTCTGCTCTGCCCTCAAACCACCAGTGTAATTTAATAATAATCTGTGTGAGTAATAAGCAATTATGATGTGCCCTGGCAAGACTTACTTAACGGTTCAATTGCTTACAGATCAAAAATAGCACTGAAGAGAGATTCACCAACTTCACTACAAAAAAAGGAAGAAAATTCTTGAAAAGGATATTGTCTGGTTTTCCACTAAAAATGTCAGACATTCTTAAAACAACAGAATTGCTTGATAAACTAGTTTGTAGAGAATATATCTTACATTTATTTTTCTTTCTCCATTGCCAGCAGGGTAAAGGCTCGATCACATTACTGAAATTTTGGTGAAAAGGTCCATTATGGTCAAAAGTGCAGGAATCCAAGCAGCTCTCTGTTGTCTGTCAAATTTACGTGACCAGCTTCGGCCCTATTGCAAAATCTGTGTGGGGAACTATTTTACGCTCACGCCTCACGTGAAAATGAAATTACTGGATTTGTCCCTCAAAAATTCACCAAACAATAGTAAATGTGACCGCATCTTAAGCAAAATCAACTTTAATTTAGAAAATTTTCTCTGGAATTATATTTTTGTCTCAAGTTAATTGATCTTGTTTAAGGACTATTTTTTGTAAATATTTTATTTTATTGGTTTTTCCCTACCTTTCAAGTATTACATTTGAAAATTTACTATTGTAAGTCAGTATGAGGAACACATCTGAATTTGTAACTTAGCGAAATATTAGCAAACCATAGTATATCACACATCTTTATTTAGAGCAGTTAGCGTCGATTCAAACAAGCCCACAAAATAATGTGTATTGTGTATATCTTGAGAAAATCATCATGGATTATCAGGATATGCTGTGTAGCTAAAGCTACAGGACTTCAGGGATCCGATCGCATGTGCTGTTGTTTTCCAACATCATTTTAAACTTCAACCAATGAAACTGGATTTTGGGAATGGTGTTAGGACGATGTGTCAAGAAGACCAAGTGGCAACCTTCCAGTCTCTCTCTTGAATCCAACACGGAAGAGACTTAAACTGCAATTAATCGACTGGCCACTAGAGACAGGCTCCAAAAAAGAGTCAATCCTAGATACTCCCTATGTTAATATGCCCAACTTAAAGCAGAAAAAAAACTTGTTTAATAGCCTGGTACAAAAGTGGTTTTGAGCTAATTTTGTCCTTCATGACAACTGTGAAGGGGGTGAACTGTTTTATAACTCTTTTTTTAACTTTATAAATCCGTTAAAATTATATTAAGCCTTAAAGTTCTGCGTAATTAAGGGCATGGCCATTTGAGTGACAGGTGGATTTTGCTGCTGTCTCTACTAGCCATTTGTCTACTGTCTGTTAGCTGTCACGTCTCCTCAGCTGATCCACCTTTGCCCATTTTTGATTATTTCCTGACGCACGTTGAAGTGCCCACTTTGATCTTCAAAAATGCTATTCAGAAACAGACGGGTGATGTCACGGACACTACGTCCAACCGCCCATACTTTTTTACAGTCTATGGTCAAGACCAATCAGACATTGTATTGCTACTGGAGCATGCTCTGATTGGATTGATCGCTCAGAATGTAAGGTCTTGATTTACTGTCCGCCATAGCTGAAACAGCACTGGGAGATCATCAAAAAATTAGCTCAAACTTAATTTTATAAAGCTTGAATTAATAGGATCGGTATCGCCCGATCATCATGAAAAGAAATAGGTAGTCGATATTGGCTGTTTATTTTCGGTTAATTTAGTGTCCGTACATTTGCCCAACTGTTTCATCGAAGCCTGCAGCTCAAGTTTACTACTCTTCTAAACTATCGGGGTAGAAGGTTGAGATTTTTTAAAATGTATTTTATGGTTTATTAGGTTGAGGGAGGAAGGGAAGGATTGCTCTGAAGGTCTGTGAGAGCTGTGAAACAAAGGTGATTATATCAGAGAAGACAGATCTTGTAAAAAAAGCACTATTTTTGTCTCACAGTAGTGCTCATTAATCATATCTCCACAGCACTGGAGAATAAGAGAGAGAGAAAGAGAAACTGTAGAAGCAAACGACATTACCTGCTTTTTTAGAAGAATCTTCACGCTTTATGCCAAAAAAGGCATTTGGCTAATTCTCGAAAGCCCTTTAAAATATTCTTCCACTGAAACACATTTTGTGAATAAATAAGGGCACAATGCTCAATGACTTGAAAATGAAAAAAAAAGGCATTGTTGATATACAGTACATTTAGAGATTCAGATTTTCATCTGTTAATCGCTATATATTTATGTGATATATTAATTTTGTCCATAACTATTGTACTCATTTGTGTTCTCTGCTTCTCTTGCTCTGTTGTTCTATTTTCTGTTGTTTTGGCAATAGGAAGCAATTTTGTTATGCCAATAAAACACTTGCGCGAAGGAGAGAATAAAGGTCGGTCACGACTGCATTAGCTGTTTCAATTCTGTTTCAATGAGGAACAGATGAAGGTTGTCTGTTTACACCCACGTTATTAATGTTTTCATACTGTAACTTTTTGCTAGTTGGTTTTTATTTTTTCCCCTTAAGAAATTCTCATGGTAACGGTGTAAAGATTTTATTTTAGTCCAAACACTCTGACAGCCTCTCATTATAGATGTATATATATATTTGCAGGACTGAGTGATGTGTATTGACTCATGTTTGAATTCAGTAACACCTTATAAAATAGAGCCAGAGACTCAGTGAATCACATCCAGACACAACACTGATAAGGTCTCAACACCTTTATTTAGACTTTGACTTAGACATCCCTCTGCACAGTGGATTCAAAGCAAAACCACAATCTGGAAAATAGCTGATCTGGCTGGTGCACTGCTCCTTTCTTTGTTTCTTTTGGATTAACTAAATTAGTTTTAATTAGGGAGTAGTGTTGGCCATTTTGGTGAATATGTCTCGAGTACAGATGGATCATCCTATACTGTACATACATTTATAATCTCACAACAATTATGTGTAATCCAACAACATATAAACATTAATCGGGTGTTTAAATTGTAAATTGTTGCCCAGTTTTTCTCTTTAATTAAAAGCCTTTATTGGTTGTTTTGGCATTTTATTTAATGTGGACATCTTGTTTTTTCTGTGCTTTTTAAGAGTTTGAGATGGCATTAAAAAAGTATAAGATAGAGCTGCACGGTTAATAATTGAAAGGTCACAATTTCGATTCAGACAATCTAAATGTCAGCGATTTGGCTGTCTATTAAACCTTTGATCACAGCTAATGTTTTGATCAGCGTTGTCTGCCACTGAGCCAGAGAGACAGATCGTCACATTTTAGGCCTGACGGTGCAACTGTGCACAATCACATATATATTGCGCTCGTTGTCTTTTGTCTTCCGGTCTGTATTTTTACAGCGATCTTGCCTATTTATTAATGAACTCCTCATTTTAAAATCTTCCCGGTCTACTGACATTTTGTCAAGACATCTGCTTTAAACATTACAATCCTCATGATAACTTTCGTTAACTTTATATTAAGTAAATCCACTTCAAAAGCTAATTAGTCCTGGACAGCAATGCCATTGAGATGTACAGAGCGACCGCAAAAACGCGAGTTCAAAGACAATATTCTAAAGATGGCGGCGCCCTTGTTGGTGCCCTTGTTTCTCTGGTGCATAAGTTCTATAGACTGATGTATGGGCATTACACATGGGCATGTAGTTTACACAGAGACAATAACAGTATTGTTTTTAAAAAATTGCACATTGATACCCATTTTCAAATCTTTACATTTTCTATTGTCACATTTTCCACGCCATTGTCATGTAAATAAACGGCCAAAATGCATAAATAGGTTTCATGTAGGCTAAACAGTCCCTAAAACAGTGGATTTTAACCAGGAGCCCAGGCCTACTATGGGGTCTTCCAAATTTCCAAGAAGAGCTGCTGTCGTTCTTAAAACTATATACATTTAGTTCAATTAAAATAATCTTAATTTAAATGCTAAAAAAAACCCACTAAAAATAAAAGCCTTTTTATTAAATTTTTATTACCACAGACAAGCTATTGTCCGTTTAACCATCCCTGAAAAATAACTAATGAAATAAAAATGAGAAGATTAAAACTTTTTTAGCATTCTTAGTTGTTACTGGTTTACGATCAGTGTTCCATGTGAACAAGTTGAGGAGAAAAAAGTCAGTTTTCCTGATAATTCATTACTGTCCCTTTAAATTACAATATGCAATATACGTTCACTTTTATGGTGGCATGTGTTCTTCTACAATATCTATAAAACCCATTACTAGATTGGCCTAGAATTGAATACTGTGAAATCTAATGTTACATAACAGGAATTATGAAGAACACAGGAATTCAAAAGTGGAGTTAACAACAGGGTTTAAAAAAACGGGCATTTCCACCTCAGTCCCCGATTATTTTCAGACGCATGTGTGTTGTAGTTGTCTCAGTGTTGCGGTGGTGTCAGCGAGGTGTAATGTGCCTGTGTAGTGCTTGAGCAGTGGGGGAGGGGAGGTCATATTTAGAGCGCTCCCATGTGTTCGGGACGCCACTGAGGACGACGTTACAGGGTCAAATATCAACCAGATAGTTTTCCTACACTCTTTTACCTACATCTATACTGCTTATTTCTTGTTAAAGCTCACATAATGGATAGCTTTGCCTCTCTACACAAGAGTTTTTGTCCTTGTGTCCTGACAGTTACTCTCAGTTTAACTTCACTGAAGACTCGCACCTGTAAAACTGAGTTCTCAAGGACAACTACAGCGTACAGCCATCTAGTGGCAGTCAAAAGAGGATAATATTCACCTCATCTTTACACCTCTTTACACTCACATCCCCATCCGGTAGTGCATGTTTCAATGTGGTTTGTTTAAACACTTATCAAATAATGATGGACGGGATAAATGACTTGATTTATGCAATTTCACTTTCTTTTCAATTGTGACATATTTCACCTTAGAGTGCATATTTCTCTGGAAATCATTGGCACGGCCTGGTTATCCTTTTGTGAGAGTTTACTGCATTAAAGGGAGAGAGATATGGCAAACTAAAGAGATTATAATGGTGTGAATCAAACTCTTGTGCATTTCCTCATCTGAGCATTAGTGAAGAACATTTTAATGAAAACTTTCTTAGCCTGCCCCCTACTGTTGCCCAAGAAGTGCTTTATATCCTCTGGAGTTCAGCATTCTGTTAGTGAGAGAAAACTCAGCCTAAAAGCGTGTTTATAATCAGTACTGTCTCTTAGAGCCAACTGAACATTAATCAAAATTTTTATATGTTTGGAAATTTCCCAGAAACACATTTTGTTATGCCATCAAAGAATCATTAAAGGTCAAGTACTTTATGGTTCATACTGCCCCTAGTGGTGATAGATAACTTTAGTCAGAACAACATGCACATTCACACAAAAATGTAATCTTTTACTATTTAACTGATGTTTTTAATTGAAATGGTTATTATTTTGCCCCTGTGTTATTATAACAATCAGACAGACCCTTCTAGTCTTCTGTTACTTTTGTGAGGCGAAAGCTTCATGCTAAATGTATCGGTTTAATTCACTTTTGGCCAGTCAGTGACCAATTCATTTAATATGTAACCATTTAAAAAATATCAAACTGTTAATTTTAGTAGAAAGGAAAATTATCTGAACTTGACAAAATAGATCACCCAGATATTTTGTCTCAATTTTATTTAATATGGATGTTATTATTATTTTTTATTTATTTATTAATTTAAGACAGAATACATGTGTGGATCTCTATTGCTCTTCCCTGTGTCTATGTAGATTGACACCTCTGTTAATGATGTGCTGCTGCAGTTCATCAAATGACCAGTTGGTGTCGCTGTTTAGCCTTAATTTACTTCATGTTCATATTACAACGTTTCAAAAGTTCTGCAAGGTTGCAAACCCTGAACAATGTTTCAAGTTCATGTCTTTGACATCAATACAAAAAAAAAGAGTTTAAGTAGCATTAATCACAGTATTTTAGTTTTATGGAATATAAATCAATGACTGATTTTTAAATGATAAATATTTGCTTTGTAAAAAGTCATGAATTATGGAATCTAGATCTTGTTGGTGAAATATTTTATAAATAAAGAGCATGTTTTTCGAGTTCCTAAAGACCTGCTTTAACAAACAAATGTTTAAGTTTTTTTTTCTTCTGTCCCCTGCAGGCTCAGAGTTGCAGTGTTAATACTGTCATCAGGACCTAAAGCACACTGAAAGAGCTCATCTCAGCAGAGCACTACACACACGACTTGTAACACACCAGACCTGCCCCTCCATCATCATGATCACCTCAGAACTACCAATGCTACAGTAAGTCCCCACTTCATTTACACTCATACACTGTTCACTTCAGCTACAACTAAAGTATATGTTCAACCACAATGTCATGATTTCTCTTACTCAAATGTGATTATAGTACATTTCTGAAACATTTAGCCTAAAACATTGTCTGACCACATTCTTAGTGTTAATAAATTGTGAAATGCCATCTAAAACTCTATAAACAACATAATGAATTATCACAGTAAAATACATTTTTTCTCTTTATTTTATGCGATTCAGTGAATATTTTATGCTTGACTAATCTTTTTAAGCTTATAAACAAAATATAATGACCCGATTTCATAGAGAGGGCTTAGATTAAGACAGAATTAAGCCTTAGTTCAGTTAAACGTGCCTTATAAAAAAAAATCGTGAGACAAAACAATGGCACTGACATTTTATGACATGACAATGCAATTTGCTTTCAGATAAAACAGCTCGAACATGCATTCTACTCTAGTCTGGGGGTATGAGAGTTAAATGAAAGTATAACTGGGTAACTTTTGAACTTGTAATAATTATGTTATTATTTTATTTCAATATATACATATATACAGTATATATATATATATATATATATATATATATATATATATATATATATATAACATTTTAAATATAAATTTGCTGATTGACTGTACTGACATGTAAAAATGCATTTATACTCTAATATAAAATATACCACCATGAATGGGTATTTAGAATTGATTTATATTTAATTAATATGAAATTAATTATTAGAATTAAGTTAGCAAAACACTTAATAGCAGAATTTTGTGTTTAATTTACTTCATCAGATGGACAAAAACTATTTAATTTCATGACTCAGATGTTCAGAGGTCATGGTGTGTTTTTCTCATAGGGACTCTGGTGAGTCGGGTCAGGACACAGTGAGTCTCAGTATGAGCATGAGTGAGCTGGACGACCTTGGAGATGGAAAGACCAAGAAGAAGAGAGGAAGGCCTGCCAGACCACCTGTATGCCTCACACAACTTAACACAGAAATATGAATATATTTAGCATTTTATGCAACTTAGCATTTTTTATTCCCTCTGACTCCAGGCTCCCAACAAGAAGCCTCGGAAGTCACCATCAGAAAAGGGCTTAATGGGACCCCCGCGGGGGCGGAAGGCCAATGGAATGGCTCCGCAGAATGGAGAGGGGGATCCCGTTACTCTGTTTGAAGTGGTCAAACAGGGAAAGAGCGCTATGCAGGTATTAAAACTCAAATATAGAATTATAAGAGAAAACTGATCAACATGCAAATAAGCTTAAACTGGTTTTAGGTGCCTCGTATATGAGTTATAATTACATTTCACCACACAATGAATGCAAATTACTTTTATTAAATATCCCATCTGTGTTTGATTTAAAAATAAGTTATGCACAATAAATACCGTTTTTTTACTGAGTAAAGCATACTCGATTAAAATATAGATTTGATCGGTTTTAGTCAGTTTATAGAAATTACTGTACACAGAACAGAATGAATTATACTGTCAAATTAGATACATTTGTTTACAGTGTTAATTAATGTAATTGTGTTAAACTTGTACACTACCATTGGATAGTTATTTTTTAGATAGTTAAGATATTACTCATTTTATTCAGCAATGCTACATTTCATTGATGATGAGTTACAGTAAAGACATTTGTAATGTTACAAGATTTCTTTTTAAAATAAATGCTGTTCTTTTGTATTTTCTATTCATCCAAAAGCAAATGTATTATAGTTTCCAAAAAAATTTTAAGCAGCACATCTGTTTTGAAAATTCGTAATAATAATAAAGGTTTTTATTATCGAATCAGCATATTAGAATGATTTATGAAGGATCATATGACACTAAAGACTGAAGTAATGTCTGCTGAAAATTTAGCTTTTCATCACAGGAATAAATTATATTTTATAGTATATTTTCAATAGAAAACAGCTATTTAAAATTGTAATTATTTAAATGTGCATAAAATGCCTAAATCTTTGAACAGTAGTGTATAATTAATTGCATACATTAGCTTAGCAAATTCATTTAACTATAAACTATTACGGTGTGAATTTTTTCACCGTTAAATGAAAAGTGAAATGTATAGCTGGTCTCCATATGTTTGAGATCAGGAGCAGATGCTAGATATGTAACAGCTGGAGGTGTGAGTTATTATAACCTCCATGTCAGACTCACTTAGCCAGATTGTTCTGCTAAATAAGCAAGTGTTTAGCATCTCGTCCGCTGTGTTTATGTAAATAGTGACACAGCTGTCTCTAAATCTTTCAGTCAGTCGTTGATGACTGGATCGAGTCGTACAAGCAGGACAGAGATATAGCACTTTTGGACCTCATCAACTTCTTCATCCAGTGCTCTGGTTGTAAAGGTATGAATAAGTTATGTTGTATTATTTTATATAATAATGGTATATTATTCATTCATAATAGTGATTACTGATCATCCTTCATTTCAGGCACTGTCAGAATCGAAATGTTTCGCAACATGCAGAATGCTGAAATCATCCGCAAAATGACAGAAGAGTTTGACGAGGTACCCTTTCTGCTGGATTCACAGAAGTTAGTGTTGTCGAACGACCTTTGAACTCCAGTCTGAGTTGGTAATTGTTTGTGTTTTAATGCAGGACAGTGGCGATTACCCTTTGACCATTTCTGGCCCTTTGTGGAAGAAGTTTCGCTACAACTTCTGTGAGTTCATCTGCGTCCTGATCCGTCAGTGCCAGTACAGCATCATCTACGACGAGTACATGATGGACACGGTCATTTCTTTGCTCACGGGTCTGTCAGACTCACAGGTCCGAGCTTTCAGACACACAAGCACTCTAGCAGGTAAAAACAAATTTGTAATTAGAAGCTATTATAAATCTATAAATTAAAGTTCTGCCAAAGTAAAAGTTCTATGATTTAAGAATGTATGAACAAGAAAATGAAGACAATCCTCAATATTAGTATTTTACTACTTTTATTGTTGCTCTGAATGATAGATGATCTTATTATTGTTATTATTATTAGATACTTTTTTTAATTTCAATATAATGAAATAAAAATATTTTAAGAATAATAAATGTTAAATAGGTCTAGTCATATTTAATGTGTTCCAAAAAAAAAAAAAAAAACAACAGTGTGAAAATGGCCAACTGAAGTAGAGAGAAATATTTTAAAACTCTGTTAAAAAAATGAGTTTGCATACCTGTCCTCAGCCATGAAGCTCATGACAGCTCTGGTGAACGTGGCTCTGAACCTGAGCATTAACCAGGACAACACACAGAGACAGTACGAAGCTGAACGCAACAAAATGGCGGGAAAGAGAGCCACCGAGAAGCTTGAACTCCTACTCCATAAGAGGAAAGAGGTATTACACCTTATTAAGCTCTCCTGTCTTTTCATTTATAAAGCCTTATTATTATTTTTCCTTATTATTAGACTGTTAAAACCTTATTATTAGACTGTTAAGATTATAACCAGGTCCACATGAAATCCAACACACAAAAAGATCTTCCACAGAATTGAAATACCTGGCTCTCACCAGATATTCCCTCAAAATGAAGACAGAAAATGTGAATAGTCGGATAGTGCCAATATACGGTCACTGCTGATCATTTACTCATATGAACAAAATTTCTCACCAGCTCCAAGAAAACCAAGATGAAATCGAAAACATGATGAACTCGATCTTCAAGGGAATCTTTGTTCATCGTTATAGGTGATCAAAGTTGTATCTTCTCACAATAATAGCGTTCATGTAGCTGGGAGTGTCTGACCTCATCTTCTGTGTGACTGACAGAGATGCAATTGCTGAAATCAGAGCGATTTGTATAGAGGAGATCGGTGTGTGGATGAAAATGTACAGCGATGCCTTCCTGAACGACAGCTACCTGAAGTACGTGGGCTGGACGTTACACGACCGGGTACGCCATATCCGAATACACCGAGAGCAGCACTTTTGCTCCTATAATACTTCATTTTCCGTGTATTAACATCAGCATTCTCCATTTCAAGCAAGGTGAAGTACGCTTGAAGTGTTTGAAAGCCTTACAAAACCTCTACACAAACCGTGAACTGTTCCCAAAACTCGAGCTCTTCACAAACCGCTTCAAGGTAAGAACGCTGTTCAGGAGAAGTATTTTAATACTCTGAATGTCTTTATGACGATACAATTTCTTCACAGGATCGTATCGTGTCTATGACGCTGGATAAAGAGTATGATGTGGCTGTGGAAGCCATTAAACTGGTCACACTTATCCTTCAGTGAGTGAAGCTCAAGATGATAGCAAATGCTGAACATTATTGCAGTCTGGATGCTTTTCTCCATCCAATGTTCTTCATTTGTTCAGGGGTAGCGAGGACGCGCTGTCTAATGAAGACTGTGAGAATGTCTATCATCTGGTGTACTCCGCTCACAGGCCTGTGGCAGTGGCTGCTGGGGATTTTCTACATCGAAAGTGAGCCAGCTTGCATACTTTCTCTGTAAAATAATTTAGTTAATAGTTTTAAATTTAATTTCAAAGCATTTTTTTTAATTTTCGAGTCCTCTTTCTATGCTATGTTATGTGTAGGTTGTTCAGCAGACATGATCCTCAGGCAGAGGAGGCTCTGGCTAAACGCAGGGGCAGGAGCAGCCCAAACGGAAACCTCATTCGCATGCTAGTGCTCTTCTTTCTGGAGAGTGAGGTAAGGCCGCACCTGATGATCAGCTGCTTATGATGAATTATGATAGGTTAACACAATATTTGTCTCCTGAGGTGTCACTAGAATCCAGATAGTTTCGTTTATATTGGTCAGAATCTCTTGTGTTTGTGTTTTCAGCTGCATGAACATGCTGCCTATCTAGTGGACAGTTTGTGGGATAGCTCTCAGGAGCTGTTGAAAGACTGGGAGTGCATGACCGAACTTCTGCTGGAGGAGCCAGTGCAGGGCGAGGAGGGTACGGTCACCCTGAGAGGGGTTTCATAAACATAATAGATCATAGTAGATTGAAAGCATAGTAGAGAGTGGGGCTAGTTGTCATAAAAGCCATATTTCGTGTCTGTGTAAAATGCATATTTCTATCCATATATTCTCCTAAATTGCCAAAGATGTGCATGTGCACCATAAGCACGGCTCTATCTCTCTGATTCTCTGTTTGTCTTCAGTGTTGTCAGACAGGCAGGAGGGTTCTCTGATCGAGCTGACTGTCTGTACTATTCGCCAGGCTGCTGAGGCCCATCCTCCTGTCGGGAGAGGGACTGGGAAAAGGGTAAGACCTTTATCTCACAAGCATTTTATTATAAAACCATTTTTTGCCATCAGTGTTTAGTTTAGTCTGTCTTGTACAGGTCTTGACTGCGAAGGAAAGGAAGATGCAGATTGATGACAGAAACAAATTAACGGAGCACTTCATCATGGCTTTTCCCATGTTACTCTCAAAAGTAGGATGAGAAGTCTTCTGTTTTCATGCTCTCATACATCACAAATGGCTCATTCGTATGCTGAGAAACACGTTTTCCACTCACAGTACCAGACGGATGCAGAGAAAGTAGCCAACCTCCTACAGATCCCACAATACTTTGACTTGGATGTGTACAGTGCTGGGAGAATGGAGAAGGTAAGCAGTTTCTCCAGCTGGATCTCAATGAACGCTGGTATTTCGTTCCCCGTTAGCAGTGTAGCGAATTAACTACTTTTACAAAATATTAATAATCAATGATAATTGGTTATAATTACCAATATTTGGATCAGTTAATATAATTAACTTAATGTAGTCAAATTAATATTACAATCAACCCACCTGTTAGTCCCGTGAACACTCAGCGTCAATTGTTTATTAATTCCAGGGGAAGGGAAATGTCTTTCTTACTTCCAATACTAAGAGCATGTAGTTCAAATCTAAATCGTAAAGTAAACTTAGTTGCAAGCAGAGAATCAAAAGCAAATACGTAATTGTGTACAAGTTTTATTAACTAAATCACAAACAAAACTAATCTAAACATATGCATACATGGGTAAATGGGTAAGTGAAAGAATGGAATCGGAAGCAGGAAATGGAACTATGGGAAAGATCCATTTAACAATGAAAAAAAAAACCATCAGCTTATCATTTTCAGAGCATCTCATTAAATTGATACTTGCATGGCATTTGCACTGGAAACAATTCCTGAAGTTCTTGGAAAAGGATGTAGATGGCTCCGAGTGTCAAACATTGAAGTTGCAATCGTTTTCTTCTCCGTTGGATGAAGAAGATATGATGAACTTGCCTGGTTAGTTTGACTCTGTTCTGAGTTTGAAGGTTCTCTCTCTTTCCATGAGCACATGGCTGGGCACATGCAGCTTGTGACCTGCCTGTCCTGGGACGGAGAGGCCACAATGTCAACCAAGGAGTGAGGAAATTGGAAGTTGATTGGGAGTTGATGGTTGCCCATTCAGTTATGGCAAAGTTGCAGTTTTCCTCTGAGTTGGATTGAAAAAACTACAGTCTGACTCTATAGGAGAGTGAAAGCACATCAGGCTGGGGTCCCAAGACATCAACCAGCAGTCGAGAAGCAGGAAACAATAGATGCAAGGGCTTCTGGAGGTGCAATTTAAAGCCTGAGAAGGTCCCAGTCTCTTAGGGCTGGCTTGACCAATAAGAAAGATGGAGTTTCTAAGGGGGAGAATTTGATTCATGGATACTTTGTTTCAAGCATGCTCATTTGTATGTGCAGCTGGATTGGTTGCTGATGAAGACACTATGAAAGATTCTTGTAATACTAATATGTTGGTGTTATCGGTATAGTACATAGTCATTTCGATCTTCAAAGTACCAATTTATAGAGACCAAGCATGGTGTAGGTGAGGTTACAATGACCGGTGGCTTGATAATAATATACATACCGTAGTATCAAATACTTAATATACATAAAATACAAGACAGTAAATCATTAAAAAAAAGGTAGATGAAAACAGGGAAGTCGGTTTTAAAGGCTGTTTCTGTCTTCCCCATCGTCTCTGTCTTGTACATTACATGTGACCAAATTTTTAACAGCAATAAACCAACTTATCTGATCGTGGTCATGGTAACTAAGACCCTTCTTGCCCCTGTTGGGGGATGGGACCACAGATCACAGAGTGAGCTCCAAACATAACTTGCCAACTATAACAAACAATTGTCTGATTTGTCTCAGTCGTTACAGCTGATAGACTGACTTTGAATGTTCCAGCACTTGGACGCATTGCTCAAGCAGATCAAGTTTGTGGTGGAGAAGCACACGGACACGGAGGTGCTGGAGGCCTGCAGTAAGACCTACAGCATCCTGTGCAGTGAGGAGTACACCATCATGAACCGCGTTGACATCGCCCACAGTCAGCTCATCGATGAACTAACCGACCGCTTCAACCACTCGGTGGAGGAGCTGCTGCAGGCGGTGAGGGCTCTGTGGAGGTGATGGACAGATTTAGAGAGATTGTTAAAGTATTAATTCAATCAGAAAAATGACACATCTGACGTTATTTAATCAGCCTCATATCATCCCAAACTTTTATGCTGTTATTTTTTCAAATTACAGCTCTTTTCCATACAACAGTGGTTCATAGTGTAGTGATGACAGCTGAAAAGTGCATCAAAAATGTGTCATAAAAAATATGATAGCTTTGTGTGAGGAAAGGACTAAGTTACTGGTTATGATACAGTTCACAAAACCGATCAACTCGAATTTCAACATGTATGGCTTCAGAAAACTTGGCAACGGATTCTTTTAATGTTTATTTGTGCCGTTTTGGTGGTTAAAGGATTAGTTCACCCAAAAATGAAATTTCTAATTACTTACCCTCATATCATTACAAACCCGCACAAAGTATTCTTGTTGCTTCATAACTTTAAGGTTGAACCATCACAAGGACTACTTTAAAGATGTCTTTATTACCTTTCTGGGCTTTGAAAGTGCAGTCTATGGGGGTCCGAAAGCTCTCGGATATCATCAAAAATATCTTAATTTGTGTTCAGGAGATGAACAAAGGTCTTACGGGTTTGGAGTGACATGAGGGTGAGTAATTAATTACAGAATTCTCATTTTTTGGAAAAACTAACAATTTAACAGCACAGTTTTGGTGTTTGTTTTAAAAATGCATTTAAAATTATTCCCTTTTTTAAAAACTCTGAGGCTGTTATTTTAGCTGAAGTAGAGTTGGTGAACGGATGTTTATGATTGTGAGTTTTTGTGTCAGGAACACTGATCGAACATTTCTGAATGTCTGCCTCTTTTACAGGGGGAAGAGGCGGATGACGACGACATCTACAACGTTCTCTCCACTCTTAAGAGACTCACAGCCTTTCACAAGTACGCTGCTGTTTTGTTGAATTATTGTGCAAAAGAAAGTTACTTCTGTCCACTTGAAGTCATTGAGTGCTAATGAACAATGTCTCCTTCTCATCTCTCCATCAGTGCTCATGACTTGACCAGATGGGATTTGTTTGGGAACTGCTACAGGTTGCTAAGGACGGGAATAGAGCAGGGCTCTATGCCAGAGCAGGTGCGTCTGTTGCAGATATGAGATGGAAGAATCTCATAAAGCCTATCAAGAACATTTAATTGCATTCTGACATTAGTTTCATTACAGTGCTCGGTTTACTGTAATAAAAAAGCAACATTCATTGATTTAATTAAGTATCTATACATTGTGTTTAGTATTTATGCATTGTGGAAGTTTTTGTTACTTAACGATGTTAAGTAATTTACAAAACAATCTAAAAATGTATGCTTTTATTAGAGTGTGGAGAATTGCACATTAAATATTGACTTCATAAGATAGATCTATTTATAAATGATCCATCATCCAGTTTCTGATTTTTTCCCCATTGATATTAGATTTTTTTTCTCTCTCCGTGAGATTTACAGGTGACTATTGCAGATTTCATGTAAATCACGTTGTGTCCTGAAGTGTGTTTAATTGTGTGGTTTGTAGATAGCAGTGCAGGCTCTTCAGTGTTCTCATTACTCTATGCTGTGGCAACTGGTGAAAATCACAGAAGGATCTCCATCCAAGGTCTGTGAGGCATCTATTTAATGCCTTATTATTTAGCAGGTGGTTTTGAATACAAACTGATTATTGCAACTTTCAACCAAAAGGCAATTCATCCGTTTGATTTCAGGATGATCTTCTAGCATTACGGCGAGTTGTTAAATCTTTTCTAGCTGTGTGCCAGCAGTGTTTATCAAATGTTAACACACCGGTTAAAGAGCAGGTAAGCTAAAGACCTCCATCCTTTCATTCAGGACCGATGTGCCTGTGCAAGAGTCATTCACCTTCCCATTTCTTCCTTCCAGGCGTTCATGCTGTTATGCGACCTACTGATGATCTTCAGTCACCAGCTCACCACAGGGTCCAGAGAGGGTCTGCAACCTCTAGTCTTCAATCCAGACAGCACCCTACAGAACGAGCTGCTCAACTTCGTCCTAGACAATGTGTTTATTGACCAGGATGATGAGAATCAGAGCATAGGTGAGCCTACAGACAGAATTAATGATGTGGTGAATTAAAAATTCTTTGTGAATGAGATGGATGCATCCAATGGGATATCCGTCAGATACTGTGCAGATGTAAGAGACTTTTCAATAATGTTTTGAAGTCTAGCTGATGTGTTCTCATGTTTTTTACATAGAGGGTGACGAGGAGGATGAAGCTAACAAGATTGAGGCCTTACACAAGAGGAGGAACCTTCTAGCTGCCTTCAGCAAGCTCATCATTTACGATATAGTAGACATGCCAGCTGCTGCAGATATCTTCAAACACTACATGAAGGTAAGACAGCCAGTCATCACCTTACCTGACGTGTCCACTGGAGTGGAAGAAATCGTGTTGGGTTGTCTTTTATACATATACTTTTGGCCAACCACAATGAAAGCATTCACAATTTTAATTCAACTTATTGTACTGATTTCCAGCTGTCTAGTGTTGAGTTGAACATCTGTTAACATCTGTTCTGTTAACCACAATCCCCCCACGCTGCTCACCTCCTATAGAAAAGGAAGTGAAAGTGCCTGCTGTTCTCTGCTCCAGCGAACAGATATATTAATTAAACTGTTACGCCAACATACATTCTGCTTTTACTACTTGTCAACTACTTGCAGTACTACAACGATTATGGAGACATCATCAAGGAGACTCTAAGTAAGACCAGACAGACGGACAAAATACTGTGTGCCAAAACACTCATCCTGAGCTTACAGCAGGTGAGATGACAGCCTCCGTTTTGAGGGATATTCTGGCATAAGATGAACATGATATTCGCATTATCATTTTAATCATATGATAATTGTAATAATCCTGTTGTTATTTCTGTTCTTCAGCTCTTTAATGAGCTGATCCAGGATCAGGGGCCTAACTTAGACAGGACCTCATCTCATGTGAGCGGCATTAAGGAATTGGCTCGTCGCTTTGCCCTCACCTTTGGCTTGGACCAGATCAAAACCAGAGAAGCTGTGGCCACACTGCACAAGTAACTTCTGTTTCATGTTTGAATTATTACTCATCAAACACCAAATGAATCATACTTCTCACAATTTTTTTTGTGCTATACTCAGAGATGGGATTGAGTTCGCCTTTAAGTATCAGAATCCTAAAGGATCGGAGTATCCCCCTCCGAATCTGGCCTTCCTTGAGGTTCTCTGTGAATTTTCCTCCAAATTACTTCGCCAAGACAAGAAAACAGTGTAAGTTGGTCTAAAAAACACTTTGTTTAATGTTTTTTTTTAAAAATTCTTATATGCTTGAGCGCTACCTTGTTTTAGTAATAGCAACTGACTGTGCATTAGCACATATAATCTTTCACTGAGTAAAATTTGTTTTCATTGGATGGAACCTTGGAGAGCCTGAATAGAAACATTTGTACGATAACGTATTAAAAAAAGAAAAACTTATAAAACTATAAAAGATAACAGAATTATCTGTTTATTATTTTAAGTAATAAAATTATTATTTTAATTATATATGTCAGGGTTTTTTGTGTTCTCTCTTTGCCTGTACAGGCACTCATTAATTATATAAATAATAAAAGAGAAATTTGTGTGTGTGTATTTTTGACTGCTCTACATTATATGATCATGCTACCATTCATTCAAGTGCTATTGAACCATTCAAGTGTTTTGTAATCGATTGACAGCACTAATATATTCAGTATATATACTGTGTGTGTATATATATATAAAGAGAGAGAGAGAGAGAGAGATATTTTAATATAAATTTATATATGCTTGCTCATTATAGATGTTTTTATATTTTTATATAGGATCATATATACTTTACAATAAGGTTCATTAGTTAACATTAGTTAACTACCTTTGTTATCATGAACTAAGAATGAACAATACTTCTTTTATCAATGCTTTTATTAACTTTAACCTAGCTTTTAATATTAGTTAATATTAATTTCAACATTTACTAATACATTATTAAAATCAATGGTTGTATTTGTTAACATTAGTTAATGCACCGTGAACTAACATGAACAAACAATAAACAGCTGTATTTTTATTAACTAACATTAACAAAGATTAATAAATACTGTAACAAATGTATTGCTCATTGTTAATTCAGGCTAGTTAATACATTAACTAATGTTAACTAATAAACCTTATTATAAAGTGTTACAGATAATAGTTTTTTTTAAATTATATGAATATATATTATTTATGTTGGTGCCATTGTGTTTTCCCTTTTACTATACAGGCACTCGTATCTTGAAAAGTTCATGACAGAGCAGATGATGGAGAGACGGGAGGACATCTGGCTGCCGCTTATCTCCTACAGGAACTCTCTGTTGACGGGCGGAGATGAAGATCGCATGTCCATCACCAGCGGCAGCAGCAGCAGCAAAGCCGGATCCATACGAAGCAAGAAGGGCCGTGTGCCCCTGCACAAGAAACGCATCGAGGGTGAGGATGCCAGTAGATGTAATCATACTAATATTAGACGGGAGAACAGTAGGTTGGTTCAGTTGACTAAGATGCCTAAAAGTAAGCAGTCATGGGCTGTTTTGTGTGTGTTGCCCTGGTTCTGCAGAGGAGAGTGTGGAGGGCTCTTGGATGATGAGGAATGACACCCTACAGACCCCTGGGGCCCTGCAGACACCCCAGCTCACATCCACCGTGCTCCGAGAGAACCCTCGGCAAGCTGCTGAGATCCTCCCTGACCAGGAATCTGAGCCCGGGTCTGAATCCGACTATATTCATAAGTGAGTGACCAATCTTAAAAATACACTACATGGCTAAAATAATGCAGACTCTTAAGCAACGCATCATTTCATTTCAAAACCATGAGCACCATTCTGGCCATGCTGTGAATTTAATGTTGTTATTTAACTTTTATTTAGATTTTTTTAGTTTGAAGAGTTTTACATTGTAGTGCAAGTTAATGTTTTTTTTATGTGCTTTTTTATTAATATCTCTATTTAGCTTTATTTTTATTCAAGTTTTACTCATTTTAGTACTCTAAGTTAGCTGCCAAAGCAATGTTTCTCATTTTTGTTTGTTTTCCTTTAATATTAATATTTTATTTCAATTAATAGTTTTAGTTTACAGTAACAATGCTGGTTGATTTATGTGAACTAGTATGTGCACAGTATTATGTTGGTTCCTCTCGATTAGTCCTCAGATGCAGATGTCCTGGCTTGGCCAGCAGAAGATGGAGGAGGTCAACAGGAAGGAACGCACAGCCATGAACTACATGAAGGCCCGTAGCGGAGGAGTACGACAGACTGTGTACGTGGTGAAATGTGTGTGCGATGTTAAACAAAGGAGAAAAGTGCTGTTGTAAATACTAGTTTGATTTCTCTACTCTAGACGTGGTCTCATGGAGGACGACGCAGAGCCCATCTTTGAGGACGTCATGATGTCGTCTCGAGGACAGCTGGAAGACATGAGTGAGGAATTTGAGGACACCATGGTCATTGATCTGGTAAGGTTCAAGCTGATGACACCACAATGACACACACAGACTGTCCTGAGGAACATTTTTAAGTCTGCTTCACACTTCTAAGAGCCCTCCAAAAATTAGGCACCTGTAAATCTTCTATACCATGAGAAATGAGCAATGACCATCGGTGGATAAAAACACTCTTTCCACCATGATGGTGTAGTTACAACATTGCCCAGCACTTATAGATGATACTACTAAGTGTTTCAGAATACTTGTGTAATTAAATATAAAAACTAAATTTTTAATCACATTATTTTAAATCCTGTGCAGCCTCCATCCAGGAACAGGCGGGAGAGAGCCGAGCTGAGACCGGACTTCTTTGACTCGGCTGCCATGATTGAGGACGAGTCGGTAAGAATCGCTATTCGCTAAAGCTTTCAAATCATTATATACATGTATATTATTCAAGATAAAGCTAAACCATTATGACTTAGTGTGATTATCAAATCGCAAAGGCTTTAATTCAATTAAATAAATATATATGATGCATGTTTCAGCATGTTTCCCATGATCCGATGTTTTCTATGTATCGGAATGACTCCGTTCGCAGTTAATACTGCTCCACACTTATTATATTTTACAGCAAAATATTATAATGGTAATATTAATTTTAATATTATTTAGTAATAATAATATTTATTAGAATTATAATATAGTCATACTGATATAATCACACAATGCAGCCCCACAATCACAATTTATCTAAGGAAAAAGCACAATAAAAATTATTATATTTATTTTTCTCAGGGTTTCACAATGCCCATGTTCTGAGATGCCACAACAGCTGGAAAATGAGCTTCTGAATTGATTAAAGCAAGGGCTGAAGAGATGTTCACAAAGGAGCGGAAGCCCTGGTGATAAGGTTGAGGAATTCTGGTGCAAACTCTCCACAAACCCTCTTTTATCAGATGCCACAGAGAAGCTTTTATTTATCCACAGATTATTTTAGTCCAGTCCAATCAGGTCACATATGGTGAATTGTTCTGTCAAACAGGTTCTTCATCAGCTCATCTGAATCGCACTGGATGGGATTTACATCATGGTACAGATCAATCATGTAAGAATGTACGGTCCCATATGTTCAAGATGTACATATTTGTGTTTATCCATCCTACTATGTAGATGCCCTGTACAGTTAGAATATGAAGTGGCTTTTAATATCAGGTCAACGAAAAGATTATTCCACCAAAAAAAAAAGTTTTAAACATTGGTCAATCTTCAATCAGTCTAATTTACATATAAATAAATAACACTTAACAGTTTTCAATAGTCATAATTATGGTAAATGACAACGGAAAGTGAGAAAAGAGTGTTAAAAATGCAGTAAATATTGTCAGAGCCAAAACATCTCCGCGTGACACAGTTGTCCTGAAGGGGGCGTTACATGTTGTGTATTTTGGCTTTCGGAAACATTTGAATGGTCAGTATTTTCTTTCTAGTAGATTTAGGTGAGGTTTATTTGTGTGAAATATCTATACGGCAGGGTTTTCATCAGTTACTCTTGTCCGGATCAAACAGCAGATGTGTTGAGCGAGGCCCGTTCAAGTATCGCCTCCTTTTAAGTGCTCTATGGTCCTGTGCTCTCATAAAGTGAAAAGTTATCCTGTCAAGAACACGAGTTTCCCATGATCGTCATTACTCCCCACCCTGAGCCCCGGTTAGTTTTGCTAGTGTGCCTGTAAATTGTACATTTTCAATATGAAATGGTTTTCTTTTGTACAACCTAGAAATGATGTACCACTTTCCCTTTTAATGGAAAACCGTTCTAAAACTTTTCTTCAGTGAACTTATGGAAAACTCAACTTTTTCAGAAAATAAATATGTAATCATGAACCGTGGGAGTGTTTTATTGACTTGAGAATGTTTAAATAACGACATAATGCATTAGAGTGGGAATAAGGCACAAGGAACATGATACTCTCCAGTCTACCACAGTTGTGAAATGCTATAAAATTAGTGTTGAGAAGAAGTTTATAAAGGTATGTTAGCATGTTTCTTCCAGGGGTTGGTCTGTTTCTTGCTAGCGAGCACCTCCAGATCTCTACAGATCCTCTTGCGTGTGGTTGAGGGCTGAATGATATCATCCACGAAGCCTGTGAAACACATTCAATGTTACTCACACACGTAGCAGCATAAACGAGCACATCTGTATTGCAGTCAGTGTAAGGTAAGAGCTGTGATGACAAGCCTCACTGCCACTGAAGATGAATGTATATTGTGTCTGTTTATATATATGATATATATAGATGTCCTGTGCACCTCTGACAGCAGCGGGGAAGGGATTGGCAAACTTCTCCACATATTCAGCTTCAGCCTCGGCCTGATTCTCCTTTCCTCTGAAGATGATCTGAACTGCACCCTTAAAAATGAAATGTAAGTATAGGGTTTCAGATGATATGATTTGTCCAGTTATTGCAAATCTTTAAAGAATTAAATTGTCAAATTTGGAACCGAAGAAATACCTAAATTTATACTGACTGACATTGACACTTATACTGACACTTTCAAATTTGTCTTATATTAAAACAAATATTATACACTGCATCAGGAATGCAAGAATAATATTTTTTTGTTGTTTGTTTTGTTTTTTTGTGGAAAAATTAACATCTTATGCTGACCAAGGTGGCATTTATCAAAAATATTTGATCAAAAACGCAGTAAAAACAGTAAATGCTGAGAAAATGTACAATTTAAAACAACAGTTTTCTGTTGTAATATATTTCAAAAATATAATTTGTTCAAAACTGAATTTGTCAGTGTCACATGATCCTTCAGAAATTATTTTATATGCCGATTTGTTGCACAAAAACCATTTCTTATCAATGTTGAAACAGTTTTTGTGGATTTTTATGAATAGAAATGTTAATATTTCACAATTACTGTTTTACAATCAAATAAATGCAGTTGAGCATAAGATCATTTTTAAAAGCATAAAATCTTTATTCCAAGCTTTTGACTAGTAGTGTAGATTCAGTCAGCAAAATATTGATGAGATATCAATACCACTGATCATATCTCATTTAATTAATTACTTAAAAAAAATTCTTACTGGCCCGAAACACTATATATATATATGTGGCATTATATGGCTAATTCATTATAGGAATATCAATGAGCATCAATGTTGCTTTAGCGTCACTAATGGACACCCAGCAGAAATATTTATAGTTTGTTAGTTTGTACTTTAAACAGTCAACATGTGATATGATCTGTACTATCCAAACTCCAAGTCAGCAGCACCTGTTACTCAACTCATAGCTTGAGCCTCCGGCTTAGAAATGAAAAGAGTAGAAGGGACAAGCAACTTTATCACTGAAGAGAGCCAAGCATAGTGATCATTGCTGCTGTAAGTGTATATCTGGGCGCTCTCATGTCCATCTGATACTCCTCTAAGCTGGTTACAGGATAAAGGATTTCTTAAAACTGGCTTCTAGGACAAATATATTTATTTGGGGCTAATTTATATATATATATATATATATATATATATATATATATATATATATAAAGCCCACAAAATATGTAGCCATCCTGAGATTTAAATGCAGCTGGTAGGTTTGGCTTTAAGCTCATAAATGCACTAGAAAGCCCCATAATTCAGCCACAATGCATATTTATTATGCAAGTGCATTAGCCAAATCACTTGTTTCAGCTCATTAGTCTTGAGTTTTACCTTTGCACCCATCACTGCGACCTCAGCGGATGGCCAGGCATAGTTGACGTCTCCTCTCAAATGTTTGGAACTCATCACATCATAAGCACCACCATATGCCTGAAGACAGGACACACAGGATTCAGCAGACAAGCTAGTTAGAACCGTCCACATGCACACTCATCATTCTGCCTCCTACCTTCCTAGTGATGACAGTGATTTTAGGAACTGTGGCCTCGGCAAAAGCATACAGCAGTTTGGCTCCGTGTCTGATGATGCCTCCGTACTCTTGAGCTGTGCCTGTGGAAACAGAACATTTCTGTCAGTATTCTATTTAAAAAATTCTATTTAAAATAATTTTGAAAACCCCCAGCAAAGTTAAGGTTAAGATAATAAAAAGTCTCCAGACACCTGGCAGGAATCCAGGCACATCCACAAATGTGATGATGGGAATGTTGAAAGCGTCACAGAAACGAACAAAGCGAGCCCCTTTAACAGATGAATTTATGTCCAAACAGCCTAAAATATACAAGAAAAAAGGACATAACAAAAAATGTGAAATTTTTACATAATATGCAAGAATATTTTACATGTAATAACTGTCTCTAATGCTCACCAAGGCTGCATTTATTTGATCGAAAATGTAGTAAAACAGTAATATTGTGAAATATTATTACAACTTCAATATAACTGTTTTTTTTGTAATATAATTTAAAATGTAATTTATTCCTGTGAAGGCAAAGCTGAATTTTAAGCATCATTACTCCAGTCTTTAGTGTCACATGATCATTCAGAAATCATTCTAATATACTGATTTGCTGCTCAAGAAACGTTTGTTAAACAATTGTGCTACTTCATATTTTTGTGGAAACCATGGTCATTTTTCAGGATTCTTTGATGAATTGAAAGAATCTTTACTTTTGATCAATTTAAAGCTGCAGTCTGTAGTTTTTTCCTCTTTGCAATTGCAGATTCTGAACAGAGATGGCGACAGTCATTCACAGAATTATAAACTTTACCACTTTAAATCGAGCTAAGGCAAGCAGATAGTTTTGAATTTATTTATTTATTTTGGATCATTTTTAACCCAAAAGTTACGGACTGAAGCTTTAATGTGTGAATAAAAGTATAAAATAAAATAAAAAGTACAAAATAATAACCCACCAGATGCCACTTTTGGCTGGTTTCCTACTATGCCTACAGTCCGACCATTCATCCTGGCAAATCCCACCACAATATTTTTGGCGTAGTTGGGCATAATCTCAAAGAATTCTCTCTCATCTACTATCTGTAAGAGTAAAATGACAATCATAAGCACTACCTGATGAGCTTTTGCGTGACTTTTTGAATTGTTTGTTAACTAAAGATGCACATACACCATGAACGATGTCCAGCATGTCATAAGCTTTTGTGGTTTCAAAAGGAACAACAGTGTCCAAACCAGGAACCAGCCGGTCGCTGAAGAAAACAAATCGACATAATAGCAGCAGACTCCAAAAGCTTGGTCAAGATAAGTTGACTGATAAAGAAAGAAAAGAAAAAGTAAAGTTTCACACCGAGGATCATGGCACTCAATGACTGGAGATGGATCTTTGTTGCTTAGTGGGAGAAAGTTGAAAAAGTCTCGCAAGTTCAGAAGGGCGTCAACGTCATTCTCAAAGGCCCGATGAGCAACACCTGAAAGAAAGCAAAAAGGTCTTGATATTACAGGAAAGCAAAGATAATCTTTAGTCAGATGCACAGGTTAAATCGATAGACCTACCCGACACAGCGGTATGGGTTTTTGCTCCACCCAGCTCTTCCTGGGTAACATCCTCGTTTGTTACAGATTTCACCACATCTGGGCCTGTGATAAAAAGGTAGGAGGTGTCCTGCAAACACAGGTTCAAGTTTTTCATGACAAATTGGTGTACCAACAGGGACCTGATTCGAAAATCAAAACATACACAAGATTTCTGAATTCAAATGAAATATGCATTTACACTCAAAACTTTACTTTTCTTACCTTTACCATGAAGGTAAAGTCTGTCAGAGCAGGCGAGTACACGGCACCACCTGCACACGGGCCCATGATGAGAGAGATCTGAGGAACTACACCAGAGGCCATCACATTCCGCTGAAGAACAAATACCATTGTGCAGTTAGTCCTGGAATATATGTCCGCCACTAGCGTTTGGGCTAAGTATGATTTTTTTAATAAATAATTTTATTCAGCAAGGATGCATTAAACTGATCAAAAGTAGCAGGAAATACATTTATGGTACAAAAAAAATCAATTTTAAATAAATTTAACTTTCTATTCATCAAAGAAACCTGAACTATTACGCAGCTGTTTTTGTCATTGATAATAATAAGAAATGTTTCTTGAGCAGCAAAATCATATTAGCATATTAGAATGATTTCTAAAGGATCATGTGACACTGAAGACTGGAAAAAAGACCAAAACTTAAAAGTGTACATATATATATATAAGTTTACCAAGAATATGTCAGCATATCCTGCAAGAGACTCAACGCCTTCCTGAATGCGGGCTCCACCAGAGTCATTGAGACCGATTACTGGGGCTCCAACCATCATAGCTTGGTCCATGATCTAAGAAATTAAATTGCAGTGATTTTACTGTTTGACAGAATTGTGCCTATGCATTTATTTTAGGTCACATCCAAACCTGACCAGTCTCACCTTACAGATCTTCTGAGCATGAGCTCCCGATAAACTACCTCCGAACACTGTGAAGTCCTGTGGACAGAGGAGCATTTCACTCATGACAAGAGAATGGAGATGCCCGGTATTCAAATCAAACATTTTAATGTTGCAAACCTATGGTCAAAAGCTATTATCATACCTGGCTGAAAACATAGACCAGTCTTCCATTGATTCTCCCCTGTCCAGTCACTACACTGTCTCCTGGGTACTGAAAACAAAGACAGGGTGAGGCAAACCATGTGATTCGTTCATCTTTTTAGTAGTCTGGAATCGTTTAAAGTCCTTTGAACAGTTTGCAGTTTGTTTTGGACCTTGAACCATTTGGTTCCCATTGACGTGCATTATATAGAGAAAAATGCTGGAATGTTTTCATCAAAAAACTTTTTTTTTTTTTCGACTGAAGAAAGAATGACATGGATATCTTGGATGACATGTGGGTGAGTCAATTATCAGCAAAAGTTTTTTCAAAAGTGAACAACTCTAACACCTAAACCCCAATTTGTCCAAGTCTACTCAGTGCAAGACAATATTAAAAGCCCTCAGCTGATATTGACATTGAACTCTGTTTTTATTTTATAACTTTATGACATGGAAAAATTGGACTATTTCTGCATTCAGTATGTAGTTTCTTTGACCTGCGAGGTGGAGGCGACATACCTTATTATGATCTGCCTCCATGCCGAAGTCAGAACAGCGATGCTCCACAAACATGTCATACTCCACGAACGAGTCCTGGTCCAGCAAGAGCTCCACTCTCTCTCTCGCTGTCAGTTTACCCTGCGCACAGGCATTACGCAGTTCTTCTCAGATTGTTGTGCTTTCACTTATATGTCAACTATGAAACTTTTCATAACTTACCCTTTTGTGCTGTGCAGCTATCCTCAGCTGCCCTCCTCCTACAAGCGCTGCATTTCGCTTCTTCTCAATTCTCTCCTGCACAGACAGATGACCGACAGAATAGCATCTTGCATGTTGCAGTGCTTTCGATTGGACGATTGCCCCAGCGACTGCGCCGTACTGAATCTGACCTACACTTTTAAAAGAACATTTTAGGCGATGTAATAGTCCCAGACTACTTCGCATTAATGTATAGGTCGCCATCATTGCGACACTGAGGACACAGAAGCTGTCGGAAACCCCTATCGGTGTCTTCAGCCAACCAGCAACAATCGCTTACTTTTCAGAGCCAATTACAACTCGGTTTGCTAAGAGGGCGTGAGTGAATGAGCCAATCACTGCAGAGGTCTGCGTTTTAGACGAACTTGATAGATGTAGTCAATATTAATGTCAACAATGATAAACTACAGTTCCCAACTGCTACCCAGCTGTTTTGAGAATCGCTTCTAAAGGTAAATAAATAATTAAAGGCTATATTCCTTACTGTATTTTAAAAGTGAAAGGTAAAGGACCTCACTCTATATGTAAATCTCTATTTTTTTATTATTAAGTGAATCGTCTTTCTTTACACAAAGGAAAAAATAAAAGCAAAATTGTGCTGTAAAACCATTAAAACCTTTGAAGAATTCCTCATTAAATACTACTGTTGAAGAAGATCTTCAATAGGGATGTCATGTAAATCTGTTACATAAGATGTTAAAGAATTCTTAATACTCTAAAAAATGAGAGGCGTATAGACAGACCTAGTAAATAACAAATAAAAGAAATATACAACGTTTAATTATTGCTTTGATCTACCACCAGTTTCTTGTTTTTTTAGTGCTTTTTTGTGATGTATTCATCCACTGTAATCTTTGTTCAATATATTAGAAAAACAAAAAAAAACAACAAAAAAAAAACCAGAGCCTCGTAGTAGTGTGTGATTTATACAGTCTCACACTAGGGGGCAGTACTGACTGGAGGTCTTGTTTAATTCCAAGCGCTCTTTTACTCTGTTTGGTATTGTTCCTCTCAGGATGCAAAAGTTATCAGAGGAATAATAAGCAACTGGCTATAGCACGGGCTAATGTATGAGAATATTTTGCAAAGTAGAGAATTCAGTTGAATACAATATAAACAAATCGCTCAAACGGGAGTCTATCGCATTCGTTAGTGAGAGAAAAGCTCTCTTATTCACCAACCCGAAGAAAAGTGCAGCCAGTATTAGCTAGCTAGCGAACTAGCATGCAAGCAAGCGGACTGTGTGGTTTGTTCAGTTAAACTGTAAATAACCGCTGGGGTTGATCATTTCAAAGGATTATACTTTTTGTGCAACGGATTTTTTTCTTCTGTTTTTTCTAATTGTTATTTGTGGACGGATTATTCGCCGAGCTCGTGTCGCCGACTGTACACCTTTGGCCTGTTGTGCTTCTCTCTGAAATGCTGTTTATCGCCCAGTCCTTCATCTCTGTGTACTTTATCAGTAACGTGCAGCGCCATTCACATTGAGGAAAAGTTAATCCGGATCTGACACTAATGGAAGGCAGACTGTAGTCTGTGCAGACTTCGCTTACAGCATCTGGAGGATCCTCGAAACACTGACATGTTAACAAGCAGACGACTCAAAGCCGCTCATCTGCTTGCGAGTCATGTCAAATTACACTCTTTGTTTGAGGCGTTGGGTCAAGCCTGGTTGATTGTGTTCTCCCCGTTATTCTGCTTCGGGAGTCAGTTTATCTGTCGCTCTCAGTAGTTGATCAGCCCGTTCCTCTTGTCCTGCTATTGACTGAAGTCGCGGAGATGAACCCGGTAAACGCCACTTCGCTTTACGTGTCGGCGTGTCGCTCACTTCTGCAGTGCGACCCGAAGGATTCGGAGTCATACGGAGGACTGTTCAACGTCCTGCCTTTCTTTAGAGACTCCCTCTCCTGCCTGGTGTGTGGTGAGTAACTTGCCTTTAAAACTAAGCTAAAAGCATGTTTTGAATGGGCAGCGAAGTAACGTTAGCCGTTAATAAGTTCAGAAAATACGGCACAGCCTCGAGTTTGTTATTGATTTTATTTAGCAAATTGAGTCGAGTTCTGGTATAGTCCGTGGCATAATCATAGATATCTATGGGCACAACAACGTTGTTACGCAATAAAAAGAGATCTGTGAGTCTGTGCAGTGATATGATGGAAAGCTGTATCAACCGATCAGCATCCAGGAACGCTTCAGGGCTTTCTCAGAGAGTCTGTTTCAGGGCTTTCATTCACTGCAGAGCCATGGGTGGAACGTGAAGTCCAGCTCCCCCTCTCTGGGTGTAATTTGGTCTTAATGGGTGGTGTTAGAAGTTCAAACCACACCCTAACCCTTCCCATAACTGTCCCTCCACCCATTAGATCCACAGGGGTGGGGCTGGACTTGGTCAGGCTCCACCTATGACGTCAAGAGTGGGTCGCTGGACGTCATTTGGCTCTGCAGTGAGCACAACTTAGACTTCTTGGTTTATTATTTAAATGTCATGTCATGAATCAAACCAACCTGCGACAAAGTGAATCACAACATTATAAACTTTGATTTAAAGCAAAAAAGTTTCAAGACTGTATACTTAACTGCTTTAATGAAGGAAAAAAATATGATTTATAAGTTGGGTGTGGCTCAGTGGTTCATGTAGGTTGTCTACAAACTGTAATTTTGGTTCAATCCACTGTTCCACCTGGCCAAATATCGAGGTGTCCATGAGCAAGACACCCCAGCTGCTCCCGACGAACTGGATGGCGCCTTGCATGGCTGACACTGCCGTCGGTGAATGAATGAGTGAGTGAATGTGTGGCAAAAATGTAAAGCGCTTTGGTGGCCATTGGGTCTATGAAAGCGCTATATAAACGCAGTCCTTTTACTATTTATAAGTTATCATTAAAAGTCAATTTCCCTGTGTAGATCCCAAATGAATGGGATTTTTACTTGCATAACCCATCCCACTCTATAGAACAGGAATATTGCCTAATGTTATTTTGTAATGCTTAATTATTTTTCTTTAAACTAATCTATTGTTTTCTTTTCCTCTAGGAAATTTGCTTCAGGAGCCGCTCGCTCCAAAAGATTCCTCCTGCCAGCACTGTGTTTGCAAGGGTTGCAAAGGCAAGAAAATGCTATTGAAGCCATCCTGCAGCTGGTGTAAAGACTATGAGCAATTTGAGGAGAATAAACAGCTCCAGATTCTGGTCGACTGCTACAAGAGTCTCTGCGAGTGTGTCTCGGTGTGCGTCATGACAGAGCAGAGTGCCTTGGGGGTCAAAGGTTACACTGAGGTCAAGAAGATGCTGGAAGAGGTGTTGGGGGTGAAGCAGGAACAAGAAGATTTTAGTTCTGTCATAGACACTGCACATGTTCCTCATCTCAAAACAGAGACAGACTCAGAAAACTCTGCCGACGTCAAACCCTCTGAGCAGGTCCCAGCTGAGCTAGAGACCCCCGAACCTGTCAGTGCAGACGAACCTCTGAGATCTAACTCTGAACTACTTATGAATACTGTCACTGTTAATGATGTAAAGTGCAAATCTAGTCAAGACGAAAGCGCTGAATCCATGCACCTCAGTCCGGAGAACATAAGCATCCTAGAGGACCTTGAATCTGACATGGCGAGCAAGGGGGTGTCTTGTGAACTGACTGAATCTGCAGCAGAGCTATGTCTGCACTCACAAACCAGCGACGCCCTCACGCCAGGACACCCTCCACAGCCTCAGACGGGCCACGCCGCAGCACACAGAAAAGTGCGCCTGAGCCGAAAGCGCTCTCGCTCTGAGAGTGACCGTGAGATGCTCCAACCTCTGCCCATCACCAGCCTCATCCAGGGGCCATCGGTAGCGGCCACAGCTCCGTCGAAAACAGCATTTGAACCTAAAGCGTCCTCCCCGCCGGTTGTCGTGGTCACTAATGGATGTGTTTTGAAGGTCAACAAGGCCATGCTGGATTCAACTAAAAATATCCAGATAAACACAGACCTGGCTAATAAGAAGGTCCAGGTCAAGTCTAAAGTGGCCGTCCCGAAGGCGAAGGGCAAGGCGAAGGACAGACTGCTCTCGGCTAGCGTGTTGCCGGGCCAGCCTCCCAAAGTCGTATACAAAAAGACGCAAGAGAAAAAAGGCTGCAAGTGTGGACGAGCCACCCAGAATCCAAGTGTTCTTACCTGCAGGGGTCAAAGGTGCCCCTGCTACTCCAACCGTAAGGCCTGTTTGGACTGCATCTGCAGGGGCTGCCAGAACTCGTACATGGCCAACGGGGAGAAGAAGCTGGAGGCTTTTGCCGTGCCTGAAAAAGCCCTGGAGCAGACCAGGCTCACTCTCGGCATCAACCTCACCAGTATTTCGGTCAGAAACACTGGCACGAACGCTGCTGGGGTCCTCAGCCTGTCCGCGGGCTCGCCCATGGCCTCTTTTCTCACGTCCGGCGCCGATGAGGACCAGAGTTTTGAAGATGCTCTCGAGATGCATTTTGACTGTTGATAGCTGTCCTGCTACTGATATCTCTCACATAGTGGTTGATTGGAACAGAAGTTGTTTGCCAAAACTCTTGTCTTGTGGTTTTTCATGTTCAACCTCAACCACACAAACACTGCTGTAATAGAAAGTTACTGTGAAGCTGAGCTTTATGGCATATTTTGTTTTTGTTTTGAAGGAACTGTATGCTTCTGCATGACTGTTGTAGTCACAATGAACTAAGGATCTGATAAACGTCTGCTTCGATGACCCAAACCTTAAAATGAATTCCACAGGTATTTGTGATACATTTGTCTGCTCACACGTATGGCTCATTATAAACTCTCCCAAAGCTATTCAATGATTAACATTTGTTTACATTCTGTGGTGACTTTTTTTTTTTCAAATATATATATATTAATATGAATATATTGCATCTAAACATTCATTGAAGGTAAAATTATACACCGCTATCTTTAATGTAAAATAATTTACTTATGGTGGAAAATGTAGCACTTAGTCCCAATAGTGTTAATGGGTTTAGACACCAGTTCCTGTGTCATTTTGACTCTCATTTATAGGACCTTCAGGATATTGAATTTTTTTTTTGTTCAGTAGATGGTTCCTTGTTTTTTTTGAACAGGAAGTAGTGCTACGTCACTTTTTATTCGTCATGTTCGAGCTTCGAAAGAAAGATGTTTTCCACGTTTGCCAGCGGTTTTATAAAGATGATGAAGCACAAATATGTCGTGACAGAAAAGTTCCTCCAATTTTGAGAGTTGCTGATTCATTTTATCCTCACTGTTGTTCGTTGTTATTTCAGACAGAGCTGGCTGTGTCATCAGTAAAATTTCTACAAAGATTACTGAAACAAGTGAATGCAAGAGTAACCTGAGAATGTATTCATGGCAGTGATATTTTAAAAGCAATATGAGAATCAAAATGAGAGACAACCATCTTATAACCCACTCGAAGGCATCATATTTGTTTTGATGCAAACTGTAAACGAGTATTTGAAAATGTTCTGTTGTTTAAATGTATGCCTGAGCACCTTTTAGCACCCATTGATGCCTCTTTACTCTGTTCCTGATTAGTTGTGTTTGTCTTGCAGTTGTGTTGTGATTCCTGTTTTAGGGACCAAAACTAGAAGTATGTGTTGAGAAAGGTCAGTGAACACATCTTTACTGTTACACTGCACCGTTTCATGTCTTATATAATGAAGCAGGGTAGGCAGTGCTTCATCTGTATCCTTAAATATGCTTGAAAACACTATCAGTAGGGCTTTGACCAAATATTGAAAATCTTCTTAGATAAGTCTTGGATCTTAGTTGGATATTGTGTTGTATTTTCAAACCTTATAGTTTGGTAGCGTCGTTTTATTCCTCCCTTTTGCTTTTCAATGGTCATTACTTGAACTCTCAGATTTTAGTTTCTTGATTTTTTTTTTTTTTTTTTTTAATTACTGGAGAACCTCTTATTTTTGCTGGTTTATTCACTGCCACAATGAAATAATGAAAATTGCAGAAAGCAACAAAAATAAATTATAGTTTTTTATTTCTTGTTTTTCAAAACGGTGTGTTGTCATGTGTTGTGCACGTTTTGTCTAATGCAGCACAAATTATTTTCGATTTTGTTTACGTCTAGTATTGATGTACGTCACCATCTCAGCCGCTAGAGGGCAACATTGTTACTGTATTTTAATAGCTTTCCAGGTTAAAGCTGCAGTCAGCCTTTTGAGGGTTAAAAATTATCCAAAATACATATTTGAGAAAATACATAACCAGCCAGTGTTCAAAACTATCTGCTTGCCTTCAAATGGTAAGCTTGTAATAATGTTTTTAATTCCAGTCCAGACAGCGGTACTGGTGGATATCCGCGTCTTTTATATTTCAGTATGTCACATCTGTACACATAAAGAAGAAGTCTCGGCTAGTATTGAGTCATTACGTCACATCTGTACACATAAAGAAGAAGTCTCGGCTAGTATTGAGTCATTACGTCACATCTGTACACATGGAGAAGAGTCTCGGCTAGTATAAGCTATATTAAGTTATTACGTCACATCTGTACACATAAAATAATGTGAGAATATTATAAATGCCATAATTTTGTGCTTATCTTGAATAACTAATGCAACTATAGGCAGAATATTTTATTGCAGCTTCAATACATGTTCATACTACTTACTTTATTCACTCAATGTTTCACAGTAAAAATATAACTAATTTAATTGCAGGTCTTTGGAGTGAAAGTCTAGCACAGATGTTATGAAATGTATGCTGCTAGTCTATATGACCTGTTTGGTGGATGCAGTAGGTGGTAGTAAAGACGAAATGTAAGTATAATTTGAATACTTAAATGTTCTGTGCACCTACTTGATATTAATGATGTCAGTATGTATATACATATATATATATCCAAGAGAAATTCCTTTGTCATTTGGTTCTTAGTACATTAGTTTAAAAAAAAATGCTTAAATGTGTTAGTCGTTATTTGAAAGACATTATACAGTATCAGTTTCTTGATTTACACTATAAATCATCAGTCATGCTGCAAAATAATGGATCACAATCTGGAAATCTATAATAATTGACGCATTTTGCATATGTCTTCTTATGTCAGCTACTTACAAATGTTCGTCCAGCCAAGCAATATAATTGCGCACTGCCCTTATTCCCACAGAGAAGTGTAAGGGCCAGAAAGCAAAGCTCACACAGCCATGGAAACCATCTTCATAATGGTCATTAGTGACAGAGACCCCTGCCAGCTCCAGTCTCCGGGCATACATCATCCCATCATCCCTCAAAACATCATGCTCACCGGTAAGAATGTAAGCACGTGGCACCATACGCAAAACCTCGTCGCTCGCTAGTAAGGGAGCAGCTCTGGAATCCAATAAGGCTGGTACATCCTTTAAGATATTAGGAGAGCCAGTCAGTGGAAAAACAGGCTTATAATGTTTTATCACTCGTTTGGGGAGGAGATTGGTCCAGTTCAGCTTTGAACGATGTAAGGACGGCATGCTTTGGTCTTGGGCGGTGTGTTTGTTCATCATAATGGAGTGCACGATGTCAGGGTCGGCGTCTAAGTACTCCAACCAAAAACGGGCCATTAGCCTGCGATACAGGATTGGAACATTGTGGTTTTGCTGATAGGAAGCTGTGTTGAAGTCTAGCGCCTGGAGCACTGGGTAAATCAAGACCTGCAATTTGAATTTCACAGACGTACTGTTGTCTATTCCAATCTAGTGAGAGAAAACAAAAATTCTTAGAAAAATTCTTTTATGTCATTCTTATGACAAAATATCTTGATCACGATCTGAATGAATGAATCCGTTCTTTTGAGTCGGATCTTTTCAATAAATCTCTTGACTGAGTTAACAAAACTTGTTTACTCAGTCAACAGATTTATTTCACTAATCCGATTCTCAATGATCTGGTAACATTAAAACATTAGATTTTTTCTTTTTTTAATATGAATTTTATGAGAAAAAAGAATGCAAAGCTATCGTATGGCTTTGCACATCATGAAATAAAGCTCACAAGCATTATGGACAGTTATGATACAGTTACGATACAAGTGTTTTTGTCAATTGTCGAAGCTTAAATGAGTAGTTCACTTTTAAAAAAAACTTTTGCTGATAATTTACTCACCCCCATGTCATCCAAGATGTCCATGTCTTTCTTTCTTCAGTCGAAAACAAATTAAGGTTTTTGATGAAAACATTCCAGCATTTTTCTCCATATAATGGACTTTAATGTGAACATTAAGCTCAAATGGCCGCCTTGCTCTGTACTGTGATGCGCGTTCATGACTCTCCTGTTCAAACTCGTTCATCAAAATGAACGAATCTTTTTTCGAGTCATGTGGTTCATTCAACGAACGAAATGAACAAATTGACTCGGAAAAAGATTTGTTCGTTTTGTTGAACGAGTTCGAACAGGAGAGTCACACAGAACAGAGCAAGGCGAGCATTTGGGCTTATAAAACTTAAACTTTTTTTTTAAATGAGAGATCGTTTCGCTTGATAAGACCCTTATTCATCGTCTGGAATCGTTAAAAAGCCCTTTGAACAGTTTGCACTGAAACTGTCTTTTGGACCTTGAACCATTTGGTTCCCATTGAAGTCCATTATATGGAGAAAAATCCTGGAATGTTTTCATCAAAAACCTTAATTTCTTTTCGACTGAAGAAAGAAAGACATGGACATCTTGGATGGCATGAGGGTGAGTAAATTATCAGCAAAAGTTTTTTTTAAAAGTGAACTACTCCTTTAAAGCTCCAGTCCCCATTCATTCGATCAGAACAATTATTTACATTTCCTCCGTACTTGTTTGGAACAACTTGAGGGTGAGTAAATAATGACAGAATTTTCATGTCCATATAAACTATCCCTTTAACAGACATTATGACCTGAAATGAGGGCAATAAAAATGGAAGTGTACCCGCTGAGCCACTGCAGCGGCCAGGTTCCCTCCAGCACTGTCTCCACATACTGCCACTCTCTCAGGATCGACCGAGTACTTCGCCAGCACTTCAGGCTTCAGGAAGTGTTTAGCGGCCTGCACACACTCCTCATACTGCACTGGGAAGTGCACATCAGGAGCCATGCGATAACTGCACAAAATGAACACTCAGTGTGGCTGATCAGAACCGCAGATGATTTATCTCTTCCCATGAATGCGAGTATACTCACTCCACCGTCACAACCACTGCGTCCAGATCAGCCGCCATCTGTCTGCAGAGACTGTCATATGACCCCAACTCTGATGGCAGATAGGCAGTCACATGAAAACACAACTCAAAATAGGACAGAGGGATTCCTGCTCCCTGATTTATAATGAAAAGTGTATAACGGTTTGGACGTACTTGGAGCACCCAAGGCCCATCCACCTCCGTGAATGAACATAACTGCTCTCCTCAGCTTTTCTTCCCGCCCAGGAGGGTGGTATACACGCACATGTACCCCATCAAATAGGATATCTTCAGCCTGGATCTCTTGGTTTGTGATCGGCACCAAACTCTCGAAATTGACTATGGCGGAGTTGATGACGTGGACACTATGGCTCAAGCCTAGTGAGTGAGCAACATCTCCCTTCAAAACAACAAGGTCAGAAAACAATTAACTGAACTGACCGTTCCCCTCATTGTGGTTTTGAAATGCAGTCTGCATGATATTTTTGGTGCATTGAAAAAGAGAGAAAAGTTCATGAAGACAGAGAACAGAGAACATTTCATTCAGCTGTAGGGTATTATACAGTTTTGCCAAGTTGGTCAAAGTTCATCAGAACAGGCAAATCAAGGTCACGTCTCTACAAAAACAAATGGTCCTTTATAATATCAAATAGCCTACTGGATGTTGTCTAAGTATTATGCTAATTATTATACTAAATATACTGCAAGCAAAAATCATTAGAGGAATATGCTCTGCTTAAATGTAATGGCAAAGCAGGTATAAACTATTGTTGTTTTGATTCTGTTAAAAAGTCTTTTATCAAACTATTTTAGTTGAGAATGGAATATAGACATCTTTCCAGCCAATCAAAATCCTTTCCTTAATTCACTTGGCGGACTGGTTAAATTGTGATACTTACCATACTCACAACTCCTCGAAATGTGGCATCCAACACCATCAGTTTCCATTGTTCTGGAATTTCCTTGGGCAATGGGATGTAGATGTAATAGGCAACAGCAACTGCTAGTAACAAGGTAAAACCGCAAAGCAGCTTCATCATGAAGTGATGTCTCTCTGCCCTTCTCTCTGGAGCTATCAGGGGGTTAGACAATATAACATTGAGCAATTCTACAAAGATTTTTTTTGATGCTACTGTTACTTCCTGTGGATAATCCTACAGCATTCTGGGAGCTGTAGTTTTCATTCTTCAAAACATAATTATTGCATACTGTGCTTACTAAGTCAAGTCACAGCGCTTTTTACAATACAGATTACTTCAAAGCAGCTTTACGGAGAAAACAGCGTCACAGTCCAGCTTAAAGGAGTAGTTCACTTTAAAAAAAACTTTTGCTGATAATTTACTCACCCCCATGTCATCCGAGATGTCCACGTTTTTCTTTCTTCAGTCGAAAAGAATTTAGGTTTTTGATGAAAACATTCCAGGATTTTCTCCGTATAATGGACTTCAATGAGAACCAAACGGTGCAAGGTCCAAAAGACAGTTTCAGTGCAGCTTCAAGGGGCTTTAAACGACACCAGACGATGAATAAGGGTCTTATCAGGACCCTTCGAGTCATGACTCGAAAAAAGATTTGTTCATTTTGATGAAAGAGTTTGAACAGGAGAGTCACGAACGTGCATCACAGAACAGAGCAAGGCGAGCATTTGTGCTTATAAAACGTAAACTTTTTAATTTATTTTTTAAATGACCGATCGTTTCGCTAGATAAGACCCTTATTCATCGTCTGCCGTTGTTTAAAGCCCTTTAAAGCTGCACTGAAACTCTCATTTGGACCTTGAACGGTTTGGTTCCCGTTGAAGTCCATTATATGGAGAAAATCCTGGAATCAAAACCCTTAATTTCTTTTCGACTGAAGAAAGAAAGACGTGGACATCTTGGATGACATGGGGGTGAGTAAATTATCAGCAAAAGTTTTTTTTTTTTTTTTTTTTTTAAGTGAACTACTCCTTTAAGTAAGTTCAATGATATTTCACATTTGTTGTGAAAAAGTTATAAGTTATCATTTATATAGCTGTTTTGGAGAAAACTGTGATGCCATTGGCCAGCAGTTCAGTTCTCATAAAATGGTGTCAATGCAGGCATATAACAATATTAATGTTAAATATTATATTAAATTTTATTAAATTAAATGTAATGTCCCCAACAAAGCAAGCCAAAAGCCAATGGCAACAAAGGTGAAAACAGGTGACTATTTAGGGTAGTGACAAAGTCCCTGATTCACAGACGGAGTTTAGATAAAGCCAGGATTAGGGGAAAGGTGTGTATCTTGAGACAAAACAATAGAAGTGAAATATTTTAAGATATGTCAGTGCAAGTTGCTTTCAGTTAAACCAGATCTAACATGCATTTTAGTCTGGGCCTATATTAAGCCATGCCTGTGAAAGCAGGGGTATGCGTTTATAATACCTAGTTTAATGCATATTCATTTTCACTAAGGAGGTAATTTAAATACATTTTTGATGAGGTCTTTTGATGGAAGAATTTAGGCAAAAATCTATAGCATTTTTTTATGCTTTTAATACAAACTTTGTTTTTAAGATCAGTAATCCGGTTAAGACTATATATATATATATATATATATATATATATATATATATTATAAATGTTTAAGCTGATAATATTCAGTGGCATTAGGTAGTTTTACTCTTCAGCAGTCATGTCAAATGTCCTCCACTAGGGGACATTATTGTTATGAGAAAAGATATTCGAACTGTATGACTACTTACATGTGACGTACATAAACTACTGTATGACTACTTACATGTGATGATGACAAAGATCATTAGTTTGGTTAGACATATTTAGGCGATAATAAATAAATGATTTAGACATGATAAATACATAAATAAAAATATAAAAATCAGATATAAAATGTCATGTGTGTGGGTGTAAAAATATCACTTTAATCTATAATCAAGCCAATTCATTTTGATTGTTTTACATAATTGTGAGAATATTTTACAAAGCATTAACTAACGTAAAAGCATCATTGTTTATTATTTACCACGTTTTACCATGGTAAATAAATATCTTTATTGACATCACAACATTGATGCTTAGTTAATAGTAAAGTATAGTGTCCTGGAAAAGTGCTCTCACAAATGTATCTTATGTTGCGTTTCATTACAGTTGACGAAATGGGTAGTGTCACAAAAATTACATATTTAGCATATACCAAGTGAGTAAGGTCTGTGTTGAGTGGAAAACCAGACAGGTTCTAATGGTAGGTTTGACGTTTACCATAATCTCTTCTCACCACAGTCTCAGCATGCAGTGCATGTGCGCTGAGCTCTTCTGTCGAAACCATCTCTAGCCATTCAGGATTTTTGTTACTTCTGTGCAGTGATTACTATAATTGGAAAAAGACTGTGGCTAGCTCAGTGAGGACTGCCAATTCAGAGGGGGAAAGCAGCGAGGGTTTCTGTCATACATTTGGCTCGTTGGTCTTCAGAACTGTCGTTTCTGCATTATCTATCATCCCTCCACTCTTATTATAAGACAATTGAGGCTAGCAACTGTTTGCTTTTGCTGAATGACTTTGGACTTTGGAAATATGATTCTGAAGAGACGTCAAGGATGGAGTGACGTTGAACCGAATAAGCTGTTACCAAATTCGGTAAAACTAAACCAGAAAAAGTGCAGACAAACAGCACTGCTATAACTCTGAGATCATTCAGACCAGTTTTCTTTGGGATAGCTAGCATATGGCTAGCACCGAGAGTACTGTTAGCTTGTGGCAGTAAATCAGAGAGAAATGAAACATTGCTAAATGAAACCATCTGTTGTGTGAAAATAATTATAATGAGACCAAAATTTTTATGACTACAGGATTATAGGAGGTTTTTAAAGCACTAAAATGCTAAACATGTGCTCACTGGGTTTCAGTGGTCTCCACGCCATGCTATCAAAACAAACATGCCATCTTTCTTTATCAGAGACCTTTCATTTCAGAGTGATCATTCCTAAATCTAAAAAAAAAATGATACTTGGTAAGAAAATTAGTTTGGTTTAACACTCAAAAGATCAGCTGGTTGCACTTATATTGACATTTACGCATGAAAATGGGAATTTTAAATCGTCAACTCTGACAAAAGAGAACCGTTCTTACCTCTAACCTCTCGAACACAAAATGTCACGTGAAATTTTTTTGTTGTTTGAGGTCGTTTCACTGCTCATCTTCGCTTTTGAGATGACATTTAAGTTCTGTCCTCCACAAATGATCATGGGAGTCACTTCTCTGAAGGTGTGGAGACATACCTATGTGACTATGATGTTTACCTTGCTAGAAAAACCGGGTTATGGCTTAATGTGGTCAGGCTGGTTTTTGAACATGGAAACTGGTTATGGGTCCCTGCCATTTTAGCCAAAGTGGTCTACCACCTTTAACAAGGTTGAGCTTGTTTAGACCTAGTTATACTAGCTAATGATCATACATAACAAGCTAGAAACCACACTGTGCAGTCTTTATCTTAAGAACCTGACCCAGCCCTAAAAAGTTGTTTTGGTGTAACCTTAATTATTCAGTCATGTTCAGACCACATTCAAATCTATTTTAAACTTGGGGGGAAAAAGAGAAAAGTGTATGTAAAATGATGAGAAATAAATATTTCAGTTTTATAATGCCATTATAAAAGGGATAGGTCACCCAAAAAGGGGAATTGTGTCATCATGTTGTTCCAAACCTGTATGAATTTCTCTCTTCTGCTGAACACAAAATATTTTTTTTGAAGAAAAAGAATTTGGCTATCTCAAATTCCATATGTATAATTTTTTCACAGATGAAGAGGAACATGCTGAAATATGTTTGGACCCTCCTCTTAACAGGTATTATCTCATTGTTTAGACATACTCTATATATGTGGTGAGTCATGGGACTTTTTTAACCAAATCTCCACTGGTGTGCAGTATTATAGAGCTTGGGTCGAGGCTCCTCTTACCAGAGGTAAATGTTGGATGTCTGGAGGCTTTCATTTCCCCTGTTCATACCATTTCTGTCCTGTCCTCGGGCAGGGGTGGAGGGTGGTGAAAGGTATACAGCAAGGGGACAGTGACCTTTTCAGGCTGTTCTTTGGCTCCAAAATTTGCTCAGTGTTGACAGGTTGACTGATCTAGATTCAGATTTTGAGAGGTTAGTGTCAGGATCACATAAACTGAAATGAGACATGACATCTTGATACACAGACATCTTGCAATGAATTTTATTTTTTAAATGACTGATATAAGAGTAAAAATTAATGAACAATTTTCCACAAATTAAATCACATTTAAAGGTTTGAAAATCCTCTCTATCTTAAAAGCTTGGCAACATGGTTTTCATGAATATAAACCTAGGCTATATGTGTTTTGCTGTAGGTGGTATGCCATACGGAACCGTTGCCACTCTAGGATGCCAGAGTCACTGTCGAGCCCTCTTGAGGTGTCGTGGGCTAGTCGACGAAACACTAAGGATGGAAGGTGCCCACTTGAAGACCCTAGAGATGTCCCCTACTCGGCTCAATCCAGACGGTTGTGATGCTGGTCCAATTAGACCATGTTGTTGCAACCGTCACGTGTGCTGACGCGCCAAGTACACTGCATCCGTTAATGCTGGACAGAAGGGGAGTCCCACCACCATATGGAAAGAAGCGTAAATCGATGGAGAAGCATTTACTGTAAAGCTATGTCTTAGTTTGTGCTTATCTTGGTGAAAGCCGAGTACAAATCAGCATGAAGTTTTAACATCTACTCTCGTGTATTAAAAAAGGTTGTTACACCCTTTAAGGGAGCAACAGCTACACCCTGTAATAGAAGAAACAACTGTAAAGAGACTCACACTTGCTTTATAAGCTTTGATAATGGATATTGGCAAATCCATGGAAGACAAATCCAGGGAAACACCCATGAGAAGAGATGTGAGACAGCTAGAGAAAAAAAAAGAAGCTCTGAATAATTCCCTTCATGGTGTTACTTGGATCAGTAACACTCGGTCCTCTGAGCAGCTTGTGGAAAAAAAAACAAAAAAAACAGGAGGCTTATTTCTCCATATGGGGCTTCTTTTATACACCCTAAACGAGAGATTCGTTTTACTCACAATGACATCATCTCTCATCATGTTCCACCGGGCTGGAGTTGCACTGCTGGCCCCAGTCAGCACAGAAACATCAGCCAACCTTCATTTACTGCTGCTCCATCTGAGAGAGAGGACAGATGAAGTCAGAGAAAGTCCTTAAAAGTCAAAAGACTCTTTTGTCCAGGGCTCTTGCTAATCCAAAGCAGAGCGACTTTAATTAGTTTTTGAGATTAAAGTCCTTTGATACCCCTATCAGCTGCTTTGACAGAGTCACCGAGCTCTCGAGTCCCAAGAGGAATGAATATCTGAGCTCCGCACAGAGGACTATTTCTTAAGGCCCCACCACTGTTTAAAGGAATAGTTGACCCCTAAAATTAAAATTCTGTCAACATTAACTCAATGTTATTGCAAACATGGCTTTTTTTCCTCTGAAAAAAGATGTTGAGCTGCTTTTCTTACTCTAAAAAGTTCGTATAAAGCAGTCCATATTTCCAAGTCATACAATAATCACTAAAGACTTGGCTGAAGACACTCAAAAGAAAAAAATCTTGTTTACAGGGTCACCATTCACTGTTATTGAATGAAAACGAGCAGGTTGGACAATCGGCTATAATTATCTTCTTCTGTGTTCCAGATAAGAAAGTCTTACCAAACATGACGATGGTAAGTAAAGGATGACATTTTTTTTTTTTTTTGTTAAATCTTTATTGTGTCATTTATTTTAGGAGCATGAAAGCATTTAACAGCAGCACTGTGTTGATATCCATAAGGGCAGTTGTCTTGACACATGCAGACAGCTAGTTTCCATAGCACCAGGATTGTAGTAATAATGTGCGGAAATGGAGGGATCATGGACTATTTAACTGGAAATGAATTAGAACTGTAAATTAATTCTGAAAATGAATTCTTAAAATACCACATTCTGTCACGGTTATGGATATTTAGCTCATTAAGAATGTACAAAATGTACCTGCAACCTTCATGTAGCAGCTTTAATTATGATATAAATGAAGGAACAGAGCTCAGAGAAATCCAAGCATGACACTGTCTTGAAAAATCGAAAAACATGTAGAATTAACCCTCAGGCGTCACAACCAAGCCACGCTAACCTGCACCTGTCTTCCGATTCATGTCATGACGAACTTGTACAAACAGGCACCAGATGTAGACTTGATGTATCCCATTCCCGACTCAACAAAAAGCCTTAAATATAAAAAAATGCAAAGTTTTGCATTACATATGTTTCACATATATTATGTTTTAACACACCTACACACGTCTGTCATGGTGAAATAAAAGGAGAGTTCACGCTAAGATGAAAATTCATTACTCACCCTCATTTGGAAGCCAATTTCCGCCATATAAGAAATGATTTGGTAAATCAAAGTTATGACAGTAATGAGCTCCGAACAGGACTCCTTTCTTTGTGGGCCTCAAATATGATCATATTTATGACAAATTATGAGATAAAAAGTCCAAGTAAATCATATTTATGACAATTATGAGATACAAAATCATCATGACAAAAAAGCCATAATTATGACATCAAAATCAACATTAGACCCCTCTGACTTTCGTTTTGTGGACAAAAAAACAGACATTTAAAAAATATTTGTTCTGTTTCACAAAGTCATACTGATTTGGGATGACAGAGTTTTTTACTAATTTTTTTTTTACCACTGCAGTCAGCTAGAAACGACTTTCCTCACGTCCTTGTGGGCTTTTTTTTTTATTTTTTTTATTTTTTACAACAGGTTTCACAATTCCATCTGAAAGTTCTGCAACTTTTTTTTTTCGCAGAAAACATTTTTTCTTCTTATGTAATACCAAGGAATTACACATTACAGAAGCTCTCCTGTGCACATCTGCTTTTAATTTTACCAGAGAAGGTGTTTCACCATCCCTACTACTTCCACAGTAGGCAGAGAACAAACACACACACACGATTTGCTTTTGTTTTTCATCTCCGGCAAATAAAGAGGTGTGCAGCTGACATTCCTGTCTCCGAAATCAACACGAGAAGAGTTACAACTTGCAGCTGTCGTCAAAATGTCTTACATATGCACGCATGTATAGGCTACTGGTTGTAGTGTTTACATTAATTGCAGTATCCATTTTTTTATTTGAAGTTAAGGGACTTGTATTATGTATGTGTAAGTTAGCACGCTAGGTTGTTAAAACACAAAATTTCTGTTTTAAAAGTCTGGTTTGTCAAAGTCAGGGAGGGTTAAGTGACATGAGATAAGGGAGGGTACACAATGCCCTCCCTTGCACTTGGGCCAGTGCCAGTGCAGTGCCAGAGTTGGAAGAGTTGTGCACAAAGGATTGTTTCATAGAAGTGAAGGTACGCTTATACAGTCATCCAGATCAGATTCCTGCAAATTCCACACTGACACTCCCCTCGGCAAGCTGCCCTTATTCCGCTCCAGATCTACATGTAATCAAAAGCCTGATGGAAGAAGATACAGTGTACTACAGAGAAGATATTTTACTTCAAAGCTGTTTTTGATGTCGTCTTGTTAAACATGACATATTGATGAAACGCTCCATCCAAAAATGAACTATATGGGGTTAGACATCCACGAACGGGACTGATTTGCATTAGAATGATGTGCCAGTTATCGCTATTAGAAACAACTTGACAGTTGTGTTGTGTATAAATGAACGGCTGTCGCAGGTTCTGACAGGATTGGAGCAGTTCTTTCTCTGCTATTGTTGTCATCTCCAAAGCGGGATCAGAGCGATAGAGTCGAGATGTGAGAGCGATATCAGAGGGAGAGGACAGTGATAGTGGAAGCTGATGGTAATGATAGTGTGGGCTGATGAAAATCAGACAGAGATTGTTGGAGAAATGGACCACCAGCCGGGAGCAGTCATGGTTTGTTCCCCCACTGTTGATGCTTCAAAGGTACTGTGATCCCTTAAGACATCTCATTTCCAGTTTGCCCCTAGAACCATATTAGCAGCACTAGCCTTCGCTTTGAACCTCCTGTGAGACATATACGTGACAATAATTCCATTGTACCAAGGCCTCGCTCTGGAGGGGAGAGGAGTGATGCAAGGAGAGGGAAGAGTGTAGTCATATGCTGTGTTTTCTAGGCAGAATGGTGACGCTGGTGGTGGCTGAGGACTGAACAGGCAGTCTGCACAGTATTTATGGGTGCTGGAGCAAGAAGCAGCCTGGCTCAGAGCCTCACACATATCACTGCAGACATTCATCAACAGCCGAGAGAACGTCGCACCCTTCCTTCAGCTGACAACCGTTAGCACTGCTAGATTTCACGTCTCGCTTTCCCTTTTATTGCTTCTGCTTTTTCTTAGCCCATGGTCATTCTCTCTTGTTTGCTTTATATCTCACTTTCTTTAGGGTTCCCTGCGTGTTTTTAATGGAATGTTTAAAAGACTGTTAATATTATCGATTTGACTGCACTGACAGTATTGGATGAGAACAAAACTTGAACTAGATTGAGCTAGATGAGCCACTCTTGCACATTTATAGCTGATTTAACTTTGTTTCATAAGTTTGCAACATCAACACTGGTATTGAATTCAAATGAATCAAGACTGAACTGACATTTGCTGAATAACAACACTTTTATTGAATAGAACAGAATAGAAATCATTTCATAACGGATGAACTTTACAGATTGAACTGAATCGGATCAACACTGAACTTTTGAGAAATTTGATTTTGTCGCACATGTTGAAGTTTGCAATAATCTGTTTTGTATAAAGCGATATAGAAATAAAGGTCACTTGACTTTATTGACTTTAAATATACAGTATACACAGTCCAAAGGGTACCTCAAATGAAATAGCTTCACTGGAAGTTTATCAGTCATTGCACACAAGTTGACAAAACTAAATGTTAAAAAAAATAAAAGATTAGATAAAAGATTCTTAAGGTTCTTCATTTTTTTTCTTATCTTTTCTTACATACAGTGCATGTATACGTTTGTATATTAGCTTCAAAAGTTAAAGGCCCACTGAAGTACCTTGAAATAAGCAGCTCCTCTCCTTTTTTTTTTTTTTTAAATAGCCAATAGCGTTTTGTTTATTTCATAGCTCGGCTATGTGACATTCACCATAGAAAATAGTAAATGTGTGAACATGTGATCGATTTCAGCAGCAGCTTCAGCATCTGTTTATAATGTAGGGGGCGGGACGTTTCAGATTCTAGAGAGCATTTGATTGGTCAGAAAATCTGATGAGATGTTAAAGTGCAAAGTGATGTCATCAAAATCGTTGTTTTGAAAGTTGGAAGTGAAAGACTGTACGTTTTGATATATCTCATATCTTCTAAATGTGACTTTTATCATTGTTTTTTTTCGAGCACACTAACTTATAGACACCTTTAAGGCTATAATATTTTAATTTCATGGGGACTTTAAGGCCCATTCACATCAAGAACAATTAATAACAACTATAACTACTATTGTAGCATCCACACCAAGGAGCGATACTAGAAAGCTAAAGGCTTCTGTGTTTTCTGAAATTCTTGCCGTCACTGTTAACTCAGAAAAAACTTTCTGTGTATTGGTATTTCCATGCTTTATTCCATGTCTCGTGGGATTTATTTACTTTGCAGCTCATTTAATGTCTCACAGAAATACAGGGAGATGTGATTCATCAGTTGTAAATGATCCCTTTGAGGTTTGTTGGCAGAAGTATTGTCTGAGTTGCCAGCCCTGCTCTATAGAGCAGCAGCCCAAAACCATGAGATTTATGAGTTTGCACTCTAGTCTATAGTTCGGTCGCAGTGCACTTTATTTCAAATAAGTGTTTTAAAGACCTTTGGATGTCTGTCTGTGGTCATTAGTTACTAAACAGAATAGCAGCCTGAGGCCATTTTAGGTAAACCAAAAGGAGTCATGCCGGGATGTCACATAACCCACTTCCTGAAACAAGGCTCCTTTTCAGTTCATCTGTAAAAAGAGAAAATACTTCATAAGTGCATGCAGAAAAGCATCAGTCAAATCAGGCAAAGGTGTGAAACTGACTGAGTGTAGACAGCAAGTGTTGATATGTGCTTCAGTTGTTGATGCTATTTGAACATATAATTATAAGACCCTTATATTTTGAGATATGATTGTTATTTTCAGTTCACGATTCTGTATATAGTTCTCAAAATGTCAGAGCAATTACATATTACATAAATGTCATTTTGAAAAGGTCAAATAATGAAAATTGTAGTCACATAAGAATGTCTGTGCTCAGCTAAAGGGCCTTTCGCACCAAAACTGGTTCTGCATCAGCATGACAGAGCGAACACATCACCCTGTGTTATTTCGCGTCCAGCTGCTTTGGTGCCATTAGTCTCGACAGTAGCGCATTCTATTTCAGCTGCATGTTAACACTTCGGATCATCAGCTTTGTATACTTGGGATTTTGCAGATAGTTCTGAAGCATGTTGTGCAAGTATGGGCTACTGACCACCCTATGACTGCAACCCCCCAATGAGCCCAGGCTTTCCAGTGTTCATTACACTGATACTGCCATGACAGAGGTTTGGGGGGAAAAAATGCTTGAATTAACGTCAACTTTTTATTAATGATATTCAAAGCCAGACTGTGGTAATGCAAGAGGGAGCTACTGAAATTCAAACTCTGGTACTTCACTCAACAGCAGTTTTCATATGGAAAAAATGTTGTGTGTCTTAATTTTTGGTTTGTCTACCAGGGCTCAATGTGGCTGTGGCTTTTAGGGCCACCTAGGCATTGGATCAAAAGTCTTTGATTTAGGCTGTAGTTTCTGGACTCAGCAGCTGGAAATAGAGGCCGCTGTCATCCTGCAGACAACTAAAGCAGACACTTAATAAGTTATTCTGCATCCAGCAGGCTTAAGTCACTGTTATTCTTGGCTCAGACAGAATGAGGTGTGCTGTAATTGCCTCAATGCCGTATTTACAAATTCGAACTATTTTTTTAATTTCAATGAACTCAAATTTTTAAGGCAACAAGGTACTTATACTTTAAATCCATCCATCCATCCATCCATCCATCCATCCATCCATCCATCCATCCATCCATCCATCCATCCATCCATCCATCCATCCATCCATCCATCCATCCATCCATCCATCTTCAAGATTTTCACTGCTATAAAATTTACGCATTTATACACTCTAAAAAAAGGGTTCTTCAGGGGTTCTTTGCGGTGGTCATGGTGCTATATAGCACCACTAAGCCAAGTTTGGTTCTTCAGCGATTCTTCAGTGGTTCTCTGGGGTGCCAACATTCTCTATGGCACCTCTTATGGTTCTACATAGCACCATATGACAAGTGGTTCCCCTATGATTACAAGCCAATGAACCACTTTTAGTGCTATTTAGCACCATTTTTTTTTTAGAGTGCAATGCTTTACTGCTGTTTGGGCATGGGGTGAATGCCAGTGCCACATGTAACGCTGTCATTCTGAGTGTGAAGTTTGCTCTGGAGAGTTTGGGAACACTTACAGTAAACACTAATTATAACATGCTTTCTGACAACTATAAACCTAGTCTAAACAAGCAGCATTTGCTCTTGGCATCTCCATGCCCTGCCTTTCCACTGCACCAGCTCAGCTTATCTTCTTTGGTTGTTTTCAGCCATTGATAACACTCGATAGACTGGAACAATCATAACAACTGCCTTAATTGGTCTTCTTTAGGGCATGAATTTAAAATCCTCCCTCACCTGACTACAAGTGACCAGAGAAGTTCTGTTTTACACCATTGACTAGACGCGTAAGGGTGTAACCACAAATCTGTGCTCATTAACAGGCCTTAAGAAGAAAGCTCATGTTCATTAGAGTCCTTCTGTGTGGATCGCATCACATTTTACTCATATAGCTTTGAGGCAGAGCAGCGGGGTCATTTTTCATGGCTGGGGTCCAGCTCTCTGATGTGGAGGCCTTCATGCCTCAGTGCTGACCCCTGACATGGAAGCACAATGAGTACTGTGTTTCGGTTGCCAGTAGGCAACAGCAGCCCAGTGGTCTGACTTTGACCATCTACCATGGTGAACAATGAAGAACGGGCAGCGCACCAGATTCTTGACATTTAGTCCTCTTCCTGAGTGAAAGAGCTCTTTACTTCCTTTCCGTCTCAGCAGCTGACTTCTCTGTCTTTCTCCACTCTCTTTCCCACCGGCCCCTCTGGGATTTAATTGAATCCTGATGGTGGTTTTACTCCTCTCTGTGGCCCGGCCAATTCTGATATATATTCCCCTCCCTTTGTTGATGTTCCGTTCCAGCTGTAGGCTGACTGTAGACGCAGAGCACAGACAGCTGGGACTTAAGTCAGCTGTGGGGCCAGAGTAATTCAGTGAGCAGATCTAGGACAGAAGGACAGGCCCAGGAAAACAAATAGTCAATGGGAAAGTGGACATACATTTGTATAGAGGAGAAATAAAGGGGTGGGGGTGTAGATCCTGTCATGATCCCGGTGCTGTGTCTTGTGTTTTTTAAGGACTTTTATGTTGAAATGCATCCTCAGTTCCTATTGTTTCTGTGTTCACTTCCTGTGTTTTACCTTGTACTTTGTTTGTTGCCCTCATTAGTTCCCATGACATCAATTCACCAACACCTGTCCCTCGTCAGCCCCTTGTTAACCTATTTATTTTAACCTCTGTGCTTCAGTTGTCGCTTGTCGGCCGTTGTTCCTTTATACTCGTTTCAAGTTGTTCCAATTTGTGGATTGGAGGCTACTCTTGTCACGAGGATGGATTATGTTTGTGTTTTTTTCCAATTAAACTTGTGGTCGCATTTGGATTCTCACTCTTTCTCATCCACGTTACAGCGTCCATTCATGCTATTTCAGTTAAAATCAAACTCCCAACTTCACCTGAGGAATCCAATGCAATCAAAAAAAGGTGCTTTTCTGGTATGGAAATTGCTTCTGCTTGTGTTTTTCCAGCCCGTTATCATCCCAAGGCATCATATACTGATGCTTTTGACATTTCGTCTACATCCAACACATATGGCACCCTCTAGCGTCAATATGAGACTCAGATATGGTCCAGAAGGCGCCTCCTAGTGGTCTAACCCTAAACCTACCCCAGAACTAAACCTACCATAACCGAACAAAGCTCTGTGCGTGTTATAGTGGTGCCATGTGCGTTGGATTTAGATGAAATTTCAAAAGTGTCACTATGTGACGCCCTAGATTAAAGCACCTGCTAAAAAAGCAAATGCAATGCAAAATGTCTTATTTGTGTTGTTCGAATGGGGTTCTCAGACTCAAAAGGCTACAGGATTCTCATGTCCCCTGCTACAAATGTTGATTTTGGGTGAGGGGCTGACCTTGTGGCTCAACTTTCTGCTTTCATACTGAGAGGAAACCTTGTCCAATAAGCTCAGCTTTTCTTTAAGCATTCTGTTATTTCATTTGCTTGCCATATGGATTCAAGGAAAATCAATGACTTGTTTTTCCAGTCTGATATATATTTCAAACATTCTAAATGTATCTGATTTATTTCAGAGGAACGCCAAGTATGATTTGTATGAATGCTATTTTATTATCGAAAGTCTGTCTTGGGGAATATTTTCAGAATATATAATGTAATATATCAAATCTTGATGAAACATTGATTTGAACATATTGGCACAGCACAGTGTAAGCAATCAAATCCAGGAGTGTGCATTGGAGTCAATTCTTAAATGGCTAAACATTGTGTCTGTTGTTTGACATATAGCAGGAAACCTAACGTATTTTGGTTGGGTTTCAAAAAGCTACAATACCTTTTAGGAATTTGTTTGCTAGTTATATATAGAAAGAGCCAAGAAAATATACATACGAAACAGTAATATTCCGTTTAGAAATGGCTTTCCTCCAGAACAGACTGTGCAACTTAATCTATTTGGGAGGCCGACAGTGCTGTTTAAAAAGCTTTGAAATATAGCATAAAGCAACAATTATATATGCAATTGACTGGCTAAAGATTGTGCTAATCCTGTTATACACCAAAAATGGCCTTGCCCCACAATGAAGAGTGGTTGAATACACAATAGATTTGTTTTTTATCCTTTTGCTAGAGTCATAAAACATTGCAGTTTTTAGATATTTCCCAAATTACTCTTCAAAATGCATTTTCTCCTTTTGATTCTTTTCTAAGTTGCATCTGACAGCATTTGACTCAAAGACTTTAAAAAGCTTCGGACTTTAAAAGCTAAACTCTTTGCGGTGACCTGTTTTTGGGATGTATCTCTGTTCATCCGAGTGTTTCCGAAATAGACACTCTGGATTCCTGCCCCAATCATCCCTTAAGACAAATGAGTCCCTGTCTGGCTGTCTCTGAGGGTCATGACATTGCCACATTTACTAGCCTATGACGTGTAGTGAATCTGTATGGAGAAGCTCTAGCTTGGAGGTAGCTTTTCGGTTAGTGTCTACCCTGGGGTGAGAAATTCGGCTGGTAGTGACTATATGTGACAGTTGAAGACTGAGAAGGGTAGAGGTGTTGAGAGATGAGGGGTCTCTGCCTTCATCAAGACCATGGACCATAGAATTTCAGGCATGACTGGGACCAAATCCCCCCATGCTCTCCTCTATTCACAAATGTCTTCTCCGGTAACTGATGCCTGAAGGCTAAGCAGACTCAGCTGAACCTAACAGGCCCATTAGCTTTAAATAGACCTTCTCACCTTGTCAGGTGCCAGTATAGCCTACTGAATGTTCTTTGTCATCTGTCTGGAGAGACGAGAAAAGACAGCCACAGAGATAAGTGCAGTTTCATAAGTGTGTCTTCCTCATTAGTAAAGTGGTTTAATCTTCTACATGTACGTTTCATTAAAACTTCACAGCTGAGCAGCTAAACTGAGTTTAGATCCTCTTCAATAGATTGAATTAATTCTTTATGGGAAAACGCCAAGCGGTCAAAGAGTTTGTGATGAATTGCAGGCAAACCCTATAATATCTTTCACATTGGTGAGTCATGCAGTGAGTTTTAGCAATGATTTCTTACCTCTGCAATGAAACAACTGTCAATGCTATCTCTATTTATCTACATCTTTTCAATCTGCTGTATTCCATAGGTAGAATATGAAATGCTAGATCCCAAATAGACAGCAATGTGAATGTAAAACACTTGAGGTTCCTTCCCTTCATGCAACTTATGTGCGCCGCAGAATGAGTTACTCTCATTCTGGAATGGGCATTAGTCTTTTAGGATATGTGAATCCTCATAAATACGTTTTCCTACTAAATGTTATGCATTTTTAAATATATTGCCACATTTAAATGTTGAATATGCTTGACAAGAAATGTACATTTTTCATTAGTTCTTGCAGCATTTATAGCCTACCAATAAATAAATTGATTAAAACTATTTCTATCTGACATCCACCTCCATCTCTGTCACTACAGTCAGGAAATAGGCTAAGTTACACTACATAACCTATTACAGGCTATAGGTCTATAATGGTAGTATTTAAGCACACATCTGTGTTTCTGTGTTTCATTATGTTCTTTCTTTAAAATATTATAATAATAGCTATCGTTCTATTTATGGTTCTATCGTTCTGCCTGTGTAGCGTCCTATCTGCGTCCTAGGTAACCAGTTTTTGGTAACGTTAATCGTTTATAGTGTCACCGTTTATATATTCCCGCCCCAGTGTGTCTGTGAGGAACTGCCCTGTCCGCGCGCGCTGTAGCTCTGTTCATTCTGCACTGGCTGCTGTCAGCACGCAGAGTCTGAACGGCAAGGCGGAACGCTGTTACTCCACCAAACCGTGTGTTGACACGCTAGTCATGAAACTATCTCTTTGGATATCGGGCTGTCCCAAAACCCCAGATGACAAGCCTTAACCCGGAGCAAAACGGTAGGTGTTTGTTTGTTGACATATCGAGTGTTTACCGCTTCCGACACTTATCCTGTGAAGTTAGGCTACAGTATGCGTTGTTGTCAAATAAAATGTCTCCGTGACTTCAAGGGAAAGACTGAAGTTCAAAAAGACTTTATTATCGAAGTCGGGCGTTGAGGAAAGTCACGGTAGGTTGTTTTTGACATGATATTGCACAGTGCTTTGAGTTTAATACATGTGTTGTGATCGTGTAGTGATTTTACCGCATCGGCTGTGTATCAAACTCACGCGCGCTGTAAACTGACTGCGGTACACGCCTGCTTATGTTTGTATTCATCAACAGACACATTAAATTAGTTCTTTGCAGGTTCACTTTAGTCTTATGTTACTTCCACTTAACCAGTGTGTTAATAATTTACCAGAAACTGCGAATGTTTCTCCTCCTTGTTGCATTTCTTAGAGTTAGATGTAGAACTGTAACAGCTGAATATTGAATTCCTTTCTTCCCCACGCTACATAAAATGAACACAATTGAACTCATGTATTGAATACAATTCATAGTTTGCTGTTGCTAGGTGGGTAAGCTTTTGTTTTTCCTTACAGACTGTTCAGACTTAATGGAGTTTGGCTGAGGTGCTGTTTAACTCATTCTTGAGCAGTAGGAACTGGCACAGTGCTTGTGTCCTGTGCATCTTGGAAAGATCAGATCTCTGTCATGCTGTCTTTATAAATATCCCGGTGGGGTCTCTCTGCTGTGGGTGTAATTGGGCATCCCGCCTGCACTAAATGCATGCCTGTCCTGCTCGAGTGCAACCTTGAGCTGTGCTCTGTTCTTTGTCACTAGCGCTGATAACTTGACAGATACTGAGACGGCTGGGCAGCCTCAGGATCGTTTCCTCTCTAATTAGCCCAAAATAGCTCTGGATCACAGCTATGTGCTCCCTTGCATTAATCACTTCCTAAGTGCGGGAATTGATCGTCCTGGGTCAATCACAGCCTCTTGTCCTAACACAATGTTTTTTTTCCTCACTCACTAGACTGAGTTATTCAGCGGCACAATATACAGAAAATATGCTTCCTTACTGACCTCCCGAGAGTGAAGTCATTTTGGCACCTGATTCGATTCCTCAGTCTCCACACATCCAGCCGCTCCGAGACTGCACGGGCCTGGTTGGCTGCCAATGAGCCACTGCGATGGCCATTGGTGAGGTTTTGGTCAGCTGTGGTTGGTTTGCTGCTCTTCCCATTGTACCCGGCTCTGTTCGCTGTTGACCGAAGCTCATTAAACTCCACATGAAGGCCACAGCTGAACCACTGACCCCTACAATGAGGCTTTTTTTGGGCACCTCCTACAGTACATGTGTGTGGTCTTGCGTCTTGCACAGAGGTCTGTCCTCAGGCCCACAAGGCTGCTCGTATCGAAAAATACAATTCTGCAATTCTGCATGCATGCACTGCAAAAGACCATAAGCAAAAGGTATATATATAGTTTATAGATATGTTAGTCAGTGGTCTTTTACAGTGCATGCATGCAGAATTGCACGCACACACAAAGGCTTGAACATAGCAATTTCCAAGGCATGCAATTATGTTGCTTGCATAGTCGATCCACTTCCTCTCCTCTCATTTTTGTTTTTAGTAAAGCAAAGCCTCGTAATTTTTAGAAACATTCACAGGGCCATACAGTCTATTTTTACTGCCATTTACTCCAAGAGCTCAAATTAGATAACATTTTTAAGTAGAGGGAGGTCAGGACTGTTCTGACAGATCTATGAAGGTCTTTTTGTATGTCAACAGCTTTGGTCACAGTGTGCCATGGAAGTAAACAGTTACTGAATGATAGCTCTACTATACACTTGCATGCTGTAGATGTAAATGATTGTCCCATCATGTAGGACATGAAATGACAGATGGACTTGAGTAACTTTCATGGAGGGCCACACCTGGAAGATCTTCAGGACGAGCAGACAGCACTGACTATCTGATGAACCCCTCAACCTTAACAGCTTTTGTCTGCCATAATCTGTTTGCTCACAAAAAGAAACAACAGTGAACAAAATAATTGGACGGTGATTGCACGTTTGTGTTTGATGGTCGAGATCAGATTTTTAATTTTTTTCTTCTCCAAAAAATAGCAATATTTGGATGAGATAATATTCAGATGCATCGTTTGAGTCATTTTTTCCAGCGTTAACAGGTGACATGTATTGCTCATTCATTATTTTTTTCCAAACGCTCTCTTAAACCACCACATACCCGCTCCGTTCTGAGCATGACATCTATAATGACATGTTAGGATTACAACACAGCTTGTGTTTATAAACCAAACTGGCTTGGTAAGCAGCAGGGAAAGACACCGTGTCAGGTTTGTCCCTTCTGTGAGCTTCTCTCAGCATAAAACCCCTCATTGAATGTGCATTGTCTATGCTGATTAAAATGGATCACCTCTGGAAGGTTAATGTCGATACTGGCCACAATCTCAAGTGCTGCATTAAGAAAACCCTCAGGCAAGTCAACCCTCTATCAAGACTCTACATTTGCCCCCATCACGTGGTTACTTCCATTCAGAACGCAAGATTTTCCATGCCACAGCCATTAGACATATTATTCAGAAAACAAGTGTTCCTTGGGGGGACAGCTTCCCAAGAAGGCTCCTGATGCTGAATATAGTTCAATTTAGATGCAAGAAAAAGCTCTAGCTGTGTGAGGCCCTGCTCCTTTTGCTGTTATTTCCATACAGCACAGACAAAACACTGTTGTCTGTGCCCTGAATAAAACTAGCGACTCAAACTCGCTGCTATTGGAGATCTGAGGCTTGCGGAATAAGATGTGACAGCTTTCTGGGTGATGCCCGGTGGAATTGTGAGGTTATGATCAAAATGTTTCAGAAACCATAACAACAGATCTTAGAAAAGCTCTAACATTATTGCAGTTTCTGTTGAGATCTGGCAATTTGTAGTGTGGAATGTAGGTAGAATGAATGTGGCAGATGGGGATTTGGGAAATGTATTCCCTGGTGTCAAAGGAGTGTTTCAGAGGGTCAAGGTCCTTTTCCCACAGTTCTTTATAGACTTGTGTCTTTTCACAGATGCATGAAGTGGCGCCATGCAGAAGAGAGAAAAATGCTGGTTAAGTTTGTGTACTGGTTGGTCAGAGGGCAGTGTGTTTAGACTGGATTTTTTCCATCATTTCGGCCTCTGCAAGGGAGGCTGAAAGGCCTGCTTGAGAAAATGCACAGTTCACCGTGATCCTCAATCAATCATTGTGTGATTCCAACTCCTGATAGTAACCACTGAATACAGAAGTAAACACAACATTTCGCATTCCATTTGTTTTTTTGCAATGGTATTAGTCTCAAGCTGTGTTACAACAATATGATCTATTAATTATTTATGGCCCTTTTTTATTTAGAATGTAATCACTTAAGGTTTTTGGCACACAAGGATTCCTCAGCTGCTTTTGCAGGATGTGGAAACTCCCGCTCATAACTCATATCAGGCCTTATCTATTCAATCAGTAGTGGTTTGGAAAGTGTGAGTGCAGAGTTTCACTGGAAGCATTCAAATTGCAGGTTAGGGAGAAATCTCAAAACTGCTCTCTGCAACTTATTTTAAAACTCCGTCATTGCCATAGTAACTGCCTATCTGTTCTAACACAGCGAACATCTATAAGCGGAGAGCGGTTTTCCTGTGAATCAGATGATCCTTTTGAGGTAATTCAGGATGCTCATGAGGCGTGAAGAACCTGAAATGCAAAAGCACGTGCCTCAGGTTTAAATACAGCTAATGAGGAGGTGAGTCTGTCATAATGAGAGAAGGCTTTCATGAACTGTAATAGATATAATCTGAGCTGGTGAATGATGGACATCTATTTGGTGCTGCAGAATTTTATGACTAATGACAGTCTATCTAGATTACTAGCTTGATTACTGTTATGTACAAATCAGTACAAGACTAAGCTCCTTTCTCTTGGGAACATTTTGGCTGGTTTAGTAAGTTGCTGGCATATCTAATAATATTAGCCCCCCCTGTAAATCATAAGGCATAATGGAAGCACACCTGACGCTGATGCTGTGCCAAAAGCAGGCCTCCTAAAATAACTTTTGATCAAATTTTATGGCAGCATTGCATGTATTTTTCATTAAGATCACTGAGGCAAGCTGAGCAAAATTAAGCAAAATTATTCAAATTAAGACATTAATTACTCACCCCCATGCTGTACCAACTCAGACCTTTGTTCGTCTTCGGAACACAAATGAAGATTTTTTCTATTAAATTTGAGAGGTGGGTCACTGCTACATAGGCTGCCTAAGGGATCGAAACTTGACGGCCCAGAAAGTCAATGAAGAAAATGTTTAAATATTCCATGTGACAGCAGTGGCTCAAGTACAAGTTTATCAAGCGACGAGAATGCTTTTTGTGCGGGAAAAACAAACAAAAACTATTACTTTTCTTCCATGTAAGCCTGGGACGAGAGTTCAAGAAATTTCCACGACACATGCGCGAGAATTGTGATCTCCTTCAACTACTTCAGTTCAGTCCTCCCACATGTGTCGTGGAAACCTCTTGAACTCTCATCTCAGGCCTGCAAGGAAGATGGAATATTTAAACATTTTCTTCATTGACTTTCTGGGCTGTCAAGTTTCAATTCCTTAGGCAGTCTATGTAGCAGTGATCCACCTCTCAAATTTAATCAAAAAATATCTTCATTTGTGTTCCGAAGACGAACGAAGGTCTTACGGGGTTGGTACAGCATGGGGCTGAGTAATTAATGACTTAATTTTCATTTTTGGGTGAACTAACCCTTTAAATTAGGAAAACTTTATGAAGTTTATGAGTACTTATTCATATTACACATTTAAGCTAAGCTTTTAAAAACTCATTTTGCGTACACTAAAGTCTCTTGACTCACTGGAGTCCCGGATACCAATATTTTTTACGATTTATAAAAAATGAATAATTGTCTGTCCATTTGAGATTTCAGTATCGAGACAAAGGTTTGGAGGGCCATGATTTTTTAGTAGTATTACTGCACACCATGAGTGTATATTAGCACTTTTGTTTTTTTGTTTCTGGCTTCTTATAGAGTGTTGGGCCCTGAAACCCTGAAATTTGTGTGGCCTACAGAGTGGCTGCCCATTAAGTGTTTTCTAAAGTGGTCACCTATGAGGTTCCATCTCTGAAAGGATATTGGTCGAAAGCAGCACAGTAGATTTTAGAATGGACCTATTATGCATCTTTGCACAGAAATTCAACCACAATGGATGATTGTGACATAATGGAATCAGGATTTGTCTTATCTCAGATTTACTCGATGGCCAATCAGACAGTGGATATCACTGTTTTGTCAGTGTAGTTTCTGGGCTGAATTATCCCTCATGCTGCAATCAGGATGCACAGTGCAAGGCCATGCCACTAACCCGTGTTTGATGCAAATGAAAAAATGGTAAATGGACAGCATTTATAGAGCGCTTTCATGGCCACCAAAGTACTTTCCATTTTCCCTCATATTCACCCATTCATACATCGATGGCGGTGTCATGCAAGGCGCCATCCAGCTCGTCGGGAGCAGCTGGGCTTTGGTGTCTTTGCTCATGGACACCTTGACACTTGGTCTGGTGGAACAGGGGATTGAACAACCTATATGTACCACTGCCGCCCCAGAGTTTCTGAGTCTCAAATTTGTATTCCTTTCAATGACTTTCACAAGAATCTAATCGTCATCCTGGTTTAGTTCTTAAACAATACCAAACAAGGGCTTGTGGCGTGTTTACAGGGTTCCCAGCGACAGGTCTTTCTCATAAACGCTACATTATGCACATTTCTGGAGCGGAGCCTATTGCCTGAGCTCCCTCACGCTCACAGCGGGATGCGTTTCCTCGGGACAGCTCTGGTGTCATTGCAGGCCTGTAGCGTGTGGAATGCAGCGGGATGAGTAAATGTCCGTATGCCGAGCGGCCAATCACTGTCCGCCACTCTAACACTGCACTCTTGTGTGTGCTCCACTCAGCCATGGAGGCAAAGACATTCTTCCAGTGCCAGGAGCGCTGCCAAGAGTTCCACAGGAAAATTAGAAAGGAAGGAGGGCAAAATGGAAAGAGAACAAGAACAAAGCTATTGTGTGGCTTTAGTTACATGCCTCTCTTATTGCTCGACTTGAATGGCAGAGAACCTTATAGTTTTTTATTCATAAGGCTGTGTTAAATGTTTTATGGAAGGCGTTGCCTCTAACAGTGGGAATCATTCTCCTCTGGCATAATCTTGTTGTGGTTCAGATGCTAATTTGGGATTTTTGAACTTTACAATGACTTTGAGAACTGATAGAGTGCCATTAAATGTTTTTTTTTTCTTTTTATATTATGGAAAAACCTGCTTTGGGGTGGATCCATGTAAACAGCAAGCATGTGGAATAGTAATAACAGAGGGTGGCAGTCCCATTTCCTTGTTTATTTTCTTAATGGTCGCAACCACAATAAAACACAATGACCGGTTGATACTGATCTTTTTAGCACATGCGTGAGATTGCAGGGTTACTATAGTTAACTAAAACAGTTTATTTACTTGAAGTAAATTTACTAAAACTAAAACTTATTTTATATTTGAGTCGTATTCATTTTGTCAACATACTAAAACTGAAATAAAATAAAAAACAGCATTTAAAAAAACATTGTTAGTAATACAATGGTACTACAATATAAATAACGAGGAGATTACTTGCTCATTCTGCAGAATATTATCTTTTCTATCACCTCGTTGACCACAATACTTTTATGATTTCTCAAATCCTTTGGGATTTAATTTCTGTACATCCCCACAGTGTCATTGGCCCACCTGGAAAGAGGGGAAGACATGTGAAAGTGTTGTTGTTTAGAGCCTTCCAGCAGCTGTGGAATGGACAGGGGTCGTAACAGTCCCCCCTCCTCATCATGTCAGTGGGAAAGTGCTCTCCATGAATTCGTTTGCTCTTTCTCCACCCTAATGGCTCCATCGCTCTGTGGGGGGAAGCAGAGATCATAAATCAGATTTGTCCCTGGGGAAAAGTGAGAGGACGGAAACCAGCATGAAAATGTTCATCACGTTCCATGAATGTGGGCCGTGTCGGCTGCTGATGTTGTTTATGAACGCTATACCACCCTCCGACACTGATGGGTCTGATGATACCATGATGGCTTCTTGTCAGATTGCTGAATAAGTATGGATGTTAGCTCTCAGACTTAGGCCATTCTGAGGTGGTCTGTGGGCGTTGAGATGGAGCTCAGGGTGGCTGTTATCTGTACTTGCTTTCAGGCTGGTACTCACAATTCCAGTAATAACACCCCTGTGGACCATAGGACAGCGACAGGTAAAATGAGAAAAATAATAAATGTTTGTAGCCTTGCTTTGCTTGCTCAAGTCTCAGAAGCTGGAATGTTATGGAAAAGTAAAAATCAGGTTAAAAATCATTACAAATGTCTTTGCTATTGGAATTGTGAATGCTAATTTGGCTGCTGGATTTTTTTTATTTGTATATTTTACATTTAGTATGAAAGACTTTATGCTTAAGACCTTATGGCTATTTTTTTCAGATTAACATCTAGCTTTATATGGAAGAGGTGGTTACATTTTTTGCCCATTTATAAAATTCATCAGGGATCAGCTATACCTAGAGGACTGCCTTCGAATGCTGATTTGTTTCCTGTGAAAGTCAATGCTGCGTTTTCTTGAAATGTAAATTCGAAATATTTCCTCATTACTCTCAGACGATTGAGCAGAAAGCTGACGTTTGTTTGTCTGCAGGCAATAAACTTTGTGCTTTGGCTTCTTTTTTTGGAAAGATCTTCATGATTGTTTCTTGGAAAACGCCCTGATTATGGGTGGGTTCCTGGGTAAGGAACATTGTAACATAGCAAAGGTTGCAACATGTCGACATGACTGTAATCTCAATGCTGGGCTGCTAATGAGGGGAAAGTACTATGTTGTTAAACATGCCTGATTTCATATAAGGCTGTGTTTATGTTACCTTATGTCGTACACTATCAAATCCTAAGGCTTTTGTGCAAATGATTCAGAATGTGCATTTTCAAAAGACCTTTTGGCTACATGTGGCCAAACCTGATTAGTGTTTAGCTGCTTGTGTTCTTATTTTCACCCTATTTATTCTGGTGCATTACTAAAACACAATGGCACACTTCCTTCAGGCTGCGTTTAAGTAGTTTCCATGACTACAATTGCTCTTGCAGCTGGATGGGCAAAACGAGCAGAGAGCATGGACGGTTATGTTCTTCCAAACACCCCTCCTTCACTCTTTCTCCACTCTCTCCCTAAAGGTCTTGTTTTGGCTCAGTAGGGAGGGATTTTCAGGAGGCTTATGCTGTAGTAAAGAGTAGAGGAAGTTTGATTGCACAGATGTTGCTCCCCATCACAGGTGTGGCCTAACTGGAGCAGAATGGAGGAGCTGATGTGAAGAGTTGAATAGATCGAAAACACATCTACGGGCATAGGGAGCAATTGGAAGCCAGGTAGAGATGTTGGGAGAAAAGATCTAAGTTGTGAGATACCCAGGTTGAGCTTTGGTCGGAAAGCCTTTGGTAAATACATCAAGCGACTGTCGCATTCATTTGACAAGGCAAGGTATGTATTTACTCCACATTGCATCTTTAATGAATCGTGATGAAACAGAGACGTTCTTTTAGGCGATGAGATTTGGATGTGAGGAGTAATGGAGAAAGTAATGGAGAGACTGTACTGGTTTGAAATGTGAAGCTTACATTTTTAATAAGTAAAAAGATAAAGAGAATCTTTAACTGTGTAAGACTGACCTATTGTATCCTTTTTAGTAGATAGTACACACTAGACATTTTAAAATGAGCATTTTTTCATAATTTTCCTTTGTTGTTCTAAACCCTTTAGTTTCTTATGAGAGACACAAAAGGAGATATTTTGATCTATAATAGTTTAAAAAACCTCTGAATCTGCTCTAAATCTCTGCGTTTAAAATCTCAGAATTGCTTTTAAATACATTCTTACATTAAATTAATAAAGTTTTTTTTTCTCCAGGCTGACAAAATTTGGAAAAGAGTAAAATCTTAAAGTCATGCATCGATACATTTCTGTTCTTGTTCTTTTTGTAAACTACAAGATCATATAATCAAGCATGTTAATTCAAAAGATTGACACCTCACATACAAATAGAAAACAGCCCAGGCTAGTAATCTCTCTAAAATGAAAAAAATCTTATTTTGAAATGTCATGGGGAAAAATCATTGCAACCTCTCAGGTGCATTGGCGAAAAAGAGTGGTACAAACACTCTGCAGTCAAACTCCAAAAACAACAAATTTTCAATATAAAAATAGTCTATATGACTCATTCTGTTTTTGATGCTGCAAAACCCAATGGGCTTATTTCACTTCAGACATCTAAATATGCAGTTTGTTATTGATTCACACCCAGTCTTTAAAATACACACTGATACAGTCATGCAGTCCTCATATGGTTCCTCCCTGGGTGGGTCACTAATGGCTGTAAATTGTAATTGTTTTGTAACCATTCTTTCAGGACGTGAAAGGAACTTTCCTGTGAGTGCTTGTTTTGAAGGGTGTAAAAACGATTGGGTTTCATGATCCTTTTTTTAAAAACTATTGAACATGGCAGGTCTCTAAAATGTTATGATGACCTGTGTGTGAGTCAAGCTTGACATGGGCAAAATAACCTCTGCATTTGCTTCAGCATTTGCTTTTCTTCCTTGTTTTGACATGTTTTCCCCCCGCTAGTGTTACTGTTAGCTATTATATCACATGTATCTGCCAAACTAGGACCTATCACACAGTGTTTAAAATGGGAAAGTATTATATTTGCATCTTTACCTTGAGGTCAGGTCAGCACTGAGCTCATCTAAGGGTTTCCAAAAATACAGACCTGAAATAGCCCTAACCTCTCTGAGGTTACAAGTTCAGTAGCTGCTTATATAGATTGTTTATCAGAAACCTTTAGTAAACATTTGGTTGAATCTTATGAAAACTGTCAAAAATATGTCAGGATTATATTTCACCCTCAAATCAAAGAAATTATATTTTGCCTATTTTCAGAACATTGACCATTATTGTCATTTTCATGACAATTAAGCACAATTAAACCCACCGAATTTTCATGCCCTTAATTCATAATAATTTAATTTATTTTACAGCCATAAATTTAGACAGATTGTTATATATATATTTTGTTTTTACTTAAGTGGACATAATTGAGAAATTGTGGTGAAATTTGTTCAATTGTCATAATTATATAAAAATATTTTTGGTTAAATGTCTAGAAAAAGATGTAGATCTGGTCAGTCTGTTAACAGAGATAAACAAACCACAACCAAAGGACCAAAGGCCAAGAAAAATAATCCTTCACATTTCTGGGATTTATGGCCCTGACAAGAAAAACAAATCATGGTCCACAGAAGTTTGCACTCACTCAATCACCCCTTTTGTGGCACTGATTCAGGAGGTGAGCTGGTCTTTGTGGTTTCTGCATACATATGTGATTTGAAACTTACTCACATTGAAAGTTGCTAAGTTTGGGAAGTCAGTATACGCAAACAGCTAAATATATCAGTGTGGCATTAAAAGCAAGTGCTTATGTCACTCAGTTGAGTTCTGGAGAATGGAGTGAGTTCTTCCAAACGCCAATGATTACTTTTTTAAAAAACTATTTATATAAACACATCCACCCAGTCTGGGTGAGCAGAAAGAATGAATCAGCAAATGTGATTTCATGTGACGTGTGTCATAATGACGTAATGATTATTATTTTGTGAAGTGATTTATCCCTCAGTGTTACAGTGAGTGAGGTCACGTCAAACCCGCAGTTGAACTAATGCAACATTGCTCAACATTAACGACTCCTCGGCCGATAGCATCTGAAATTGCTTTTTAATTACATGGCCATTCGGAATCCCATTATTTGCTGAGTTAGAAAGGATGGCAGTACTTTCTGGGCTTAGTAGGTCTCTTTTCCAGTGATTACATTGCAAACTGGTTTCGGTGATTCACTTAAGACTTTAATGCAATAGAGTGGTTTGTGCTCTGGCTTTTCATGGTGTCATGTAGCACTGCACTCTGGGTTGAATTAGTCATTTTCAAGGGAAAAGTAGTCTTCACGCGCTTTTAAGTGCAACATTTAATTATTCTCTTAAAATGGACCAGACAGTCAGGGGAGGGAAAAGTGGTGCACAGTATGTCTGTCCTATTTAAAAAAGCCTTTTTTTAAAATCTTGTGAAAATGTCAATGCTAGGTTAAACATTACAAACACTTGTTGAACTTATTCAGTTTTGTGCTCTTTATTCCACAGGTAGGAGTATGAATCATCTCTGGACTACGAGAGCTGTGCTAGAGCTGGATTCAAAATAAAACAGGTAATGAATCCAAGAGCAGGTAGCTAAAACTAAACCCATTTGATTGTTGACAGATGGTGCTCGTTTGTTTTCCTGCCTAATATAACTCAGAAGTGTGTGGTACTTTTTTTTATTTAACTAGAGTTCTGCTAACGTAATGCCTGGAGAAAGTGTAGCTATTACCTCTGCACCACTTAGCCCCAAAGGCACTATACCAACCACCTGTGTGTCTGCTCGGACAGAGTATTTGTCTTTTTTTCTGTTTTATAAGTTGATAATTGTAACATTTCTGACAGGGGGCTTTTTACATGCCATTGAGTAAAATGAAATGGAAGCAATGATACAGCCTGTTGCTCTCGCTCCAGGAAGCGTATTCCAGTCAGTTGAAAAGAGAAACTCTCCGAAGACGTTGAGTTAAAGCCATAACCTGTAAATCAAGGCGGCTTTGTAGAAAGCTCTGCGTGGTCCATTTTAATGTAGACCATTGCTCAGAAACATACATGAGTCACACTTACTGCGGTGGTATAGCAACTTCACAATCTGGCCTCAGTCTCACGGGACATTCTTAAGGAGTGAGGTAAGACTGACCCAGGAAACCTCCCAGCATTTTATTCTTTGAATTTCTCTCTATGGGAAAATACTGTCACCATTCCCTTTTAGTGCTGTTCCCTTTAAAAAAAGATCCAGAGAAAAGTACTAAATAATATTCAGAGTAATGTTTCTGCACACAACCTCTGAAAATGATATAGATGGATAGATATATATAGATTAACATATGTAGAAATAGAAATGGTTCTATTTAGAACCAGAAATGGTTCCATACCCCGCTCCATATATGGAACTCCAAAATGGTTCTATATAGAACCATTTTTTTTGGTAAAAGTTTCTATTGGCCAAGTATGGAACCCCAGGGTTCTATATAGAACCCAGAGGAACCCTTTTTTAAGAGTGTATAGAACCTTTTAGGGGTTCCAAATACGTAGCGCTGATAGAACCCTTTAAGGTTCAATATAGAACCTTTTCTTCTTAGAGTGTATTAGATGGATGTACAGACAGACTGACAGATATGGATGGAGTTAGAGATAAAGATGGATAGATTGACATCAGATTTATAGACAGACTGTGTTGTCTTTTTGTAATGAACAGGAAAAACTTCAGGTTTGCTGACATGTTTTATTATTTATAAATTTAAGATGTGTGATTCAAAGTAGAAATGTCTTTCCTCAGCATTTTTTGCATGAGTCAGTTGATGTGTGGAATCTTCATTATGTGGTCAGCAAGTATTTAAGCTAAGGGATCCTCTTACTGACTTTCTTATCCTGCAATATCAGGCAGCTTTAACTGATTTATAAATACATTTTTATTTTTTTATGATTTTTCATCTGCCCTTGTCTATGTTAGTCTGTTCCTGCTTCAGAGTATATGAAAATGCTATTTTGGCTCACAATGTGACTATTTTAAATATTAGCTCTTTACTATTACTGTTTTTTTTTTCTCGGTGTAAGTCAATTATCAGTTATTCCCTGGTCAAACGAGTCTCATCAAAAGACACTGAATCTCAGATAATGACCGAATTTATCCCTTTGCAAGCTAAGAAATGTCTTAATGGTATTTTATTGCAAACTGTAAACGATTTGTCGCAAATCACGACTAGCAGCTTTGATAAACCACATGGGGAGTTCTTTTCATCACACTGTAGTGCTTTCTTGTTGGGTAAGGGACACTTTTGTTGAAATATTGAAAACATGGATCATGTGAAAATAGTGCCAGCTGAAACACTTTCCTTTTAATGAAAGACTTCACCGATATTACATATTGTATACCTGTCATAATCCGTGTTTTTTAACAAAAGTAAGTCCCATGGTCTCTGCTCTGTGTGATATATTGTGCAATCATGCATGATGGAAGTAAACCCAATGTAAGGATTGAGTTTGTGAAGCTTGAGTGAAAACACAAGCATGTGGTTGGAGACTATGACTGTGTCTGTCATTTGTGATTGAGTCGAGTTTGAGCAGCCCGCACTGATGTGCCTAGGGCACGTCTCCTTGTGGCCCCATGGGTTTTGTGGGATAGCAATGGTAATATTTTCCCTGAAACATAGTTGGCGAACTACATTGTTTTTGCATTTAATGGTTTTATGTAACTATTGCTAAGGCCAATTAGTATCATTTTTGTTGCATTAAAAATGACACATGACACAAGCCCATTAATTTGTCTATTTAGATTTTTCCCACATTATTGCATTTATCACCTCTATTTATGTTTTTAATTTATCAAGAGCATACATGTAACGGAGGTGTTGGGGCCGTCAGACTAATAAATCACAGTCTACAGAGTTTGCACGTCATTCTCTGCTTCATTTCCCCTCTCCCTAAATCAACCCCAGAACAAATATATTCTCCAACTCCAGATGCTGTTAGCCAGTCAAGTGCAGACTGACCCACTTCTCCAGATTTGACTGGTCCTCACTATTTTTGAGTCTTATTCATTGTTGGGAAATTACTAACTGAAAGTAGTGACATTTTTAGCTTGACTACATTTTTAGTTGAATGACCTAGTAGGGCTGCACAACATATTGTTTTTGCAATGATATCGCAATGTGTGCATCCCCGATTGTCACATTGCTGGATGTGTGATGTCAAGTAGGGATTGTAGTTGATCAGGCGCAGACTAGGACCCACGGTTCGAATCCCACATGATTCTCTGGATTAATTGTAAATGTTTGACCATCATAGAGCTAAAGTTAATAATTTTTAGTACATGTTTTAGGTTCTGTCAGTTTAAACATTTAAGTGATTTTAAACCATTCTAGCGCAAGAAGACGTAAAAGAAAACCCAGTGTGTTTAATGGGTAGATGGATCGATGTATAATACATAGATAGGGTAACACACTGATCCGAAACCAGACGAACTTGTCTGTTGCAGTTGATTAGCAGCATCTGTCTGTATAGTATGACAGTGTAGACTGGATTTGCTTTTAAAAGTTGCTTGAAATGGGTGGGATTGCAAATATAAAGCAGAAAGTTCTTGAACATTATTCAAAGTTGCTTTCACGTTTTACGTTGTAATGACACTAACTGTAGCTCTGCCAGGTCTTCATTTGACTTTGAGGTTTGAGCAGTGGCAGCTCTTGGATTTACTGAAGGCAAACCACACTTCTCTGTTACAAAGTGCACTTTAAAACCGAGCTGTCTTCTCCAAGAGTGGCTTGTGACGTTTGGGAAGTGGAGCCACCCTGTCTCTGTCAGACAGCTGAGGATGGATGGGTGAAGCCTGTGTGCTCTCTCCTTCATGGCATGACCTCGGTTCTCCAGACCTGATCTGAGGATCACATGCACCAAGACAAAACTAAGAATAGATTACAAACATTTCGCCTTTCATTAAGTAGTTTCATCAAGGGTGGAGCTAGTGGACCAAATTGGTCTTGCAGTGGTTAGTATGTATTCCTTGTTTTTTTTTTCTTCTTTTCTCTGGTGGTTCATACTGAGACATCTGATTGGTATAGTTGTTAAAATCTCTTCTAGAGGATACAAAGAGCTGAGCATAGTTTGTGATACATTTGAGATCATGTCTGAAACTTTGGAGGAGACAAATATGAGACCACCGGAGTCTTTAGTTTAGGAGAAAAATCTGAACATGGTATGATGTTGTTGACATCTCTTCTGAAGTTTAGAGTACACCATTGTGAGAGATTTTGTTTGTCAGGAGATTTAAGCAAAAGTCTCCATTTGATGTTAAAGTAACCTCATTTTTGTCTAGGAGAAACATTTGAGATGTTAAGAGATCTAATTTTTTATTTTTCTTTCCTCTGGGCAGACCTGAGAAATAGTATATAACAGCCTTTTCAGATTTGGCTTTATAGTTAAAAAGTGGTTGTTCAACAAGCAGACAAGCTTGTAAAAAGAAGCCCCGCCCATTAATATCGTCAGCATTAGAGAACTGTTGGGCACACATTCCAGCAGTGTCGAGTTTCATAATAAAACATAACACCGGCTCCACATCGCAGCACCTGTGTGAGAGTGCTGTGGCCCACATATGTTGCCATTTTTATATGATTATTTTCCTCACTTCATTAGGACCCTCAGCACACGGCAACCAAGGGGAACCCACCCAAGCCCATATTGAAAAAATCATCTGTCACACAGCACAGCCTTACATGAGCAAATTTTGTGTTTTATCACAGCTTCTGTTCAGTCTGTTGATGAGGATGCAACTTTCTTTCAAAGGGCAAACAATCTGATTAAATATACTAACTGTATATTTGACAATGGCTAAATGGTTTAGATTTGTAGTTCTCAATGGGGGCGTTCAGAGAACAACGGGGGACGTTGGAAGCAAAATTTTTGAAAGGGGGGTGTTCATTTTTTTTGTTCATTTACATTTCATTTTAAGCATTTAATAATTTTTGTGAGCTAATAATAATAAGTGAGCTATTAATAATAAGTGAGCTATTTAAAAAGTGTTTGGGATATTTATATGTTAAATTATGTTGTAAAACACATGCGCAGATCTTGAGGTCATATTGTGTTCGCGTTTATAGTGCGAGTAGAAAACGTGTCAGCAGCCTTGTCCGCTCTGACCACAAGTCAGTGTTGTATTGGCACTAAGCAGGTTTTTTGTGTTCATTTCTATTGCATTATGATTGAAAGCAGTCCAATAATGTCAAAATATGATGTGCAATCAAGTTTGCGTGTGTATGCTGATTAAATGAGTGTTCTCACTGATACGTTTGCGTTTTGACGAGTTGTAGTTCGACGACTAGAATCCAGCGCTGACTAGATCTCACGCAGCGGAGAAATGGAAAGTTGACAAGCCATCAAAAAGTACTGACTTAAGAAACACACATATTTTTCAATAAATCATGTTCCCATTCACACTGAATTCTATTTATAAGGTAAAACTTTGTTTTAACATTTTTAGGCATTATCAATCCCAGTACCTAATGTTTATGATTAATCACGGTGGAGTATAGTTTAATTGTATTAATAAATTACAATTTTGTACTTATTTCATTTTATTTCATCATTTCAAACCACTGGTTTAGATGATGATATATTCTCATTAGGTGAAAGGAGCTTAACACAAGGACTTGACAGTAATGAGTCCTGTGATGAAGACATATGTCTCTCATAAAATCAGGGAAGTGCTTTCCAGGAATAGAACAGTTTATGGCGCCATCAGAATTAAAGTATCAGTGAATACTTGGGCACCCGAGATCTCTTCTGAGAACCCAAGAAGAAAATTATTATCAGACAGCTGCCTTCAACAGACCTATGAGGTTTTTACTCTTTTCCAGTCCGTCTGAGAGACTGTCACACAATTATGCCTGAATTAAAATGCGGATATTGTGATGGGTTTCTGAGTGCACTTACAAGACACTTCACATACTGTCTGCTCACATCATAGTGATTTTGTCAGCCCTGTTAAATTGAATTTGAGTATAGGCCAGGGCTATTCAGTTGGCGGCCTGCGCCAGTTATCTCCCTCCTCCTTTTTCCTGGTGGTGTGGCTAAATTCGGTTAGATACGTGGCCGCAGTGGTGTCTGCAGCTTTACGGCGATAGGCAATGTGTGCTTTGACTGACCTGAGAAACGTTTTCCGTGCAAATATGTGTGTTGTTATAGTATTGAATACTATATTATAGTCATTTATATTGCATTAGATTTATTAGGTGGGTAGGAGAATATAAATCATTTTTAGTATGAAATTATGCCAGTTTCTTTGTGAAGGGGTTTGTAAAGTTTTTACCCGTGTTTAGGCGTTTAAAAAAAGGCTAAAACATATTTATTCATAATATCATTTGACACTGAGTAACCATGCATGGTTTTACCTGTGGTGACCCAGTCAGTCTCCCTGTCAGAATATTTTAATTTAAGCCTTTAATAATTATATATAATATAATTCTTACCAATAGCTATGAGCTTGTATAATTCAAATATTAGTTCAAAGAAAAATAGTAAATTATTAGGTTTTTATTTATTATGGTCTTATAATTTTGGGTATCACTTTCCAGGTAAATGCAATATGTTTTTTAAGTGTCTATAAATTCTATCCTTGATTGATTCCTGAACTTTTCACTCAAATTGTTTTCCTAAATATATGATTTGTAGTGGGGGAAATATAGATGTACTTATGATGTTGTCAGTGCCATCCCGCTTACTATTTTAGCACACCCATTATCAGCACAGACCTTCTTCTGTCGCCCTTCCTGGTTTGGTTTGCAGTGATAATTAGAGGTGCTAATGAAAGAAGTGTTTTAATCATAGGTGCTGCACATGGTAACCCCTCTATCTGTCATTATCTCATTAAATGGCCAACCTCACGGCACAGAATACCAAAATGTATCCCATCCATAGCAGCTCTCTGCAAATACAGCTGTGGCTGTCAGATCACCGACGCTCAGATGGTTTATTCATTTTAGGATGCACCATGGAGCATCTTAGTGCAGGACATCCTGTCCAGCATCGTTGTTTATACCGTATGTCTGGTCTGTTCCAGATGCAGACTGGACTAAAGACCCCTACTTTCCCACATTTTAGAAACATTTTTCAACTGGATTTCTTTTGTTTACTGAATGCGAGTATGTGTTTTTGATACATTAACAGAGATTCTGGGCCAATTTATGGCTGGTCTTGTCTTATGTCACCCCAGCTGTAGCGAAGCAGGGACTTTGGGGCCCCGTCTCAGGAGTCAGATGATCTGGAGCAAACACAGCTGTCTCGCACACCCTGCCTGGTCTCACACTCTCCCTGCAATCCGCTCATCTTAACCACAAGAGATGATTATCTGCTAATTACAGATAGCAGCTTCTCAGTCATTGCAATATAGGCAGATTAGATTAAGATGATTGCCATAAAGATGTTGTCCTCCTGAAAGTCTGCCTAAAGTATCATGATGTTTTGAGTTGCACCTGTGTTTTATTTATGAAAGTTTATGAAGCATGAGCAGGGCTAATCATATTGCTGAGGTTAGCAAAACAGACGCCTGTGGATCAGACACAAGACATATGAGAGAACTGTGTCTCATTTCTCACATTTGTAGCATCTGGGCTAAGCGTTCCTGGTTGGTGCAATAATATTTGGATTATGCAGTACGCCCGTGACATATTCATCAGATGGCAGATGTAAGGAAATGACTGCCCGGTCTACAGAAGATGAATGGCTGTGAGACATGACAACTGTGGAAATGTGCTAATTCGCTGTTTGCAGAGATCCTCCAAGGTCAGCAAGAGAAAATAAAGCAGATGTATGGGATGTCATGGCTGACCTATTAGTGTGTTTTAGAGCAGGTTTTTCCTGGCTTCTATACCAGCCCCTCCTTCTGGAGAAGCACATGGGCAAAATACTTGTGTGTTTTGCCCATAATGGATAGGAAACTCATTGCTCATAATCATACCTAGGGTTAATGGCTTGTTTAGGAGAAGTGTTTGTGCCTAGTTGGCAATGAGTGGGACCAGAGTACAACTGAGTCATGACAGGTTTGGAACAACTTGAGGGCGAGTAAATGATGACAGAATTTTAATTTGCATATTTTTCAATAAATCTTGAAATGTACTAAAAAAAATTAACAGATGTATTATTGTGGTATTAGCTGATCTATTATAAACACAGGGGTGTATGTTAACTCTTTTTGCACATAGCAATGGTGCTACAGAGGTTGAACGTTTTGTAGCACAGGCCTCACAATTGTATTACAAGAATAAAGCGTCTGAATACGTTACCATCTCTGAAAACAACCACAAGAAGTGCAGTCCATCACTAAAACAGGCACGTGGCTGACAAAGGACATTCATGTTCCATTCATGGCACACAATACAAACCATAACAACAAATCTTTTCAGATAAACATTTTCTATATTTTATACATCTTGTATATATCTTATATCTTCTTTATTTGCCAAAAATAGCAGGACGCAGAAACATAGTTCGACCAGAAATTACAATTTTTTTTCAGTGTGGAATAATGACCGTCCAGCTTTGCCCAGCATTCCTTGGGCTGAGGCGATAATTGATCTCTAATAGCTCTCACAGTCACACACTTATGTTGCCATAAATAAACCAGTCTCTATGAGATTTTTTTAGAGCGTTGTCTCTGCTCTTCCTGTAAATTTGCCCCCTTCCCCTCAAGATCTAGCGCGAAGTATCATGGATTTATCGACATCACTCAAAACCAAAAAAACACCACTAATGGCCATTTAAGGACAGATCTTCTTTAATTGCATGCGATTTTCACCCTGCCTTTTATGCTCAGTAATCACTTATTTGATTTTTGAGCTAAGTATCTAAGGCTTTAGAGAGTGGCATCAATACTTTTGCAAGTTGTTTAAAAAAGGCCTGCTGCGATTTATACCAGTGTGTTGCTTTTCTTGAAACCTGCAGCAGTGAGAACGTGAAAGGCACTCTTCATGTTCAGAAATGTAAATCTGACAGCTCTCCAGATGAAGAGATGAAGGCCGACCATGTAGGCACCTGCTTCTCATGTGACCATGTGGAACTTGTATCAGGGCCCTAGTAATGGATGGAGACAGCCGGGTTCAGTGGACCCTACACTACACATTTGCTCAAAAAGGATCATTTTTCTGGACAACATTTAGTGCACTGTATGTTGTATGTTTTATTTTTTTTTATTTATTTTTTCAAAATAAGTGGCTTGGTCAGGCCCCTGCTGGTGTGTGGTTCATTTAAATAAGTGTGAACTCTGCCATTGAAACCCGAGTGCGCCACAAACAATCAGTCTGAGACCCACCTTTTCAGGTTTCATGTAGAGCCCGACCGATAAAGGATTTTGAAGGCCGATACCGATACAAATATTTTGGGATTTTAAAATCCGATCTTCCGATATATCGGCCGATATATATATATATATATTTTTTTATTAAATATTGTTGGATTTCACACTCGTGTAAAAGAAAAGCTAACTTTTCTGCACAAGATACGTTTGATACTTTTTCTCTCTATCTAAATGTTCACTCCTCGCAAGTATAACTTACATTTTACAATGCAGAGACTGTAACTAGAGATATGCTAGTTATAAATACAATAATCATTACTTTATTTAGGCAGAAAAAGTTCATTGTGGTTTCCAAGCTCATTAATGTTAACGTTAGCGGTCTTCCACTGATGATAGTGGCATTAGCTAGCTTTGTGGTTAGCTAGTCTATGATGAGCCATGATTTAGCAATAGATTACATCATACTGCAAATTATAAAAACATACATTTTCAATATAACAGGCCAAAGAGAGATGATTGAAGCGTGTTTCGTCTGTTTTTATTTTATGTTTTAAATATTCATTTATCGGCCATTATAACTGCCGATACCGATATTTTGGAAAATGCCTAATATCGGCCGATAATATCGGTCGGCCGATATATCGGTCTGGCTCTAGTTTGAGGTTTCCAAATGAACTCTAGTGTGGTTTGACTTGGAATACAACAAAAACAGGACATAATGTCGCTTTCGTCATAAGAGCTATGTTGCCAATTACAGTTCGGTACAGGCATCAGAACCGCCACCCTCTTGCAGCAGATCTTGATTTGTGTGTGTGACAGAGGAAGTCCTGGACCGGTTTGGACTTTACACATTTTTCAGCTCTTCGTGAATTCTCAGCTGGTAAAATACCATCATATATACACGCATACAACGATCATATTTAGCCTGCCACACATCACTGTTTTGGATACTCAGTTACATCGCAAAATATACGTCGTAAAAGCCTTTTTTTTTGTGTATCTTTAGTTTCGGTGTTAAAAACAAAATTTTTATTTAATTTTAAAAAATTGGTATAGACCAGAAGAATCAAGAGAGAACCCAACTACAAGTGTGAACACACCTTTGGACAATGTAGTGCTGCAGCAATGAGTCCTAAAACCTGGAGCCGAGTTGTCGAAAGCTTAGTGATGGTGGCATTTAAATCATGCGACTCTGGCCTGTCATTTATAGTTTAACTTTTTACTTCTACCGATTGTATTTAGGCTTCAAAAATCTTAAAAGTTGTGTTGATTTGTGTAGTCTTGATGAACAAAATGTGTAAGAATCATAAACTGTTGTTGATCACAGAGCTTATTTTCTGCAATAATCCAAAAGCGAGTGGAAAAATCCTATTGGCTTTTTGTCAAAGGAACCAGAGTTATGCAATTTTCCAGGTTGGCCTTAAAAATGACATCAACCCTGTGGCACTCTATTGTGTCCAGAACTATGAATGAACTATGAGAACTATCTATGAGCAAAGATGCCAGTTGTGCACCAGTCGAGCGATTACTGCTGCGATGAACGATACTAATAGTATGGTAATAGGATGGCTCTCTCTCTCCAGTTATAGACCTCTTTGTTTTTGACCCATCTTTATTCATGTGGTGGAAGATAGATAACAAAACATCAGGAAACAATGTTGGGAAAGTTCAATTCATTGAAGCATGTGCTCTAACTGATAGACACATTGCACATCGTCTTTCTTAAACTTTCGTTGCAACTTTAAGACTAAGTGAGGGCAGTCTCTTATAGTCTTCGAAGTTTCAGGCAGTCTGAGGGGAGGCTCAGGTCATACTTAGGTTACAGAGAACGCCATGAGCTTCTGTCGCAGATCCAGCATCTACAGACTGTGCAGAGGAGGATGAGGAAGAGAAGATGAAGAGAAGAGAAGCTTACACAGTCTCAGCCATCTGTCTTTAATTTTGTCTCTCAAAGCTCACCTACACTTCACAGAACCAGTCTAAACCTCTGGTGAAACAACTGCAGAGGCAGAGATTTTTAGCTCACAGTAGAAGGACATCTCGTGCGAAGATAAAAGTTCTGTGAGATGAAACTTTTAATATAAGCACACTTATATTGTAGGCATTTTCCAAAAATATTGTATTCAAATATTTGAGCTCATAACATTTTTTATATTCGATTATTCATTTAAATGAATTTTGACAAGAGAGGCATTATTTTTTATTCATTAATTTTTGTGCCAATTATCGTATATATTATCATAGAACGCACCTATTAGGGGTGGGAGAATGAATAAACCTTCAAACTCCAATATACGAGTCTGCATCATGTTCTTATTGTTTCACATGCTCATGTTGAGAAAAGCAAGAATATTCACATGCTTGACAGTTGGCTGCAGAGAAAACATGCTCTGCCGACACAGATGTTGCAGGGACACAAAAGTAAAAGGTGCACAAAGCATTTCTCAGCACTTTGTGTTTTCAGTCTCCCTCACTGGAACTTGAAGGAAGCATGTCTCAAAATCATTTTGCTGTCAGATAAGTTATCTTCTTGGCTCACTTGGGGTCCAGCTGTGCTTACCTGCAGTCGTGAATGCAGTGAAGGACAGCGGTCTTTCCTCACTGGTCAATAACGTTGGTGCGGTGTTTGGATTTCTTATGATTTCAGATTGTATTGGTGATAGTATGAAAACTCAGTTTCACCTGACAGTGTTTGCACACGGCATGTTTTTTACCAATTATTATTGATCGAATATTGAAGTAGTCGGCCGCTCTGACTAGAACTAGTACACGAGAGAGTAAAGCCTGGTAATAACCCCAGTTTTCTTGTGTAAACATATAATGAGTAGCGTGCGTAGGCAAAGTGTTGCGTCTAACGAGAGACGTTTTCTGGAAAATGGGTAAGGTTTATAATGGCTAAAGTGGGCAGGTAATGAAGAGGTTGATGGTTGCACATTTGCGGCAGCTATGGAGCGAATCAGACAAATTCAGGTCAGCTGTCAGACATGATTACTATTTAGAGTGGAAAAGGGATCCAGGATGCAGAGAATTTCTGCTCTCTGCTTACACACACTTCTCTCTCTCTCTCTCTCTCTCTTGCTTTTACTCACTGTCACACCGCCCCTTACTCGCCCCACCAAGTGTCTGGCCAACATTCCTCCCCCAATGCTTTCTTGTTACAGAGTGCAGCCAGGTTTCAGAAGTAAAAAAATCCATAGATTTTTCTCCATAGAGAAATTGATTTTTTTTAAACAATATAAAGTACCTTTTTAAGTCTAGACACTTTGTGTTTTTTAAATTGAACAGAATCCACAAGTCTGTGCAATTTCCACTGAAAAAGTTAAAATGTTTAATTGCTGAGTTTCCAGGGTAGAATAGCTATCAATAATGCTGAAGATCCATCAATGTTACCGTGGAAACAGGAATTGCAGAAAAAGTGCTCACAAATATCCATTTTCTCCCATAAAGTCTTGCATATTCGAGTGAGTTTACATATTTATCTTTACAAGTTAAAGTATAATAAGTTATTCATCTTTATATTGCATCTATTTTGCAGTAAACATCAAAAGTAGGGTGTTTTATATCTAAAATTACACTGTAAAAACATCTTTCATGATTAGTAATCACATTTTTTCTTTTGTGAAATCAACTTAAATATTTTATTTAGTTCAGATAACATATAATTTTGAGTTTCTGATGATTAAATCATCCTCCTTCATTGTATTAACTCACTTTTTCCAGTTCAATGAACTTAAAATTTTAAGGCAACCAGGTTACTTACAGTACTTTTTAAGTCAGTAATAGTAAGTCAACTGATTTATATGAAAAACTTTTGATTATAGAATTCAGAAGCCATTATGAGATTTTTTTTATGGATGTTTTTTTTATTTCATTTTATTGTTGACACTGTTAGATGACAACAAATCAGGAAATAATTAGTTTGTTGTTGTTTTTTTGCCGAGTGCTCTTTTGTTTACATCTGTATACAGTCTGTGTATTAATGTAGTGTGGTATTTCTCTCATCTCTTTTATTGTTGCTCCTCTCTGTTTCGTAAAGTCTGGGAGGGACAGTCTTTAGGTCACTTTATTATTCTGGTGCAAGTAAGCACTGAGCTGTAACATCTGCTGATGTGAAAACAGTCTCTCATTGAAGAATAAAGTACCCCCGTTTCATTTACGGGACCAGTGACCTGAAAGAATATGTCACAGTGTTCATGTGAATGGACATATTTAGTTCATGCACTGTTCTCTCAACCAAAAGAATGGCTTGAATAAAACTGGCTGATTCTCATTAGTTTGATGTGGCTTAACAATTCTCCACCGGGTTATTTGAACACTGATGTAAATGCCATCTCATGAGCAAATCAAATTATGGCGAATTACATAAAAACTCTAGCACCTCTCTGCATTTTACACAAACGAAAGTTGATAAATTGATGTAAATTATATGTTTGGATATTATATTTCTATTTCGAAAAATATAGAATCTTTTTGACCCATATGTCAAAATTCTATTTAGGTTCCCAATTTAGTGTAATTCTCACATTGGCACCTCAGATCACAATAGTGCAATCAGAGTCTTCTGTAGTTGGAAGTTGATGCTGGTGCTGTTTAACCGTTCTGAACTGTGTTTATTGTATCTGCGGCTTGTAACTTGACCTAGCTGAATGTTGGCGTCTTTGTTATTTTAGCAAAAACATTTGGATTGCTGAACAAAGCTTCTTTGAAGTGTCGGGCAGTCTTTCTGCACTGACACAAACTGAAGTAAGGCCTGTGTTGACACGACCCCAAAGAGAGTGATTATTTATGAAGGCTGTGCTTGGTGGAGAAATGGAAAGAAGCCTTCTCAGCCTTATAAGGCCCAGCTCTTCTAAAAACGTCAGGAAGTGCTGGATAAGAAAAGGCATGACTCATTCTCTCTCGTTTTGAACATGCCAAAGAAAATGTACCTTTTTTGTTTTATATTGTTCTTAGCGGATGGAGTATTTAATGCTTCTTTAGCCTTTGGTCTGTTTCTTTTCATGTGGCTAATGAGCAGGTCCACGATAAATCTGTGTGTTTTTCATATCCCTTTCCCCTTCATTATTTAAATATATTTTGGCCAATTTAATAGTGCTGTCAGTTAACAATACGAGTATATAGGCCTATCACATACTTGAAGTGAGAACAATTATGTACCTTCATTTTAAAAATGCTAACAGTATCACCAGAGGTTTTTCCTGTAGCAATAAAGGTACAATTTATTGAAAAGGTTCAGATCTGTTCTGTATTTGTACCATTGTGTACCTTTGAGAGTGTATAGTACTCTCAGCTCTGTTTAACTCATGTTGTCTTTGTGGTGTCATCTCATTTGTCCTCTCTCTTGTGCGTTATTTCCCTCTCATTAATCCCAATCATGTTGTGTGATTGTCTTTCCCCTTCGTGTTTTTCCATATCACACAGTTAGGTCCTTAAAAAAGTGCTGGGCTGAATAGGCTGATTCGACCATGTTTGTCTCCAAATATATGCCTCTGGTTCCCGTAATGAGTGGAAATATGAGTGATGAGTGAATCAGTATCAAAATATAGCCTGTGCATGCTTTCTTTAGGAGGCCTTACAACTGAAACCTGTGACATCATTCTAAAAAAAAAGACTTGGTAAAAAAACATGGAAAGTTCATTAAAAATTAAAGGAATTCTTAATGGACCATTTGGAGCAGTTGGTCTTGGTCAAGTGGATTTTAACTTTAACTGTCATCCAACTGCTTTTCTGTGTTTTTAGTAGCTAGATTAAAGAAATAGAGTCTGGCTCAGACAGAGGGCAAAAAGTACTTGACTGCCAGTGAGACGAAATGTTGGTCAGGAGCAATTATTTCCAACCATGCCTCATATAATGCACCTCTGCGCCATGATGTTAAATGGACTGTTAGACAGCTTAGATGAATCAGGAAACTCTTGAATTGTTAAATAAAGATCAGTACACCATTTGGGTTTTGGGCCCAGAAAGGGATGTTGGTCTGGAATATGAATGTTATGTGATCAAAAACTTACATTAAGCCTCTTTTCATTGGATGTGAAAAACATCCTTACAGCACCAAGGCTTTTGCGCCTTTGCTTCCATTTTAATTTTTTCACTCCCCTCTCTCTCCTTTTTCTGTTACACTCTCATTCTCTCTCTCTCTCACCTCTGTTTGCTAATCTCTTTTCAAGTGCAAACACACCAGTGTCGACCAGCATTGGCTTGACTGCTGCTGAGCTGACGTGCCTGTCACTGAGATATAGAGACGTCAGATGAGAATCAAACACTGCTGTCACCAGGATCAGCACTCAGTTTACTTTCATATCCACTATTGTTCAAAAGTTTGGGGTCAGGAAGAATTATTATTATATATATTTTTTTAAAGAAACACACGACAGCACGACATTTTGTTAATGAAAAGAAATGTTTCTTGAGCATGCCACCAAATCAGCATATTACAATAATCATGGATCATGTGACTGAAATTGCTGCTCAAAATGTAGCTTTACCATCACAGAAATCTTACATTTTAAGATTATTTTTTAAATGCAATAATATTTCACAATATTACTGTTTGATTAAAAAAATGCAACCTTGCATTTGACCATTTTAGAGACTTCTTTCTTAAAAAACAGTACGCCATTCTCTAAGTTATAAAATGGAGAGTTTACCTTTGAGGTTATATTTCTCATTATGTTTCTGGTTATGTTTCTCCTATTCCCTAATTAGCTCTCAGTCTCATCATCGTTTATTCATTAGATGTTGGGATTTCAGCAGATCAGTCCATTGAACTGTTAGCCTATATTCTAAATCAGTTTTCATCTGTATGACCTCTAGCTGATGTAAACTGTGAAAAGTTCTCGAAGATAGATAAGAAACTTCTCTATTTAGGCACTATTCTTATTTGTAGATAAGAAAGTGGACAAAACTTCCTGTTTGTCTGAAAGACGAGGGCGAGTGAAAAATTACATCCTTAGGCCTAACCTATAAAATATTTGTAGCAGACATTTTTTTTGGGTTGAGGTCCTTGCAAAAATATAGACTGAAATAGCCTAACGATTGCAGACTAAAGTCTGCTGAAAAATAGTTTTAATAATGTATCTTTTTAATTAGGCTGGTGGATGCCTGTTTTGTTTCATGGCCGTTGGTTACTGCTAATTTTCAATATTATAATAATTTTAGTGCCTATTTTGACTCTTTTTGAACAGGTTTATGGACTAATGTACAACACTGCACATGGAAATTCCATGATGACATGTTAAGACTTATTAAATATGTTCGCTGCAAAAAAAGAAAAAAAAAATACCATTATGCAGTGAGTGTTTGGCCTTCCTGAATTAATGAAACTTGAATCATTAACTCTCCTTGATAATGTATTATCTCTGGTTTGGTCGGTGTACATAATTGTGATCAATGAACACTCCGTGTCCTTTATGTAATAAAGAAAGTGGTTTTGTGACAGACAGATATTTATGAGGCTCGATACTTATTGTTACTCTTTTGCTAACCATGTGAAACCAGATGACACATGTGGAAGAACTTTTTCCAAAGCTTGAGGTTTCAGAGAGTTTCATGGTTTTTATCCTGTGGGAAATAGACGTTTCTTTTATTCCTTGTTTTTCCTTCAGCTGAGGGTTTGTACCTGATAGTGGTTTTTAGGAGCTGTCATGTTAAAATGGGTCTCCTTTCAGCGTTCATCTCATCTTTGAAATGTTCTTTTAAATCGCTCTAGTAGTTGCAGGGAGAATAAATTGTGATGTCAGCCACAACATCTTCCTATTGAGGATAACTAACGTAAAAAAAAAAAAAATAAAATAAAAAAAAAAATAACTAACTAACGTGAAATAAAAATAAATTCAACTTTTTTTAATTGGTTCATAAAGGTTTAGTTCTCTCAAAAATGAAAATCATTTACTCATCTTTGTTTATTCTTGTTTACCATATGCAATGCACTCTGTGTGTGTGTGTGTTTATAGGTTAATAAAAGCCTGAATTATCGCTGTTTATCATATATAGTGATCGGATCCATTCACAAGACATGGATAAACTGCTTGATACATATGGATTCGATTTACGTTGCCTTTATGAACTTTTGTGATCTTTTAAGTTTTGGTTATCTTGACATTTAGTGGAGGGACCGAAACCTCTTAGGTGTCATTAAAAATATCTTAATTTATGTTTCGAAAAATTAACCAAAGTCTCATTGATTTGGAATGACATGAGAGTGAGGAAATGTTTCTGTTAAACTATTCCTTTAAGGATCCTTTAGTTAATCTTAAAGTTGAAATTTGAGAATTAAACTGGAAAGTGCAGGATGTAGAAAATGACATGCGCTATACATGCAATGAAGTGGCCCTTTTTCTCATCAGGAGTTGAGTCACCGTGAAAAATTTAGAAATTCTCTGGACAGCTGGAGAACTAACACCTGCCCGCAATCGCTGCTTCTCACCCTCCAGCCTGTGGGAAAAGCAGCAGTGCTCTTCCTTCAAACCCCTCTGTTGTAGGGTGCCTCATCGTCTGGTAAGGGGTGTGGTTGTGGTGACCGGCAGAAAGCACCTATGTGGTAAGAGTGTTAGTCAGCGTTCCCGTGAGCTTGAGTGTTGCTCTGCGTTCCCGGACCGGACACTGATGTGTCTATCCTGGTTGACCGTGTCATCGGTATGCTGTTCTCCTGTGGCTGTCTATCATCTCTGTTGGATGGCCATACTACACTGTCACCAAAGTGGGTGAGGCGCTGCGGTACTAGGAGCCAGGCTCGAGTTACTAATATCGGGGCGCCAGTCCCTGTCAGGATCTTCTCTTCCACCCCCATCCAATTGTTTATTAAATATGTGAATACACAGTGTGCCCAAATTGCATTTGGACACTTAAGCCGCACTTAAAATGTCTAAAGAATGTCCAACGCTCTCTCACGACCAATTCGTACAAATTCGTACGAGTGATGGTGGCTAATTCGGGTAGGTTAAGGGGCGGGGTCAGGAGTAGGTCATTCGCACGAATTCATACGAATTTGACAACTCGTAAAATATGTATGATTTAGCAAAAATCATATCCTCGTATGAATCCGTGCTATCATACAGTTTTTCTCAAAACTAACTTTGAGTCCCTATGCAGTGACTTTTAAGGAACTGATTTTAAAGTGATTTTTAGCAATGCGTGACGTGGGATGCACTGATATAAAAATTCATATGTAATATGTTAAACAAATATTTTACGAAATTGTTGTAATTACTTCAATTACTTACTTAATGACGCACGTTAAACTGCACAATGAAGCTCTTACTGTATTTACATAATTGTGTCTGCATTAGTGAAAGCAGAGAAGGCAGAAACTGCGTTTACAATGATAATATCTTCATCCGTGTGATCGACAGACTGTCCTCTGCTTGCTCAACGCTCATCACGGCAACACTTTATGTGATTGGAATAGATGTAAATACTTCATAAACATCTCACGATTCGTTAATCTCGATAGCTGTAATAGTAAAAACGTATAATAGCTGTAGTGAAATCATTCGAGTTTCACATGTAAGACATAGCTATTTCATAGGCAAGCATGTCAGCCAATCACAGCAGAGGCTGGTTACACACAGTAGACACGCCCCTTCAAACAGAGCGTTCAAAGCAGAGGCTAAAATCAGGCTAGGAAAAATGCCTTTTATTTCTAAAATAAAACTATTTTGGATCTAAAAAACATACTAACTAACATTATAAGGGCAACATTATAAAATAATTTTAAAAACCATTCTAGGGCACCTTTAAATATCTCTAGATATTTCTCAACTCCTGGAGCTTTGTAAGTGCTAGCTATTGACTTCATTTACAATCCACTCACGTAGTAAATGTGGAGATATATCAGAACTAGTTTTGACTTCATAAGCTCTGAAGGCTTTTTACATTTATAATGTGCTCACTAGGGCTCAGAGGTGAAGAATGTTTGATCCGCAGGCTTGAATTATTCTGCTCCGGACTTTACTATCCGTCTAGCTCATGTCTGCATGGTATCTGAGAGCATTCTGAGTATTTCTAACATTGGGTCCTATCCAGGCATAACAATTACACCAAGACTGCATTCAAAGCTAAAAGATATTAAGAATGATTGAAACATCACTACATTTTATTGTTTTTGAAAGAAGTCTCTTATGCTCACTAAGGCTGCATTTATTTGATTAAAAATACAGTAAAAACAGTTATATTTTTTAATATTCAAATTTTAAATAACTGTTTTCTAATACATTTTAAAATGTAATTTATTCCTGTGATGGCAAAGCTTTCCAGCATCATTACTCCAGTCTTCAAATCATTGTAATGATTTGCTGCTCAAGTAACATTTACCAATGTAAAAAACATTTGTATAAATATTTTTGTGGAAACTAATAGATTCTTTGATTAATTGAAAGTTCAAAAGAACAGCATTTATTTGAATTGGAGATTTTTTTTTTTATGTCATTTTTGATCGATTTAATGTATCTATGTTGAAGAAAAGTTAATGTCCCAAATGTCCTGTCCTGGATTTTCTTATCAAGTCGTGACTGGATATGGCCCTGTAAGAGTTACAGGGCACTCTTTCCTCTGATGTCTTTTTCTTGTTATTGTGTCTTGCATTCACTGTACTGCCACTCACTTTTTTGTTTGGTTCATCTCTCCAATGTGTCTCCTCTCTGTTTGAAGCTTTGGTTCTTTTCCCCAAGTACCATGCTTCCCTTAAATGCACATTAAGTCACCAAATGCATCATGTAAATGTCTGCTTGGGCCAGTGGCTCTCTTCCAATGCTTTCTGGGATCCCTGTCAAAAGCTTCTGCTCACCATTTCTAAATTCTGTTGGAGTGCCCAATGAGCTTGTGTGAAGAATGAGAGTAAGTGCAAAAGAGGAGGAATGGAATACAATGAAAAGATGAACAAGCAATATGATAAATCTGCTGTAAAGAATGAGGCTGGGGTCATCCGGGTCCCTTTACTTGTAAATTGAAAGCATCGTGGATTATGTTAGTTTGCACAAAATGGATACGTATCTCTATCTCCTTTCCTTTGACTTCTACAATCAGTAGAAAGTAAATGCACAGTGGATGCAGTCATTTCTGTTAGTGCAGCAGCTGTTGCACTGAATCATGATTATCAGTGCTGTGAGTTTTTTTTTTTTCCTCCCAGAGGCTTCTTTGTTTTAGCAAAGGGCCTTTGCTGATTAGCTGTTTTTGTCGGGAAGGCATTCATGCTGTGATATCTTCATATGAATGTGAATAGTTCGCTTCATTGTTTTGTCTGATTGACATGGTTTCAAAACAATAAAGTCTAATTAAGATTTAATAACTAACGTCTGGTTTCCTCCTGATGCAACAAAAATTTGGAGTACAATCTATAATCTCTCCATCTCTCTTTTGGGGTGTATTCATGCTCCCAAAGAGAGCTTTGGAAAACATTTTAGAGGAAAAACTGGATTGTAGAATTAGGTCAATTGGTTTCTTTTGACTAATTGTAAGAAATACTAATAACAAGTGTGAGATTTTGTTATTATTAAGAATGAGTTATATTATCAAGCAGGAGGTGCTCTATTGTTCTATCCTTTGTATTTACACTACCATTAATGATTTAAAAAAATAAAATTGGTAAAAGAATTAACAATGATTCATTAGTAATCAAGGTGACCGTAAAGATATTAATATAATTATATATAGTATAGCATTAATAACAACAAGAAATGTTTCTTGAACAGAAAGTCATATTAGAATGATTTCTGAAGGATCATGTGACACTTAAGTGATGGTGCTGAAAATTCAGCTTTTCCATCACAGGAATAAATTGCTTTTTAAAATATATATTAGAACATTTAATATTCAACAATATTACAGTTTTTTGTGTGTATTTGTATGTAAATGCAGCCTTTGTGAGCATAAAAGACTTCTTTCAAAATCATAAAAAAAATATATTTTGACCCCAAACCTGTGTGTCATTCTATACTGTATATCCATAGGATCTATAAACCTTTAAACTTCAAAGTTTTAAACAAGGCTTCAAACCAGTATTCAAAATTGTCTTCTAGTTTTGTTAAAAGTTAACTCCGCATCCGCATCATTCAAAATCTGCATTCCCTTACCTTGATTCAATTAAGGAAATTAATTTTATTTTAAAAGACATTCTCGACTCAATTCTAAATAACACCCAACCCTGGTTCTTTTTTTTTTTTTTTTTTTTGGTCCAGGAACGTTTTTCGTCCACCTTTACGACACTTAAAATCAGAGGGAAATGGTAGGTTAATAAGAATGTCTGACAAGAACTTACCCTAAAATCCAATTATTGATATGTTGTTCAAGGGCAAACAAGGATCTAGGTATGATTGGATGTCCTACTTAAATCACCGTAAAGCTTCCTTATAAATATGCTTTTGGCTTGCTTTTTATTGTTTTTTGTTTGTTTGTTGTATAGGCTAGTACATTCATGTGTGTGATAGTTTAAAAAATAAAACCATGCAATTTGTATAATAGTCATCATGATAATGAAATTGATTCAGGCTTGGTTTCTCTTCTTTGATAATTGTATGCTGCACTCCCTTCCATTCCCAATCTCTTGAATATGAATGAACCATTTCATGTCAATTTTAATTTTATTTCGCTGAATTGTTACCTTCAATTATTAAAACATCCGTATTTACCCTCCTTTTGTGACGTCCTTCTCGCTTTCCCCCTTGCGCCTCTGAAGGGTTAAATGTGCATCCTGGTCACCGTGTGAAGGAGTTAGTAGCCAGTGAGCGTGTAATCCTTCCTTTATTAATGTTTTGTTGTCACTGGGGTCAGGTTCTCTCTTGCAGCGACAGCTTTTGAAAGTCATTACTCAAGCTGAGACAAACAAAGCTCACGGCAGGCCTCCCTTTGGCAGCTTGTGCACAGTGACAAGACCGAGCCTGACCGCTAACAAGGGAGGGCTCGCACAAACTCCCAATTTACCTTCCAAAGGGAAACTTTTTCGGTTTCAGGGATTCCTTAATGAGCTGTACTGTATATCAGTTCTTCATCCCTCAACTCGTAATTGGGCCAAGTATAAGCAGACCAGCACGTCGTGATTTATTGCTCTACCTGGCAAAAATAACAAGGAAATCTGTTTTCTTTTCGTGGATAGTATGTTGGAGGTGTTATTTCTAGGAATATTTTTTTAAAGCTGACAACAACAACAACAACGGATAGCCCAGAGTCTTGACACTAAATTGAAAAGCACTGTCAGATGTGACAGGACACGGGTGCGACTTCTCGGCGTGACTGCTAATTAAACATGGAACGAATGCATGCCATTAAAGCAACGAGAGGAGAAGGATAATGAGGCTGCGGCATCCTCGTTCCTCCTGCTCCTGCCAGCAGAGCGAGTCTCAAAAATGTGGGTGGATATTGTCTTGTTCTCCAAACAGTGTGTGTTTGCGTTTCATGCACTGCGTTCTCCATAACAATGTCTGCATGATAATTACAACATTAAGCGGAGATTAAGACAGTTGTTGCCTAACAATTAAAACATAATCTTCTAGGAACGTTCATCTCAATTTCTATACAACATTAGCCATCCCATACCAACTAACCAGGAAGGTCCTATGCTGTAAGAAGACTCCCATCAGACATATAATATGTTTGTATGGGCGTCCGCACTGACTGAGTGATGTGAAGGTGTGAAGGTTTCTGCTTTAACCCCCACCGGCCTGGAAATAGAAACGGCTGGCAAATTAAAGAGAGCAGGATCATGTGTTTATCAGCCTATTAAATTGTCATTAAAAAGCCGTCTCTTTGCTACGGTCACGCTCTTCCTGTCATATTGAGTTCAGTCCTACTTGACAACCAGCTACGTCAAAGCACTTTGAAAGCAGACGATGTTATTGAGAGGCTCTGTTTGGGGACACTGAAGCTCAAGAGTGTTACCTTCTATGATAAACAACTTCAATGTGTCTGTACTAAGCTTTGGCCATGGAAAATCAAGGGTGTCCATGCTTCTCTGGGGGAATATGTTTACATTAGGAATTTTATGTTTTTGTGTGTTTTCATCTACTGGATAGTGAGGTAATTTCATGCCTTTTTTTTATAAAAGTGTTTTGTTTTGCCACAAAGTGTTAGTTTTCCTGTATTTGAGCTGTTAGTTGTACAAATCATCACATTAAAGTGATGGAAAAAGTGTGAAGCACTTGAAACCCCTTGAAAAGTGCTTGAATTTCAATCTCAAAAGGCTGTACAAACCTTGAGATGAATAATGTAAAAAAAGGAAAGAACTTTTTCTATTTTTGCCACACTGACACACTGCCATGGTTACAGTTAGTGTACATTAAATCTGTGGTGAATGTTGGTGATTTGTGTACTGAAATGCCTTCTATAACTTTGTTCATGGCACGCCTGCTGGCAGTGCGAATGCAACCAGGAAAATGGGAAAATGGCCCTAGGGGAAATTTAGCTCTCAGGGAACCACCCTGGAGGCTATTTCTAAGCTAGGCTACTCGTTGCGAAAGCCCCTAATATTTCTCCTGGTTTCCACATCAGCGCATCAGCGTCTGATATGCAACATGGCATCATAACTTTTGCGTAAACATACACGCCACTTTCAAGTCAAGTGGCGTGTTACCTATATGCATTTTGAACTATCCGCGTGTATGTATGTCTACACCGTTAAATGTCCGAGTGATTCCGTGTGTATGTACGTGACGTTAAATGTCCGAGTGATTCCGCGTGTATGTACACGCCGTTAAATGTCTGAACGAAACAAAGCAAAATGTACATCTACATCTGGGGAGCGATTATTTTTTTTCCTAGGATGGTAGGGGAAGACTCATAAATGCTATTAACCCCAGTGACGGCTAGGTTTAGGGACGGGGTTGGGGAAGGTCATATATCTATACAGTAATGTAACGTTAAGTCAACGGCATTCATAAACACGCTGAAAATCGATTATGCGATTATTTAAGTTTCATGACTTCCAGAAGAAAATCCTGGCATCCTGAAGCTGCCTGACTGTTCATGCGCTGCGTTCTCCATAACAATGTCTGCATGATAATTACAACATTAAGCTGAGATAAAGACAGTTGTTGCCTGACAATTAGAACATAATCTTCAAGGAATAATCATCTCAATTTCTATTCAACAATTCATACACTGTACTTTGTATTTTTGTAAAAGGCAGTGACGGTCATTGTAATATTGTAATGTCTCTTCTCACACCCAGCAACAGCTTTTTGAGTAACTGGCTGGGCAAGCAGGACCAGTCCATTGTAAACAGTGTGGGTTGTCCCTGTAAATCTCACTCTCTGAATGTTTTTTTTTTTTCCGATATTGTGAGGAAATACACTACAGAAGTGTAATGCATTTACGAGGCTATATTGCGGGCACAGATTATACTGCTTTAAATGTCATGCGTGGCCATAGTCAGAGTTTATATGAGGTGAGGTTGTGGTGGACATCCTGGAGAGTCGTTCTCTGTTGTTACTCTGCTCACTGAGACACAGAGAAGACAAGGCTTTAATGAGGCCTGCTGTGAGAGAAAGAAAAAAATGGAAGAAAAACAAAAGGACCAGAAGGAGTGAGAAAGAAATTCAAAGAATAATAAAACGAATTGGAGAATAAAAGGAGCGTTTGCTTTGGTCATGGAGAACAAATTTGGTTGAGGCATGCTAATAATGAGCTCAAGTATAAAAAATAAATATTTCTCCAGTCCAGCCTCATAATGACTCATCTGTTAACATACTTATCATTTAAGAGAGAGAGAGTAAGCAATAGAGACATGAAATTATTATTTATTCATGTCACTCAAAATCCATATGATGTCATTTTTCTATGAAGGAGAAATTTTTGAAAACTTTAATCTGTTAAAGGGATGAACTAAATGTTTGTGTAAAAAAAGTACTTTAGTTAAGCTTACAAGATTTTAGTAGCTCAAAACAACTGGAAGATTGTTGTTGGTTTGTGTTGGTCTCCAAAAAAGAAATCTGTCATCCGAGCAATAAGGGAAAGTTACATTAGTTCCTTTCCTTGGGAATGATTCTGTATTAAACCTATGCTATAAGTACAACTGTTCAATTATGGAATCTGTGTGTTTGAACAGCTCTGTCTTGAGTAAACACACTTTATAGGGAAGAGAGGCAGAGCGCGGTGTGTTGTCAAAGAAAGCTAATAGAGTGTCTGTGTACTTTCATCACAAGCTCTTTAACAGCTTCCAGTGATGTGGCCCCTTTGAAGATGGCTTACGAACTAAATTTAATACCACAGGAGACCTAAAATGCCTGAAGCTTAGGTAATTTTTTTTTACAACCACATACCAACATTAGGCATTACTGCACTACATTTTATTTTTCAGTTCGTATTTGTTTGATAGTTTGTGGTTTACTGCTGGCTGACTTATATGCATTTTGTAGTTTTCAACATTTCATGTGGATTAGCTGTACCAAAGAGAAGTTAAAAGGGTAACATGCTCATTACCTAATAAAGAGAGATGTTAAACAGATTAAGCAAGAACAATAAAATGTGATCAGTGATCGCTTTTTACCACCATTAAAGATACTGCCTTAATTGTGCTGTCAAAACTGTACATCAATCTTTTTCTTTTTCCTCTTCAGTGATACAATTTGAATTTTCAGTGATACAATTTCAGTGATACAGTTTGTTGTTACTGTTTTATCTTACAAAATACTCTGGGCCAGATGTACTAACGGGCCAATACTCTGGGCCAAGTTGTACTTTCATAGGAACTGAAAATGGCAAAATACACTTTTCATGTCATGCATATTCATTCATGGGATGGTCAAGGGGAAAGTGGGAGTATCACAAAAAGAGATGGGTGGGGAAGTGTAAACTGCGCCTAATTATGTATTCCGCATTATGTACAGAAAAAGCCATTGAAAGCATGCCTCTATTTTGTGCTGAAAATTCTCCGCCTCTTAAAAGGGGGTGTAACTTAGGAAGTGGGTTTCCTGGCATATGCCTCCTGTTGAAATGGCAGTAATCCGAGCAAGACGAAGACATGGGAAATCATTAAGCGTTACAGATTAAGCAGCTACGCAGTATTAGAGTTACTGGGAGAAATCAAACATTGAATCTCGACTCCGACTCGTTCATGGATTCGATTCCCAAGTAATGCATGTATTGAAAAAATGTATAGCTTGAATGAAATGTAAGTCACTGTGGATAAAAGTATCTACCAAATGCATAAATGTAAATATAATTTTATATAATATAATAAAATATAATATACTTCACCCTGAAGCAGAAACAGCCTTCTAGCATTGTCCTTGTGTTCTCTGAAGAAGAGCAACATGTATTTGGTTGTAGACTACTTGCATAGAGGCCGTTAGTTCAGTGTTGTTTATAGCTTATGCAGTCAGCCCAAACATGCGGTAGCATGACATGACCTAGGGTCTCATAGACTTTCTGCGTTTTGATTGATCTAAATAAGTGCCTTCTTTCTCCCCCTAACCCACTTCTGTCTTTTTACTCACAGGTGGCTTTCACATTGGACTCTTCAACATCTGATTCAGGCCTGTAAAGCAAGATAAAGAGAGAGAGAGAGAGAGAGAGAGAGAGGGTTCTGCTGAACATCTGCTGAATACATCAGCGGAAGGCTGTCACCAGGTGGGCTGAATGCTGTGGCTTTGGAGAGGAAGTCAGAGGACTTCTTCATGCCCACAGGCCTCGGCTGTTCACAGGGGGGATGATCTGGAGCACTGCACACAGGCCTATCATTAGGCCATTGGGGCCCATGCTAAGGAATGGATAGTCTTGCCACTAAATGTTTTAGTGCAAATTCCCTTTAACTATGGGGCACCGGTGAAGGATTGTTATGGAAATCCTTTTTTCCTTGAAATCAGCTCTCAAGTTAAGGCTAAGCAAAGCACATTTTATTTGCTTTTTAGGATTGATGTACTTTGACTTTTTTTTTTTTTTAGAAATGTGTCTTCATAGCATTTAATTTTTTTAGTTGGCTAGCATTTTATCATCACATAACAGACTTTAAGATTTATGAATAAACAAAGACAATGGCGGCTACCTATCGCATAGTCGTCAGTAGCATAAACTGTTACAACAGCGTTGTAATAGACCGTCGTGTCCAACACACTGTACACTACTGTAATGGACCCTGTGGTGCACTAAAACACGGACTGAACTGCACAGTGGCTCACCGCAGCACTTGTGCTGAAGTTCTTGATACCCCCATGTCCAGAAACTGTTCTGACCAGCCCATCACTATTCTCGAGTCTAAAACATTGGAGAACGGCAACACCGTGTCTGGGGCCTTCTGTGACGACTACCACCAGGTCGTCCCCAGAGTCAAGAAAGGATCTGTCATCCAAAGCTCAGCAAGCCTGAAGGATATTACAGGGGAAGCCATTAACCTGGCAAGTGGGAAAATCAAGGAATTTTCATTTGAAAAGATCAAGTACTCCGCCAGTCATGTGACTTTCAGAAAGGGCCGTAAGGTTCGGCCAGACTCCTTCAGCAGGAGATCCACTGATCTAGACATAATCTATGGCCAGTTCACAGGCAATGATGAGAACTGTCCCCCATTTGGCCTGTTTCAGAAATCTGTACTCGAAGAGCAAAAGCTAAGTCGCAGCGCATCTCTGGAGCAGAACCTAAACAATGTAGCCACGCTCTACCTGAATAGCCTCACAGAGGAGAACCTAATTACCCGCATACTTGAGAAGACCAAGGCTGACAGCAGTGCATCGGGAGAAGACATTAAAGCCTGTCTGGACATTCTCCTCAAGTGCTCTGAAGATCTGAAGAAGTGCACAGACATCATCAAACAGTGCATCAAAAGAAAGTCAATGGGGGGAAGCAGCGATGACTCTGGGAATC